>JASVEL010002707.1:0-74202 GCA_032618575.1 Nicotiana noctiflora | reverse complement strand
CTTTTTGATTGGGCACAACCAACTGCTGACAACTTGGCTTCTGCCATTATTGTGCCCGCAATTCAAGATGAATTGTTCCAGATCACAAATAGCATGCTACACTTGTTGCAAAACAAGGGACGCTTTTCTTGGACACATGTTGAAGACCCTCAGCAACATCTAAAGAATTTCCTCTCTATATGCAAAGCGCAGAGACAACCCAATGTGACACCGGAAGCAATCAGGCTATTGTTGTTTCCCTTCTCAGTTACATGAGCTGCATAGGTATAACTCAACTTACTGCCTATCAACTCTATAGCAACATGGATGAGTTAATCAAACAATTTCACAACAAGTTCCACCCACATAACAAAACAGCTCAACAAATTGATTAGATTGTAAGCTTCAAGCAAAAACCAATGGAGACATTACATGAGACTTGGGGCAGATTCAAGGGTATGCTAGTCTTGTGTCCTCACCATGGGGTTCTAGAACAGATATTGGGGAAAAGGTTTTATATGGGGCTCTCGGACAGCATGAAGAATATAGTTGATGCTTCAGCATGTGGGGCTTTTCTGAGCAAGACCTGAAGAGAAGGCCAGAATTTGCTAGACAAGATGGCTCAAAATTCAAGATGGACAACCAGAAATGCTCTTATCACTCCAGTGGTACACTCTGTGCCCCTGGACCCTTCCAACACTATGGCGGAAAACATGGCTACTCTTTTGACACAGATGAGCATCCTGACTAAAAAGGTGGAAGAATCTGGAGTTAAGCAGCAGGTGCATATTGTAGATACTACCAATGGGGGTTTATGCACATCTTGCATTAGCCAACCCATAGGTAACCCATGGACTGCAGAACATGAACATCACCATCAGTATGAAGACATGAATTATGTGGTTAATTATGGAGGTCAGCTATAGAGAAATCAGAATTTCTCCACAGCAATACAGACCCCCTCAGCCACAATACAATACAGGAAATATGGAAGGTATGAGGCCCCCCAATAATATGTCTCCATATGCTAGACCTCATGCTTTCAACAATCAGCAGCAAGGGTATCATCCACCTTCACAACAACACGGGGGTAGACAAGAAGATGGGTTCGCAAGATTAGAAGCTGTGATGCAGCAGGTTATTGGGTCCAATGCTGAAATTAATGAAAGAGTATATGCACACGATGCAGATATTAAAAATATTGAGGTGCAAGTGGGCTAGATTGCTATGACATTGAACAATATTCCTCAAGGGACATTACTTGCAGACACTCAAACCAACCCAAAAGATCAAGTCCCAAAGCAGCTGATGGCAGTGAGTCTGAGAAATGGTAGAGATCTTGATGCTGAACAAGAGATAACTAGAGGCGAATTGCATGCTGAGACAAATATTCCAATACCCATTGAATCGGATGAGTCTACAGGATTGACAGAAGTTAAAGTCCAACCAGCAACTGAAAATATTGATGTGCACCAGGAAACTGAGAAAGCGGCTGAACAGGTAGAACATCCAGTTGTGGAACAAGTAGCAGAGAAGGAAAAATCTCAAGTGATTGGGAAGAAGAGGCCTCCAGCCCCATTCCCTCAAAGGTTGTCCAAACACCAAAAGGAGGAACAATACAAGAAGTTCTTTGAAATGCTCAAGCAAATCCAGGTAAACATTCCCTTAATTGAAGCTTTGAAAGAGATGCTTGGGTATGCTAAAATGATGAAGGATTTGATGTCGCGAAAGTTTGATTTTCAAGACTTGGCCACAGTTACTCTTACTCAGACGTGTAGTGCAGTGGTATCCACACCCATAGATGAAAAGTTATCTGATCCAGGTAGCTTTACTATTATGTGCACTATATGGAACTTTGCCTTTACTAAGGCAATGTGTGATTTGGGGGCTAGTATCAATCTTATGCCCTTGGTGATCTATAAGAGGCTGGGCATTGGGAGAGCTTGACCTACTTTAATGTTACTACAGCTAGCAGACAAGACTGTAAAATAGCCATTTGGGATCTTAAATGATGTGCTCATTCAGGTGGGGAAGTTTGTATTTCCCGCTGATTTTGTGATTCTAGACTGCAAAGTGGATGAGGAGATTCCTATAATCTTAGGAAGACCATCTTGGCCATGGGGAGAGCATTGATCGATTGTGAGACTAGGTAGCTCAAGATGAGACTAAATGATGAAGAAATCATATTAAATGTGCAGAAATCTATAAGGTGCCCAAGTGAGTTCGCAAATTACTCCCTTATTGATGCAGTAGATGTGATAGTGGAGACATGCGATGTGGCATTGACAACTGAGGATCCACTAACAGCATGCCTAATGAACTTAGAGGAGGTAAATGGGGAAAGTCTGGCGGAATGGGTGTTAGCACTGGGAGGTAGGGGGTTTTGGGATAGAAATTTGGAGTTTGAACCTCTACATCTAGAAAATAGAGAGAGCCCTCCAGCAAAACCATCCATTTAGGAACCACCCAAGCTGGAACTCAAGCCATTACCAGCTCACCCAGGTATCAATTTCTGGGCCCTAACTCCTCTTTACCTGTTATTATCTCATCTAGTTTGCTATATGTGCAGGCTCAACAACTTATACAGGTACTCAAGGAATGCAAAACTGCCATCGGTTGGACCATGGCAGACATAAAGGGGATCAGCCCCGCCTATTGCATGCATAAGATTCTCCTGGAAGAGGGACACAAGCCTTCCAGGGAACATAAGAGAATGTTGAACCCAAACATGAAGGAAGTATTGAAGAAGGAGGTAATAAAGTGGTTAGATGCGGGAATTATTTTTCCAATCTTTGATAGTAACTAGGTTAGCCCAGTTCAATGTGTACCAAAAAAGGGTGGCATGACGATTGTGAAGAATGAAAACAATGAGTTAATTTCAACAATAGCCGTCACCCACTGGAGGATCTGCATGGACTACAGGAAATTGAATCTAGCCACCCGAAAGGGCCACTTCCCACTTCCCTTCATTGACCAGATTCTCGATAGGTTGGCAGGGAGGTCACACTTTTGTTTCTTAGATGGGTACTCAGGGTACAATCAGATCTCTATTGCCCCTGAGGATAGAGAAAAGACCTCCTTCACATGCCCATGTGGCACTTTTGCCTTCAGGAGGATGTCATTTGGCCTATGCAATGCACCTGCCACATTCCAAAGGTGCACGATGGCCATATTTACTGACATGGTGAATGATATTATGGAGGTGTTCATGGATGACTTCTCAGTGGTAGGGAATTCGTTTGATGAATGCCTGGTCAATCTGATGTGTGTGCTGAAACGATGCATTGAGACTAACTTGGTTCTAAATTGGGAAAAATGTCATTTCATGGTACAAGAAGGAATAGTCTTGGGGCACTGGGAGTCTAGCAAGGTAATTGAGGTTGATCGAGCAAAAGTTGATGTCATTGCAAATCTGCCTCCACCAACTTCCGTCAAATCCATTAGAAGATTTCTTGGACATGCCGGTTTTTACTGGAGGTTCATTAAAGACTTCTCCAAAATTGCCAACCCCCTCTGTAAGTTAGTGGAAAAAGATCACTCTTTTGTATTTTCTGATGATTGCAGGACATCATTTGAGAAATTGAAGAAGAGGCTGGTCACAACACCAATCATTATTGCCCCCAACTGGGAGCAATCATTCGAGCTCATGTGCAATGCTAGTGACTATGCAGTGGGGGCAGTGCTGGGCCAGAGGAAGGACAAGTTGATGCATCCAATCTGCTATGCTAGTAGAACACTGAGCGGAGCCCAGCTAAATTACACAGTGACGAAAAATGAGATGTTGGTTGTAGTGTTTGCCTTTGACAAGTTCAGGTCCTATCTCATAGGATCCAAGGTAATTGTACACATTGACCATGCAACACTTAGATATTTAATTGAAAAGAAGGACTCTAAGCCACACTTAATTCGTTGGGTGCTGCTACTGCAAGAGTTCGATCTTGAAATTCGTGACCGCAAGGGCACTAAAAATCAAGTCAGTGATCATTTATCACGACTTCAAGGAACTGAAAATGTTAAAGAAAGTGAAGTAATTCTGGAAACCTTTCTAGACGAGCAGTTGCTCGATACCACTCTTCTTGAAGCGCTATGGAATGCAGACTATGTAAATTGTCTGGCCAGTGGTATTGTTCCTCATGACCTGTCATCGGTCCAGAGGAAAAGATTCTTTCGTGAAAGCAAATTGTACTATTGGGATGAGCTCTACTTGTTTAGAATTTGCCTTGATAGCATGATCCGGAGATGCGTCCCCGAGATTGAACAATCTTCTGTCTTGCAGGCTTGTCATGCTTCGGCATATGGTGGCCATTTCGGAGGAGTTCGAACAACAGCTAAGGTGCTTGAGGACGGATTTTTTTGGCCAACGGTGTTTAAATATGCACATTTATGGGTAAAAGGGTGTAATAAATGTCAATGCACCGGGAACATCTCTCGGCGTCACGAGATGCCCATGAACCCAATCCAAGAGGTGGAAGTATTTGATATCTGGGGGATAGACTGCATGGGTCCCTTCGTTAGCTCCTATGGAAATAAGTATATTCTCGTTGCTATAGATTATTTGTCCAAATGGGTGGAAGTTGTAGCATTACCCACCAATGATGATAAGGTGGTGGTTGGGTTTCTCAAGAGAAACATATTCACTCGCTTTGGGACATCGAGGGCAATTATAAGTGACAGGGGCACTCACTTTCGTAATCGGGCATTTGAAAAATTATTGGCAAAATACGATGTGCAGCATAAGGTGGCTACTCCATATCACCCGCAGACCAGCGGACAAGTTGAAGTATCCAATAGGAAAAGAAAGAGTGAACTAACAAAAACAGTGAACGCCACAAGGACCGACTGGTCAAGGAAGCTCGATGATGCACTATGGGCCTATATGACAGCTTTTAAGACACCGATCGACATGTCACCATACAAGTTGGTGTTTGGGAAAGCTTGTCACCTACCCGTTGAATTGGAGCATAAAGCATGGTGGGCACTTAAACAACTAAATCTCAACTGGGAAGAAGCGGGCAAAACAAGAGTCACTGAATTACATGAGTTAAAAAAATACTGATATCTGTCTTTGAGAGCACGAGGTTATATAAGGAGAGGATAAAGTGTTTGCATTACCAAAACATCATAGAGTGCAACTTTAAGTCCGGGGATAAGGTATTACTCTATAACTCAAGACTACGATTGTTTCCGGGCAAATTGAAATCAAGATGGTCTGACCCATTTCGGGTGGTTGAAGTGTTACCGTATGGAGCTGTGGAAATAGGTACTGAAGATAGCTCTTGCACTTTCAGAGTCAATGGACAGCGGTTAAAATTGTACGTGGGCATGGATGAAGCCAAAGAGAAGTCTGAGCTGTATTTGAATGATCCATAAAGGTTGAGCGAGCCTTAATTGCGTAAGTTCAGTCGTGCCGTGATGCTAAATTAGGCACTACGTGGGAGGCAACCCACGAAATTATTGTAATTGTAAATTTTATAGTTAGACTACACAACAAAAAATATGCTGACTGTTAGGCGCTAGATTCAGAGAGATGCTTCTATCGCGGTTCCACCGCGACCGCGGCGAAATCGTGGTGGAATGCACTCTCTGAAGTTGATAAACCGTAGTTGGACCGCGATCGTGGTAAAACCGCGGTGGATTGAGCTCTCTGAACCTCATCGCTCGCGGTTCCATCGCGACCGCGATGATACCGCGGTGGACCGCGACAGGCCCAAGTATGTCGGTTATAAAAAAATATATTTTAAAATGCCCCCCTTATATTCTAACCTAACCTAAATCCTCCCCTCATTCCCCCACATTTCAGTCGCCCCCAACCCAAAAACTCTCCTTTTTCTCTCCTCCAACCCTCAAAATCTTCCCCTTCTCTCTTCATCTTCTTCCCTTCTCCTTCCCCAACTTCATTAACACCACTGAACTTTCTCCCATCTCCACCACAAGTAAGTTATTCTAATCTCTCTCTCTATTTCTTTCTCTTCTATGTAGTGTATTTTAGTAAGTTAGTAGTTTTAATTAAACCCTTGTTATAATTAGTGTCAAAATTGAAATTTTTATTTTCTTGTATATTTGCCATTGTTGTAGTTGATGGTTATAAGGTTGTTTGGTGAGAAATTGATTGGGTCTCCATTATTATATAATTGTGAAGTTGTTTTGGTGGCTTGGAGGCCTAAACTATATGTTTGTGGCGTAGTATGGTCTTGGGCCATGTGTTGGCCAAAATTTGGTATTGTGTTGTATATTTTTGGGGTGTGTTATGACCCACTTAGGTTTGGAAATTGTTGTAATTGATGGATAATTGTGTATAATTGGGTGGGGTGGTGTTGTCATGATGAATGAAGTGTATATGGTGGCTAGGTAAATATAACTCACATTGAAAAGGGTAAGTGTGGGGTACATTAGGCTAGAATTGGTGGAATAGTTGAAAATAAATAGGGAATGTAGGAGTCATGGTATGATTGCATTAGAGGAGTAAGTTGTAGTCAGAGGATGGTGAAGTCTGAGTAACCATTCGACTAACTAATGTAATGAACATTTTTGTGGTGCTTCTTATGTGCAGGACTATGGCACCTAAGAGCTCAAGGCAAGGAGCAAGTTCATCTAGGCAACCTACCTACGATGAGTCCCGCTTTGCTTGCGATGCGGCGGAGAACGACTTCCATGCCAAGGCCACCAAGGCCTTTCTGCAGGAAATTCCGATAGATCGGATGGCCCTTCGTGTAGAAAAGCCTGACATGTATGAGGAGATACGGCACAGAGAAATGGAGTTCTTATTCTAGGAACCTGCAGCTATCAACAAAATGCTGGTGTGGGAGTTCTATGTCAACGCTAGTTTCCATATGGCTAGAAAGGTAGTTGTTCGAGGTAAGTATGTCCATGCCAAGGTGCCTAATATCAGGCAAGTTTTGAGATTGCCCCCATATAGCAGTGACGTGGATTATTACCACGATAGGCCAGGTGTCACTTGGGACATCATGATTAAGGCTTTGTGCATAGGTGGACGTCCTCTTTGGATTAAGGACCAAATCACATTTAATTCCACCTCTTTCACGCACTTAGGCAAATGTTGGTTCACTATGGTCTGTAACCACTTCCTCCCCTCAAGTAACACTACTGATGTGAATTTCAATAGGGCAATGTTGACTTGGTGCTTTGTCACCCAGAAAGAGTTTGACATTGCCCGACTTATTAGTGATGAAATGATACTGAGGGGACCTCTTAAGTCCAAGGGATTCTATTTCCCTTCATTGGTCACTACTCTTTGCCTAATTCACCATACACCCACATTACCTACTAATGGTGATCTGCCACTAAAAGCACCATTTAAAGTTTCAGGTACTCGGGTTGGCCGAGGTAATGACCCAATTTATATTGATGATGATGATGATGACCTAGTCCCGGTTGTCCAGTCTAGGAGGTCTACTGAATCTGCAGGTCCATCTAGGCACGCTCATTCTGGAGCTAGCCTTTCCCGTTCCCAGTCCACCAGACCTATGCTTAGGTCTTTGGAGGAAGAAGTTGCGGATCTACACACTTCAGTGGACGGCTGCACACTCGCATAGATATGATGTCACAGAGACAGTCCAGGTCTGAGAGCCGCTTTATGGCTTGGTTCGGATCATTTGGTCGAGCATGCAATGTCGACCCCGCCACAGTCTCCGACTCAGATTGAGTCTCAGGGAAGTCTTCTAACCCTTCTATGCTTTAATTTGCTTTATATGACATGGGGACATGCCATGATTTTAAGTGTGGGGTGGGAGACTTACTCTGTATTGTATGTTGTAAATTGTATAATTAGATAGAATATAATTTAGTTATATATTATATTAGCTAGATTGGCCCGATGATGAACACTTGTCGACGGGTTTCTTAATGGTCGAAGTCGGAATAAAAATAAAAAACATTATTAAAAAAAAACATAAAAACCCAAAAACAATAGTAGAGGGCTCTTCCTGATGACGGACTACTTGGACAGTACTCTTGAGGGTAGTAGTCCATATAGGAATTTTTGTTTATTTCTTTTCTTTTTCTTAGGTAGTGTATTATCTCCCCCTTGGTTTTTCTTTTGGCCACGGTTCTTTTCCAAGGGTTTTTATTGAATCGGGTTAGGTAGATTTTTCTTTTTTTAGTTTAGGTTTAAATGGGTGAAGGTTAATATGTAACCCCAAGTATGCACACTTGCAAAATTAAAAGAAACTTGAGAGTGTATTATCTAAGCTTGACTGTAGATTCTATTATATGCCTTAAGTTGCACTGTGTGGCTTGCTTAAACACTTGTATGACTTTGTAGATAAACCCAATTCAGAATGAGTTGCATGCTAAGTGTGTGTGAGATTTTTTTACCTGCATTATATGTTTACGCATGATACCTAGAACTTGCCCTGTGTGTGTGCAAAGCAAAATAGAAGTTATTTAGTTATAGAGATGATAGAGACATTTCTTTGTGCAACCCCATAACAAAAATTGTAAATCCACCTGTACATAATATCATAGTTAATCTCTTTGAGCCTTAAGCCCAACCCTATAATGTTCACAAAATATATGTTGTACATTGTTGTACCTTACCTCCTAGAAGCACTCGAATTATAATGAACATGCAAAAGTAAAAGTGTGGGGGTGAGGGAATATTGAAATAGGGAGATCAAGAATGAATGGTAGAGTTGGTGAACTGGCAGTTGTACAGTGAATGCTTATAATGAAAAATAAAAGAGACGATGTATATATATAAATAAAGGAAGCCAGTTGCACCAAAACAAAAGTGGGATTACAAATGAATAAAAGATGGAAGAATGGTTAAGGTGAGCATAATAGAAAGTTTAAAGAGAAGTTATGTGTAAAAGAAGTGCTTAGGGAGGTTAACCACTATATCTAAAAGTATCCTACCCGTCCCGTAGCCTACATTACAACCCTTAAAGACCTCTTGATCTTTGACTAAATGACTCGATTAGTAGAGTATTTACACTAGAGGCAAGCTTATGGTGTGTTTGTGTACATATAAATGCTCTTTTGCTGAAAGTGAGTGAATTCTTTCTATCTTGAGTTCCTAAGTGTTCTTAAATTTTATTGTGTGGAACTACTCTCTTGTATTGTGAGGGCATGTAACTCAGGAAGAAAATGGTAAGTTTTCAAGTCTGTAAAAGTAATTAGAGTAAGCAATAATGTGTTTGGCATGGGAGTTTACAGTTGAGTAAGGATTGTGCACTACTTAGGTTAATCATTGATTGTAGTTTGTGTGATGTATTTTGGGGGAGACATTGAGAATGTAGGCCTAAAAGTGTGATTAAATTTGCTTGAGGACGAGCAAAGGTGTAAGTGTGGGGTGTTGATAATAGGTGAATTTTACTATATTTATACCCTAAATAATCACACTTTAACGTTGTTTTGATAATATATATAATGACAAAATGATCTTATTAGTATTTTTCATGTGTTATAGCTACAAAGTGGTTGAAGAAGGCTAAAGAGCAATTTTGGAGTCAAAAGGAGATGAAAAAGGTAATTTGTGCAAAAATCACAAAATTCCCCGTTTGACAACCCTTAGAGTTCAGACAGGGTGTTTCACCACGGTTCCTGCGCGACCACGGTGAAACCGCGGTGGTTAAAGACTGCTGAAAAAATAAAAGTTTAAAGAAGGTGTTTCACCGCAGTTCGACTGCGATCGCGGTAGAACCACGGTGACAGGCCGGAAAGTTTTAGGACCAAAGTATAAAACGGAATTTTTATGACCTAAACCCTCTATAAAACCTTAGGATTCGCCCAAATGAGGCAAGTTTTGTATTATTGAGTACTTTTGCAAGGCAACTAGTGTGAGAGTCTCTTATTTTTCTTTTGAATTTTGATTATGAGATCTATTCTATCTTTTGCTTTTATAGTTATGAGTAGCTAAATTCATATCTAAGGTTGTGATGGAACCTATTGGTTGATGAACTTCTTATTTATGTGAATACAAATTGTTAGTTAATCTCTATTTGTTCAACTTTGTGCTTGTTGTAGTTAATTGATAGGATCCTCAATTAGCTGTGTCTATTTAGTGTGCATAACTTGGAAAAGAACGCATATTTAGGTTATTGTTGAACAACACCATACCTAGATTATTAGAGGAATCTATAATTGCGGGTTTAAAGGTGGAATTAGGAATAACGAAACCTTGGGTGTAATCTAAAGTGAATTGTGATAATTAAAGCAAGCTAGGGTAGCTCGAAAGAGTACAATAGTAAATTATTGTAATCATTCGGGAGAGATTTACGGTAAAAATATTGTTCACGATTGATAGAGAGATATTGATAAATTTGTATGAGAATAAACAGAAGGGATTCCATCAATATGGGAAATCATCACCTTAGTTTTTCTCATTCTTGTTTACAACATATTCAGTTATTATTTCAGTTAATAATTCTTTGCAAAAGTAGTCATTAGGAAATACTCAAAAGGATATTTGAATATTTGGGAAGCTGATTCGGAAGATTGTAGTTGGTAGGTCAACTCTCTGAGGATTCGACCTCGTGTGTAATACTTGGTTTATATTTGCTGCGACCGCATTGTCCTTTTTATAAGGCATAGTTGGGCGTGATCAAGATACAATCAAAAATTATAAAAAAGTACTCTATCCAGTCCATAATGAGTGATTTTTGATTGTTTTCACACAAACTAAATTTTTTTATATTTTAACATTAATTAGCAATGAAATTGACCATATTAATCTTTATTATCTCTTCACATAAATACTCCTAACACATACTCCAACATGATCAACATTATTTACTCTAAGGATAATGTAGAAAAAAAATAATTCATTCATTCTTGAAATCTGAAAAATTCACTTATTGTGGACCATAAAAAATATCAAAAAATTACTTATTGTGGACTGGAGGAGTAGTACTTATTGAAACAATTAAGTTGAATGGAACAAGATTTATTCACTAAGGAGTCGTTTGGTTGGAATGCGATTTATACCAGTATAAGTTATGCCGGTATACGTTATATTGAGATAGGTTATGCTGGGATTAGTTAGTGCTAGGATTGTTGTTTCTTAATTTGTTTGATATGTTGTATTAAGAATGACAATTGCATAATTTCTAAGAAGAAAGTATAAGTTATACTTGTGCTAATTACCCACATTCTATAAGGTATAAATTATTTCTGTGTAAAATTAACACCGAAATAATTTATATCTGGTTTGCTATCAAACAAAATATTAAAATAATATTTATACCACCCTTATAACTTCTTATACCTCATGCCAAATGACTCTAATGCATTATAAGTACTTTTGTTTTCTAGAACAAAGAGAGCACTTCTTGCTCAAAATACTAGTAAATTTGTGTCGTGTATATAAAAATGAGAAGGAAGAGAAGGAGAGTATTAAAAAAAGAAGCTACACAATATACAAATAAACAGAAAGAAAGTGAACAATAGGATTAGAGTTGTTGTTATACCTGTTAATCGGACGGAGAGCGGATTTTAGACGAATATATTTTGGATATTGGTGCATCGGAACCCGCTAAGCTCGCTAACTCGTTAACGGGTTGCAGCCCGTTAATGGGTTAATTTTTTTTTAAATTTGTATACTGTTGCTAACAAAAAGTAAGTAATTTAGCACAACCTGTTCGAGCCCGTTTAAGTCCGAATCCGTACGGGCCCACGAAAACCCGCAAAAACATAATTTGCTAACAGCCCGCCCCTAACCGAATAAGGTAGGATTTTTTCCGTTTAGCCCGTCCCACCCCGCCCTATAAACACATATGATTGTTGTCTAGAGAATTAGTTAAATTTATATATTTAAAATGAGTATCTGATTTCAAATCTGTTACTACTAGGGTTGGCATCGGTAGGTTCGGTTTGGTTTTGAAAATTATCGTTTTTGCCTATCGGTTATCGATTTACAAATATCATCACCCGATAACCAAACCGATAAGATATTGATTATCAGTTATTGATCATTATTGGTTCGATTATCGGTTTACCCGATAAGGCAAAAGTAAAATTAAAAGTGATGAAAGATGAATATTAAAACTGCTGAATATTAAAAGTGAATGCAACAGAAGACTGCTAGTATGCTACTGCTGAGTACAACGCTACTACTTGTCACACCTCCTTTTTACGCACCCGCAAGGGCGCAAAGAGTTTTTCCAATTAAAGGACAACCAAAACGGGATTCATTTATTGAGAGATTCGGAGTCGCCACTTGGGAGATTTATGGTGTCCCAAGTCACCGGTTTGAAACCCGAATTGAGGAAAGGTTTGACTCTATTTAACGGTCCGCGAACCAGAAATCCGGATAAGGAATTCTGTTAACCCGGGAGAAGGTGTTAGGCATTCCCGAATTCCGTGGTTCTAGCACGGTCGCTTAACTGTCATATTCGGCTTATTTATCCGATTTTTACAGTTATATACTTAATGCAAATTAATATCCCTTTACCGCTTTTATTGTTATTATTATTATTTACGAAAAGAATGTTGCCTAAAAATATGTTTCGAATCACGTCACATGAAATGCACCCGGATCCTCGACATACTCTTATTCAACATTTTGGGATTTAGATTTGGGCCGCATGAAATGCACACCCGTATTTAAGAAGGTAAAATTATTAAAATACGCGCCTAGAGCGATTACTTATTTACGTTTTTTTTTTGAAGGCTAGGAAATTCGCTAAGAAACGGCACATCTCGAAATCTAAATATTTTACATATATATTTATGAGGGCCCCGCGATTTGTATAATTTTGTTAGGCGAGGCACACCTCTAATTCTAATTTCAAAGCAAACTACATTCCGCTATATTTATTTAGGAGTTAATTAAGATTATTTAAAAACATGTTGCAAGCCACACTACATGAAATGCACTTGTGGTTCACGACACTCTTTATTTAACCTTGTTCAAATATGGAGTCGGGTCACATGAAATGCACCCCCGATTCCTTTAATCTAATTATGTCGCGGAAACCGTACCCATAATCATGATAATATACAAAAATGACTTATTTAGCAAGTATTCCCAACACAATTTTCCTATTATATTTATTTATTGAGCAATACTTCACATTTTAGAATACTACACGTTAATTTTTAAACATTCTGCCTCATTGAGTTTGGATTCATTTAATGTTAATCTGGGGTAACATGCTGCCACATTTTAAAATACTACACGTTAATCTTTTTTTAAAAAAAAATCATGGACATTTCATAAACATCACTGTTACTTAAAGATCAAGAAAAAAAAATATGTAATATAATGAACTTCAAACAATTTCAAAATATAACAAAGCATAAGCAGATTACATTGTTCTCGTTCAAATAAAATGAAGCTTATATTATTCGATTGAAGAAATACCTGGTCGCGGCAAAGTGAATCAACAGTCACGAATTAGAACACGAACGATACGACCGTACCGGAACCTCGAACGCAACTGGACTGAAAACCTCTCACTTTTCTATCACTATTTCTGTTGTATTTTCTCACTGTCAAGCAGCAACAGCTGAGGTCGTTTGGACGTGAAGAAGGTAGCAACGGAAGGCTGTGGATTGACAACGCTTCAGCTATGGCTGGCGTCGACGGAGGTCGTCGGTTTATGGGGGTGGTTGCTTGGGATGACGATGGACAGCTTGGAGTTCGTTGGCCGCGAGGTGATGGTGAGGGTCGTTTGGCGAGGTTGCTGCTGGTCTGATGACTGTTTGGCGTGACAGTGGGATTGCTAGAAGCTGGGACGAGTTCGACGAGAGGCTGGAGTGTTCGACGTTGAGAGGGGTCGTCTGGTTTGAGAAAAATGGAGAAGCCCTCCCCTCCTCTCCATAATGTGCTCCTTTTTTTGTTTTTTGAAAACCTCCCCAGAAGCAATCCACCGTCCTCTATTCTATATCCTTTCTCTGTATTCTTTTTTCCTTTTTTAAAATAATCTCTTGCACTCTCTTTTTGGCCTTCTCTTTTCAAAAATAATCCCATCACTGTCCGTTCTCTTCTTTTTGTCCCTTTCCTTTTTTTTTTGTTTTTCCCATCCCTCCCCATTTCATCCGTGAGTGTATTGTGTATTGTATATTTGTTTTGTCCATTTTCTGTTTTTTTGTGTTTGTCTTTTTCTTTCTTCTCTCAATCACCATGCTCTATATGTTATATTCTTTTTTCAATTCCCCCCCCCCACTTTGCCGTGTTCCCTTCTTTGTCTTTTCTTTTTTTGTTTTTTATTCTCTTTTTATTTTTTAATCATTCTCCCATCCCTCCCCCTTAGTGTAGTGTCGGGTTATTACGGGCTATGTCCGAAAATTATAAAACCGGGTAGTTTGAACCCGAATATTATTCTTCGCCCGGAACCGAGAATGGCGTTATTTAATTAATCCTAGGTAACCAAAATAACTATAATACTCATAATTAAAACTATTTTTTTTTATATTTTTCAAGTTTAAAATAACTACAAAATATTAATGAAACTATTTTTTTTTATTATTTTCGTTTTTATAAAAAGATAAAAATATAAAGTACTATTTTTATATTTTTCAAATTTAAAAATGACTACGAAACATTAATAAAACTATATTTTTGTTATTTTTCATTTTAAGGTAAAAGTAAAGTAAAAGAGTCAAAATTAGCTAAAATAACTATATTAAAACTAAACTAAATCTTTTACGTTAAAAATATATAAAAATCTCGGGGAGGGTCAAAAATCACGCGTTTACAGCTGCCCCTCTTTGACTGAAAACACAAAGAGTTTTCAGACAAAGAACGACTAGACAAGTGTTTTTGACCCGACCCTTATTCGGAGGGACTAAACTAAAAGAAGAGGAATGTGACCGAGCCCTTGTATCTGAGCCGCCTACATATCCTTGGCTATAAAGGAATCAGGCCACGTGTAGTTCGAAAGTGAGTGAGGAAGGGTATACCGAGGTGGAGAGCCGGTCGAGGTGCCGTTTCGCCGAGGTTCCGTTCCGTCGAGGTTCCGGTCCGTGGTCCTGCTATTACATCAAGAATCAAAACATGAGAAAGACTAACTAAGCCTATCAACTACTAGTTACAAGATTCCTATCTATAAGTCTTCCGAAGCTTGATCTTGAGTATTGGTTGGTGCTTCGTGCGGACTCTAAATTTGAACCTTGATACTTGCTAGTTGTAGGTACTAGTTCAATCTTCTTCAGCTTTCTGGATCTGAACCAGGTATGCAGTGCTTGTGACCTCGGCCATGTCTTGAGCACACCACATCTTTCATCAACTTCTGCACTTAGATTAACTCCTTGCCTTTTTTTTCATTATGACTAACTTCTGTTGATCATCTCGGACTGTTGACTCGCATTCTGGTCGCAAGTTTCTTTTGTTGCTAACTTGCATTGCACTCCGAAGTGAATTCCCTTACTTGTGATCTTCGAGCTATTTTCCTTCGAAATCTGAATCTATCTTTTCTGATCCTTGTTGCCTTCCTTCTGATTCATGCTGGGGATTTCCGTTACACTGTCACTTTTCGATTGTTCACTATCCTTATCAAATCTTGGAAACTGAGACGGCGTTCTGCTTTTCTGGCGGGCTTCTGACTTTAACGACAAATTCTAATCATAAATTGCCATTCCCTTCTTCAGGCGGGCATCTGACTTCAACAACAAACTTCGAATATAAATTGCCATTCCATTCTTCAAGTGGGCACCCGATTACCAAAACTTGAAATGTATAGATCGAATGATTACCATCTCAGGAGAAAAATATTCATCAGACTAAGATTTTGACGCTAGGAGATAATTCCTCAGACTAGGTCTAAATTGTTGTGATCTCAGGAGAAAGATTCATCAGACTGAGATTTTGATATCTTAGGAGAAAGATTCATCGGACTAAGATTTCGACGCTAGGAGATAATTCCTCGGACTAGGTCTAAATTGCTGTGATCTCAGGAGAAAGATTCATCAGACTGAGATTTTGACGCTAGGAGATAATTCCTCAGACTAAGATTTTGACGCTAGGAGATAATTCCTCAGACTAGGTCTAAATTGTTGCCTTACTTGAAATCTTCCAATTGTTGCTTCCTTCTTCTTGTTACTTTCATCTAAAACCTCTAATTGTTGTTTTTCACTTCCTATTAAATTATCTTTAACTATAACTTCAAAACTAAATCGCCACTCCATTCTTCAGGCGGGCTCCCTGACTTTAACTATCACTTCAAAATAAATCGCCACTCCATTCTTCAGGCGGGCTCCCTGACTTCAACTACAACTCAAAACTAAATCGACACTCCATTCTTCAGGCGGGCTCCCTGACTACAACTACAACTTCAACTAACTCGCCACTCCATTCTTCAGGCGGGCTCCCTGACTTCAACTACAACTTCAAAATTAAATCGCCACTCCATTCTTCAGGCGGGCTCCCTGACTTCAACTACAACTTCAAAATTAAATCGCCACTCCATTCTTCGGGCGGGCTCCCTGACTTCAACTACAACTCCAACTAACTCGCCACTCCATTCTTCAGAGGCGGGCTCCCCGACTTCAACTACAACTTCAAAATTAAATCGCCACTCCATTCTTCATGCGGGCTCCCGACTTCAACTACAACTTCAAAATTAAATCGCCACTCCATTCTTCGAGCGGGCTCCCCGACTTCAACTATAACTTCAAAACTAAATCGCCACTTCATTCTTCGGGCGGGCTCCCCGACTTCAACTATAACTTCAAAATTAAATCGCCACTCCATTCTTCGGGCGGGCTCCCTGACTTCAACATCCACTCACTAACTCCATCCCATCCACGTCGCCTTCCTTTGCTTCCTGCACCACTTTCTTCTTCCTGCATCGCTTCTTGGGCCATCCTTTCTTTCGAATTACCTTGTTTTGGAATTGCTTTCCTCCCGGGTTGTGTTATTTTTCTCTTGACTGCTGGGGATGTCTTTGGAACTGATTACTTACCTGCTGGGGATAATGCTGCTGGGGAAATCTTCTTTATTTCTTCCTTTTCTACTTCCTTCAAAACCTATCTCCTGAAATCGCTGGGGATTGAAATGTCATCAGCTGGGGATTACCCTGTCCGGGGATCCCTTTTCCTTCTTCCTCTTTCCAAAACTCCTTCGGGGCTCGTGCTTCGCTCCCTTGAAAAACTTGTAGGATATAATGCTGCCGGGGAAATCTCGAAATCGGTGTTTCATTTTTCTGAGAACTGCTGGGGGTGGTACCGGCCTCTTGCCTTTCTGAACGCAAGCTTCCTCGTTTTGTCCTGTCTGCTGGGGGTATAATTTCCTCTATCACAACTTGTTGTTTTCTTTCTTTCAAAGCTGCTGGGGATAACCGGGTTCAAAGATCATTTCCTCGCGTTATCTGGCTTCTTTCCCCAACCAGGTATTTGGTTTCGAGAAAATTTTCGCAACGGGAGAAAAGTTTCTGCCCCAGTTTGAGAATCTTCTTCGTGGCATGCTTTTCTGCCAACAACCCCTCTTCTTCCTGTTTCAAATCAAAGAAAAATTGGTTAGTTTTAAAATGTGGTGGCTGGTTGTGGTGCTCCTGCTGGGGATGGTTCTCCTCTTCTTTCCCTGCTCTGCGTTTCATTGTCAGACCCTGCCGGGGATGTTATCATTTGATGATATTCATGCCGGGGATAGTTTTCTCCTTTCTTGCTTCCCCGCCTTCCTTGACGACTCTTTATTCGCGAACCTTTCCACGTGGTTTTCCACTGACCACCCGAATTCCTATAATAGTGACCCTTCGTGAAGACCTTGCATGTTTTATTGGTGAACCATTTTCTTTGTTCACCCTTGTCACTGAAAATACCTTTCTGCTGGGGATATCTCCCCTTCTTTGGCGGCATATCTAAGGAATGGGCATTTCCCGACCTTCGAGTCTCATTGGCCTTGGCCTCGAGGTCATTAACCTTCATTGAAATATCCTTTTTCACACCAATCCACCCCTTTGTCGATTTCCTATTGCTGGGGAATATCCTTCTGGACACTGGCTTTGCGCTTAATCCCTCCTCACTTATACTACTTGGGTGTACCAATCAAATTCCGTCTTGCATAATTGGAAAGTTGATGGAAAATTTTGAAGTCATTTCTTACAAACAGACTCTATTGGGGATTTTTTTATGAAAGGAGAAAGATAAAAGGAAACAAAATAAAAGACAAAAATGAGGATGACTCTCTAAAAAGAAAAATTATAAAATAACCCTATGAAACGTGGATACCAACTCTAATGGACATGACATGCACATATAGCCTATCCTCCGTCATTAAACCGCCTTTTGTAATCTTCTCCTGGGGCTTTCCTATCTCATTTCCAACCTTCGTTCGACTTGTATAGTGCCCGAGGGGTTTTCACTACCAAGCCTCTCTCATTTCGGTTTTCTCTCAGCTTTCATCGCCTTATGGTGCCTGTGAAGGTTTTCACCGCTAAGACTCTCTCATTTGTGTTACTTTTCCGCTGGGGATTGGTGGTGTTACTGCTAATATTCTCTCGTATTTCTTCTGTTGCAGATCAGAGTCTTTTCTGACGGGAATCAGGGTGTTATGTTCTGATAAGACTTTTCTCATTTGCCTGACTTGGCCTCTTTTGAGGATTGGTCAAAAGGTCTTTCTTTGGACCGTAATGTGGATTTGGACAAGGCTAGAAAAAAATGGTATTAAAGGCTCGAAATAAAACAAAATGGGTTCAAAATTACAACCTTCGGACCTATATTTATTTATAATAAACACAATTTTTTGCCCCAGATTCTTGCTTGGGGATTTTTGATTTTTATTTACACTATGACCGAGTTGTGAAGCGCCTACGTATCCTCTTTGAGGAATCAGGTCAAACGTAGTTCCCAATTCCCTCTTTCTCAAGTTTTTCCTTTTCATTTTTCATTCTTTTTTTTTCTTTCTTTTTGGTTGTTTTTGTTGTTTTCTTTTTCTCTTTTTCTTTCTTTATCTTCCCCATTTGTGTTTCTAATTTTGGTACCGATTCCGAAGGAGGGGTATGAAAGAAATCAAAATAAGGCTCGAAGGGTTGACGATGGATAAAGTGTTTGGATAGCAGAACAAAATGCCTTCGTCATTCCAATCTTCGAAACATGCCAAGTGTAAACAACACAATTAATATTCGTCATATCTTTAAAGCACTGTTGGGCAACACTCTCATTTTCATTATTATGAACGACCCCATGTCAATTTTGGCAGCTTGCCTTTAACGGTTTTCTTTTACTTGCCCCAGTTTCTCATGACTCGGGTTTCGAATAATCTCAAACCGTTCTTACTTCATTCAAATATCTCTATCACCTCCCAATGGTTTTGTGATTAACTTTTAAGATCAGGCCAGAACTATGCGCGCACGTCATGTCACTAGAGCTAGCAGAAAAAGAACTATAGGAAGGAGAGGACTAAATAACAGAAAATGTCTAGAAATAATGTAAAATAGGTCATTGCATTAACCGATAAAACAACGATTCGAACAACCAAAAAAAAAAACAAAACTGGGGTTACAACCCTTAGAATGAACCTAGACCCCTTTAGATGAGACACTATGATCAAAAGAAAAATACAAGGATAAAAGGTTTGAGCCACAAAACAACATTCGGATTACCATTCTGAAATAACTCGGACAAATAGAAATGACAACAAAATAAGCCACCACAAATGACTCTCCAACTGATAAGCCTAACATTTAGCCACGAATTTGATTATCAGAACCACTATGGCCTTCTCTCATTTCAGTCGGCAAATTCCCGAGTGGACTCTCATATTCCGTGTCACCAGGCATCACCGCCAGAAAGTGTGTATCATCAGGTGCAGGTAATGGATTCAGCGCGATATTCTGGGTGTCACTGTTATGAATCACAATCAATCTTTCTTGGATCATCCTTTCTATTTCCCTTTTCAAATCCCGACAACTTTCCATGTTGTGACCCTGGGCATGGGAATGGTATTCACACCTTTTAGATGGGTCAAAGCTCCTTGCACGTGGGTCCACATGATTGGGAGGGATGGGTGCAATCATGTCCCGTTGTTTTAACTTCTCAAATAAGCTTGCATAGGAAACTCCTATTGGTGTGAAATGTTCCTTCAACTTCGGTTCCCTTCTATACCCTTGGTTTGGAAGTGGGTTATAAGGTATTTGGAAATTTTGCAGAGGCTGGTAGAGATTTTGTGATGCCCGTGCTCGCTTTCTTGGATGATTTGATGGCCGAATAAAATACTGGGGTGGATCAACTGAGTATGGTGGGTTCAGAGGTGGATAGTAATGCTCAGGGGAGTTATGGAAAACCTGTCGAGACATCGCATACCGTCGAGGTGTTCTTCTGGAACCTTTTCTTGACCCCGATATCATCATGACTTCTTCATCCCTCTCATTCGTGTCACTAGATTCAAATTGGACAACCTGAGCTGCAGCCTTGAGAGCCGCTTGACTTATAATTCTGCCTGTCTTAAGACCGTTCTCTACCATTTCTCCCATTTTGATTACATCCAAGAAGGATTGACCAACCGCAGACATCATGTTCTGAAAATAATCCGGCTCTTGAGCCTGAAGGAAGACAGTAATTAACTCATGGTCATCCATGGGTGGCTCAGCACGAGCCGCTTGCTCTCTCCATTTAAGGGCATATTCCCTGAAACTTTCACTTGATTTCTTCTTCAGATTTGAAAGGAAAATGCGGTCCGGGGCAATGTCAATGTTGTATTGGAATTGTTTGACAAAGGCCTGTGCCATGTCGTTCCAGACGTGCCAGTGAGATGCATCTTGATCCCAAAACCATTCAGAGGCTACTCCTGTAAGGCTTTCCCCAAAGTAAGCTATTAACAATTCTTCATTTCTTCCCGGACTCCTTAGTTGATTGCAATACCTTTTCAAGTGGGCTATTGGGTGTCCATGTCCATCGTACTTTTCAAATTTGGGAATCTTGAAACCAGGTGGCAAGTGGACATCGGGAAACAAGCATAGATCTTTGAAAGCCACACTCTTTTGACCCGCCAACCCGTGCGTGTTTTTCAACCGCTGTTCTAAGCTTTTCAATCTTTGGGTTATTTCCTCATGTACCATCTTTCGGGGATCTTGCGTTGTCCGCTTGTCACAAACCAACCCCCTTCTACTCACGTGACAATTCAAGACAAAACATGTTAGAATGGACTCGGACAGTCCTTATCAAATTTTTTATTTTACTTACTTTTTATATATATATATATATATATATATATATATATATATATATATATATATATATATATATATATATACATATATATATACGAATCTTTTGGAGATTGCCTACGTATCATGACCCCGCATGAATCGGACCGAGCGTAGTTCTTGCAAATTAATGCAAGAAATAAAGAGATGAATATTTGATTTTTTTTTCTTTTTTTTTTGAAAAAAATTGTAAAAACCGACTCCAACTACAAACTCTGATGAAAAACTTTCACACCTTGTGTCGGAGATTTCTACAAGAATAAAAATATTTTTGGTGTCATTTATGACTATTTCTACAAAATTGGCCACATAATGGCTTATTTGACAAAATGGCTATTTTTGCAAAATTTATTTAAGAAAGATAAAACTTGAAATTTTTTTTTATTTTTTTATTTTTTTTTATCCTGTGGCTCATGGGGCATTGTTCGACATCACCCTAAACCAACACAAAACTATTTTTTCATAAATTGGCCATGTAATGGCTTATTTAGACAAAGTGGCTCTTTTTTGCAAAATTTTATCAAGAAGATATAAATTCAAAATTTAATCCTGGGGCCTATGGGGCATCATTCAGCACCGACACAGGCCAATACAAGACTGAAGAAGTTCAAATGCCAAAAGTGGCTATTTATGCAAGGACCGGCCATGTAATGGCTTATTTGATAGAGTGACTATTTTTGAAAAGTTGAGTGATGACTCAAACTTAGTTTTGCGGATACAACCTTTCAACTATTTTGAGCAAGAATAGCATCACCCGACTCATTTATAACAACATCAAAAATTTAACATTTTTTTGGTTATTTTTTGCAAAAGGGGTGTGAACCCGGACTTGATTTTTGCGGCTATGGACTTGCAACATTTCCACAAGGAATATTTCAAGGCTGTGCTCGCAAATTATTAAAAATGATTCAAAGTGGCTATTTTTGCAAAAAAAAGCCTTCCAGCGTCCTTTCGGAACATTCGGCTATTTACAAAAACGGCATCACTTTGATTTTATTGACAAAATTAAACACACATTTTTTTTGATTTTTTTAAAAGGGTGGTTGAACCCGATGAGGGTTGCCTACGTATCTCACCTAGTGGTGAGAATCAAACCTGCGTAGTTCGGTCAGATTATTTGACCAATTATTTCAACAAAATTGTTCTACTTATTTTTTCAAATTTTCTTTTCAAACTTTCGACAACGTTTCATTGACATTTTGATTTTTTTCTATTCTAAAATTTCCTCTCTTTTTGTTCTTCAGGAAACATTTTTTTTTTCCTTCTTTTTAAGTAAAAAAAAACAAACTATTTTGAAACTATTTTTTTTTCATTTTCCTCAATATTTAAAAACCGGTTAGCCTGCAAGTCTGAAGCAAATAAATGCGTAAAACAAACAGGATGCAGCAGGATGGTCTTTTCATTTCAGGTCACCTGTCCTAGACGGACCCAACCCCTGTGTTGAGTACCCTAAGTCAAATGCAACATGATGCAAATAAACGTTCATACTAGGGATCCGGCATGAAGCTTTGTTATTCTAGGTTTAAAAACCTGGGTTTATTGTTCTAGACCTGGCTTACCCGAGCGGACGACTCGAGCCGAGGAGGAGGCAGCAACCCGGGAATACAGAAGCTTCACCGGTTTTGCAACTTATCCAAACCTCGTTCTAAAGTGGGAATTAGACACTATACAGAAAAGAAGTCACACGAAGTGCACCCTTCTTCATGATTTAGAAGACTCAGAGAGGAGATTGGTTTCGGCACAGTTTATATGTACAATCCACAAAATATCAAAGCGGTAAAAGCAACATTTATCACATTAAATACAAACATATAATAAAGTCAGATAATAATAAGCCAAATACAACAATTATTCAAAGCTCGAATTCTTAAACCCTGAACCAGTGGTTCTGGGTTTATAATCCCCAGCAGAGTCGCCAGAGCTGTCACACCTCCTTTTTACGCACCCGTAAGGGCGCAAAGAGTTTTTCCAATTAAAGGACAACCAAAACGGGATTCATTTATTGAGAGATTCGGAGTCGCCACTTGGGAGATTTATGGTGTCCCAAGTCACCGGTTTGAAACCCGAATTGAGGAAAGGTTTGACTCTATTTAACGGTCCGCGAACCAGAAATCCGGATAAGGAATTCTGTTAACCCGGGAGAAGGTGTTAGGCATTCCCGAATTCCGTGGTTCTAGCACGGTCGCTTAACTGTCATATTCGGCTTATTTATCTGATTTTTACAGTTATATACTTAATGCAAATTAATATCCCTTTACCGCTTTTATTATTATTATTATTTACGAAAAAGAATGTTGCCTAAAAATATGTTTCGAATCACGTCACATGAAATGCACCCGGATCCTCGACATACTCTTATTCAACATTTTGTGATTTGGATTTGGGCCGCATGAAATGCACACCCGTATTTAAGAAGGTAAAATTATTAAAATACGCGCCTAGAGCGATTACTTATTTACGTTTTTTTTTTGAAGGCTAGGAAATTCGCTAAGAAACGGAACATCTCGAAATCTAAATATTTTACATATATATTTATGAGGGCCCCGCGATTTGTATAATTTTGTTAGGCGAGGCACACCTCTAATTCTAATTTCAAAGCAAACTACATTCCGCTATATTTATTTAGGAGTTAATTCAAGATTATTTAAAAACATGTTGCAAGCCACACTACATGAAATGCACTTGTGGTTCACGACACTCTTTATTTAACCTTGTTCAAATATGGAGTCGGGTCACATGAAATGCACCCCCGATTCCTTTAATCTAATTATGTCGCGGAAACCGTACCCATAATCATGATAATATACAAAAATGACTTATTTAGCAAGTATTCCCAACACAATTTTCCTATTATATTTATTTATTGAGCAATACTTCACATTTTAGAATACTACACGTTAAATTTTAAACATTCTGCCTCATTGAGTTTGGATTCATTTAATGTTAATCTGGGGTAACATACTGCCACATTTTAAAATACTACACGTTAATCTTTTTTTTAAAAAAAATCATGGACATTTCATAAACATCACTGTTACTTAAAGATCAAGAAAAAAAAATATGTAATATAATGAACTTCAAACAATTTCAAAATATAACAAAGCATAAGCAGATTACATTGTTCTCGTTCAAATAAAATGAAGCTTATATTATTCGATTGAAGAAATACCTGGTCGCGGCAAAGTGAATCAACAGTCACGAATTAGAACACGAACGATACGACCGTACCGGAACCTCGAACGCAACTGGACTGAAAACCTCTCACTTTTCTATCACTATTTCTGTTGTATTTTCTCACTGTCAAGCAGCAACAGCTGAGGTCGTTTGGACGTGAAGAAGGTAGCAACGGAAGGCTGTGGATTGACAACGCTTCAGCTATGGCTGGCGTCGACGGAGGTCGTCGGTTTATGGGGGTGGTTGCTTGGGATGACGATGGACAGCTTGGAGTTCGTTGGCCGCGAGGTGATGGTGAGGGTCGTTTGGCGAGGTCGCTGCTGGTCTGATGACTGTTTGGCGTGACAGTGGGATTGCTAGAAGCTGGGACGAGTTCGACGAGAGGCTGGAGTGGTCGACGTTGAGAGGGGTCGTCTGGTTTGAGAAAAATGGAGAAGCCCTCCCCTCCTCTCCATAATGTGCTCCTTTTTTTGTTTTTTGAAAACCTCCCCAGAAGCAATCCACCGTCCTCTATTCTATATCCTTTCTCTGTATTCTTTTTTCCTTTTTTAAAATAATCTCTTGCACTCTCTTTTTGGCCTTCTCTTTTCAAAAATAATCCCATCACTGTCCGTTCTTTTCTTTTTGTCCCTTTCCTTTTTTTTTGTTTTTCCCATCCTTCCCCATTTCATCCGTGAGTGTATTGTGTATTGTATATTTGTTTTGTCCATTTTCTGTTTTTTTGTGTTTGTCTTTTTCTTTCTTCTCTCAATCACCATGCTCTATATGTTATATTCTTTTTTCAATTCCCCCCCCCCCACTTCGCCGTGTCTTTTTTTTGTCTTTTCTTTTTTGTTTTTTATTCTCTTTTTATTTTTTAATCATTCTCCCATCCCTCCCCTTAGTGTAGTGTCGGGTTATTACGGGCTATGTCCGAAAATTATAAAACCGGGTAGTTTGAACCCGAATATTATTCTTCGCCCGGAACCGAGAATGGCGTTATTTAATTAATCCTAGGTAACCAAAATAACTATAATACTCATAATTAAAACTATTTTTTTTTTATATTTTTCAAGTTTAAAATAACTACAAAATATTAATGAAACTATTTTTTTTTATTATTTTCGTTTTTATAAAAAGATAAAATATAAAGTACTATTTTTATATTTTTCAAATTTAAAAATGACTACGGAACATTAATAAAACTATATTTTTGTTATTTTTCATTTTAAGGTAAAAGTAAAGTAAAAGAATCAAAATTAGCTAAAATAACTATATTAAAACTAAACTAAATCTTTTACGTTAAAAATATATAAAAATCTCGGGGAGGGTCAAAAATCACGCGTTTACACTGCTTTCTCAAGTTCAAGACATAACACCAATAACAATTTTAAAGCTGCTATATATGACACAACTAAGTAGATGGAATGAAACCATAAAGATTATTAGATCCAAGATAAATGTGAGTAACATATTCAAGGTTTGCAATCGAAGGACTCAAGGTCCCAGAAATATTAGACATAGGCAAGTTTATGACAGTAACCTTATGGTTATTGTCGCGGCTTAATCCCCACCAACTTCCATCACAAGGATTATTACCAGACCATGATTCAACAAGCCTAGAAGGATAATTCACAAGAAGCAAACAGAATAATTAACAGAACAATTAACAAGAAGCAGAAAAAATCTTGAGCAAACAGAAGCTATTGAGCAAACAAAAGCAAACATATTGAGCAAACAGAACAATTAACAACAAGCAAAGTAGCAAATAGAAAGACAGAAGTGGTGCGATTGACAGAAGCAAACAGAAGCAAAAATAATCTTGAGCCAAAACCTTCACGATGAGGGAGTATGGTGGTGAGACCCTTGACTCTTGGGGGTTTGGGCTGTGGCGAACTAGGGTGACTCGAGAGCACTAAACTCTGAAGACTGAGTGAACTGTGAAGATGGAAAGAGAATTAGGAAAATAGAACCCTAATATATACTTAAGGGTAAATTAGTAAATTACTTAATTCTTATTGGGTTATCGATTTTTACCCAATAACAAAAATGCAAACCGAGACCGAACCGATAACCCAATAAATTTTTTTTTACTTGTTACCGAATTGTTAACCCAATAACCCAATATCGATAACCTAATAAAAAATTAACGGTTCGGGTTATCGGTTTGAACCGATATATGCCCACCCCTAATTACTACTACTATGTACTGATTATCCAACAAAAAAACAAAGAGAAAGAAATACAAGTAAAGAAAAAGGGACAAAAGTGAACGGGGGTAGGCTCCTTTTTTAGGCTTTACGACAGAAACAGTAACTCAAGGGGTTGAATTTGAAAATGAAATATTTGAGCGGTAAAAGTACCAAAAATGCAAAAAAGAAGAAATCTCCTCCCACAAACCCACACGTCTATGTGCACCACTGTCATTTTTCAAAAATTGAATGCAAACTCCTCGAACTCCGCCATTAAACAAGTACTATTATCAAAATCTTTCTCACGCTTCAGAAAAGTCTTCTCCTGTATTCTGCTCTCTCTTGATCCCTTTTACACTCACTTTGTCCTCTTCACACTCTTCACTTCACCCTCTAAATTTTATTGACTCTCTCTAGTCTCTTCTGCCATTGCAATAATGGGTTGCGTTTCATCAACTTTGCTCAACCAAGACAATGAATTCCCCCAAATGGGTGGCTCAGCCGCCGGTTTCAGCCACCACATTGTCTCTCTCACTTCCACCACTTATGGTCTCTTGACCCTTGACCCACCTTCCTCTCCTCCACCCTCCTCCGCCACCACCACCACCACTGTCCCTCCTACCCCTACCCCACCTCCTCGTCACACTCTAGGTTCACTTTTCCCAAGCCCCTTGTCTGAACCCAGAACCCTCAAGTCACACACCTCCGATATTATCAATTCTTGGGAGCTTATGGCTGGTCTTGATTCCACCTCCATGACACCCATCAGTGACAGCTTTCGGTTTTCAACTTTACCCAAGTTGTCTACCCCTGATTCTAGCTTTAGATTCTTGAAATCGTTCCCTAACAAAGAGAATTCAAGCCCAAATATTCTATCTTTTAACGATGTGGTTGATAAAGCTGACATTTTTAAGCCAACAAGATTAATGTCTTGTGATTCCAAGCTTGATGGGTTTGAAAAGCTTTGTCCCCCAAATGGTGAAGATAAAATAGTGATTTACACAACAACGTTGAGGGGTGTGAGGAAGACCTTTGAGGCTTGTAATGCAGTAAGATCAGCGATTGAGGGGCTTGGGGTTTTGTATTCCGAGAGAGATATTTCAATGGATAGGGGTTTCAGGGATGAATTGAAGGAACTGATGAAGGGTAAAGAGAGCACTGAGCTAATACCTCCTAGGGTGTTTTTTAGAGGGAGGTATATAGGTGGGGCTGAGGAGGTAATGCGGATTGTGGAGGAAGGGAATTTAGGGGATTTACTTCAAGGTTTGCCAAAGGTGAAAGCTGGTTTTGTTTGTGACGGTTGTGGGGGTGTTAGGTTCTTGCCTTGTTTTGCTTGTAATGGGAGCTGCAAGATGGTGATGATAGTGAAGGAAGACATGGAACACAAAGAGGGGAAAACTGTGGTGGTTAAGTGTACTGAGTGTAATGAAAATGGCTTGGTGCTTTGCCCCATTTGCTGCTGATTGATAGCACCAGCTGTGAGGACCTAGCTCGGTTAGTCTTAAAGCATTCTCTTTTATTATGTATTTGCATATCTAGCTGTTCCAAGATTTGTGCTATACTTATATATGCTAAACCATTCTACTGACTAAAACGAAGTACTCTGATTACTCCAATTTGATGTTTCAGAATTAGACCTGTTTAGCTAAAAGAGAGAACAAATATACAAAATCAGTGGCTATTTAGTGATTACGTATTCAGCGTGCTTGGTGCTCTTTTGAGAAATTAATTTTCATGATTAAAGATTGAGGTTCACTATCATATACTAACAGAGTAAAGCAATAACTCGTGATATATGTGTTTATTGGGTTATTAATTTGTTGGTTAAATTTGAAAGTAGCAATCTTGCATAAACTAACTCGGTAAAGCCATATAGTAGGGTAAGGGAAAAGCTGAAGCTGACTAACATTTAGTACCAGAGGCAGTGTTTGCTTTTTTAAATACTATGGTACTTTTCGTGATTACATTGAAGTGCTTCTGAAATGGGATTACTCTGTGGAATGCTCGGACTCATGGGTTGAACGGGAATGGTACTTGGTGTAAGATGTGTCGATCACACACTAAACCATTGCATCAGCCAGAAGCGAAATCAACTTTCTTTTGTAGGCCTATAAAACCTGCAAATCTCTGTTAGAACACCTATGCTGATTTCTGAACTTAGTAAAGAAGTATCTGAAATGAATTTGAGGGCTATTTTAGCTATTGTCAACAGGCAATAGTTACTTGGTTACTGCCTTTAATTAAGGACTTTACTTTCTTTCCAGGCCTTTGGCACCAACTACCGTACATTGATATCTCTGTTAGAACTTAGAACCCCTATTCTGATTACTGAACTGAAAATCGTTGTATCTGAAACAGTCTAAGGCAGTGTTGTAAAAAGCGTGCGCTTTTCGCTTAAAGCGATGAAGCGAGGCGAGGCGAGGCTAGCTCGCTTTTCTGCCAAAAATGCGACTCACATGAAAAAAGCGCACGCTTTACCCTGTTAAGCGAGAAGCGCAGCGATCCAAAAAGCGCGCTTAAGCGAGGTTAAGCATCTGTTAGTTTTTTTTTTAAAACTTTGCAAAAACGACGCAAACAAACCCTTCTTCTCCAAGCGACTTCAATGACTGCTTCAGTGCTTCAAGTTTCTCCTTCTCTCCTTTCCACCAATAGTGTGGGCGGATCGTCCTGTACATCTTCGTGCTCCCTCGGTGCACATCTTCGTGCTCCCTCGGTGCAGGAAAAAAGCTCTTCTCCTCCTCCTCCTTCTCTCTTCTCTTCTTCAGTTCCTGTTTGACTCCTTCTCTTCTTTTTTCTATTTTTTTCACTTTTTCTGCTCTGTTCTTGTGCGGTTGTGCCCTAATTTCTGCTCTGTTCTTTCTATGCTCTGTTTTCTCTTCTTCTTTCTATTTTTTTCACTTTTTATTGCTCTGTTTTTGTGCCCTAATCTATGCTCTGTTTTACTATTCAGTTCTAGTTAGGAAAAAAAATTAACTGTTCTGTTTTGTTTTTAACGGTTCGGTTCTGTTTTTAGTTTTTGTTATTTTTTGTGGTTGTTAATTGTAGTAAATGCAATCTTATTCACTATCTAGTTTTAGTATCTATTATTTGCTTCTTGATTCAAGAATTGAAACATTTGCTTAATATGTTATTTTTAATGAGTTCTTAGCCATTTATCTATGCCTATTTTTTTTTTATTTGTGTTAAATTGCGCTTCACATGAAAAAAGGCTTCGTCGCTTTTTTGCGCTTAATGCTTTTCAAAACACTGGTCTAAGGGTTATTTCAGCCATTGCCAACCGGCAGCAGTCACATGCCTTTACTAAAGGTTATTTCTTCTCCTAGCCTAGGTTAGCTTCTTCAATTGTTTGGTTGATTCTTTTCTCCTCCAAATACCCTGTTTGTGTTTCTCCACGTTTAATGCAATAGTTGTATCAGAATAATGTCACTGTTGGCCTACACATTTCTGCTTTATTAATGAACAAACTGTCAAACACAACTAAGCAGAATTATTTCTTTGGGTGGGAGGAGCAAGAAATATTGTTTGGATGTTGTTACCTATTGTATTGTATTGTATTTGTTAGTATTTTAAAATTATTTTTAACTGGACTTGTGATTTTTACACAAGTAAAGCTAACGAAGAACTCGAAAAGCAGCTGGTGGTGAGCAGGAACCCTCAACTGATATTACATATCTGATCAAGCAATACATTGACTGCAAACTTTGCTTCTTAATTTTGGTCAGGGTCCAGTTCTATTTGCAGCGCAGTTAATGGATTTTATACACCCCATAAATGCAAAAGGATACTTTACACGGATGAAGCTGCAATACCTTACATCGAGCTCTCTGGGATGGCTTTTGAGAGATTTGGCTGAGCTTCTGGGCACATTTGGCAAAAAAAGGTGAAGATTCGACAGTAAGCTGCGGGTAGCTATCAGATAATGAATGAAACAACTGGCCTCTATGTGTTATTTGCTTGTATCATGAGATGCTGTGTAAATTATAACGTACCAACAATATTCAATAATATATTAGTGATAAGTGTCATGATATTTGAATCTACGGAAAAGGGCTAGATGTGTTCCTTTAATATCAAAAATTAGTTATTAATACCATCCGTTCGAAGGTTTTTGTCCTCGCCGTTAACCATTTTAATATATTTGCCCCTTCATCTAACAGATCTATTCGGAGTGGACATGTGGCAGAATCTTAAAATCCAGATTATCAAAAATTTCTACTTCTCTCGTCGTCACTCTTTGAATGTTTGAGAAAAATTCTCTATAATATTTTTTTTTATTGCATGCACTTTGTTTAATTATTAGTTTCTATTTCCTATAATATTTTTTTTATTGGAGCTTGTGCTGAAATTTGGGGGCAATTGGAGGCGCCGGTGAAATCAGAGAAGAGGGAGGTGATTGCATCGTTGGACCTCTCTTTGTGCTGTTGAATGGGGACTACCGGGTCAGGCTGAATGGGTAGGGTAAAAGGGTATTATGGTTAGGCCTTTTTAGATCGTGCCACGTGTCTTAAAAAAAATGGTCCGTTAAGTGCAAGAGTATAAATATTAAAATAGGTAACACTAGGGGTGGATACTTTCAAATAGTATAACAGAGGATATTAATAGCTAATTTCTAATAGTACAAGAACACATTTGGCCCTTTTCCATTGAATCTAATATCATTTCAATCAGCATGATATACTTAGATGTCTTCACCTAATTAGTTTTTCATATCCTTTTACATGGCAACTATTATAACATTTCCAGAAAGGATTTTGATCTAACTTTGAGTAAGGTACCACCTTTTCTGTATGAAGAAGGATATGATGGATGTTTTGCAATTAAAAATGAGCTAATTAGCCGTCACTGTTTGTCCCTATTATATGATTGATTCAATGCCCTTTGTAGTATTGGTTCTTACAGAAACTGTGAAAAAAAATAAATCATTGGGACCTCACATTTAGAGGTACAATTTTTGATCTATTTCTAGAGCTTGGTGCAGCTGCTTGAGGTATAATTGCTCCTACTTTTTGTGTGCTAGTGTAGTTTTTGTGTTAAATATTTTAGGATTTGATGGGAGGTTCTTGATGTTAAAGGTTCTTTTTTCCCCTACATTTTTTGACAAATCTAACAAACGTAAATTGTTATAAATATTTGGAGATCAAAAGTGTTAACTTTTGGCAAACTTAAAATACCATAACTTGCTTAGTGCATACTTAAAAGACTACTTTTAACCTATCCTAAAACAATTCATTTTTGTCATTTTTCTCTCAAAAGCTTTGGTGTTGTCACGACCCTAGTTCACGTATCGTGAACATGTCATGACGGCATCCAGTTTTCACGACTAGGTAAGCCTAACACAATGCAGAATACACTTTTATGAGCAAAAGATAAGATAACAACGGAATAATATAAAAGAAATGTAATAAGTGTCGCTCGACATATACACTTCACCAAATACCAGAAGAAATACAACCACCAAGACCCGGAAACTCACGGGCAACACAGACTAAGAAAGGGTACAACTGTGGCTCTATACATAAAAAGTGTCTACACAACGAAAATAAGAAAAATACTAATACTATCAGAATAGAAGGAGGGCCTCCGGATCCGAGTACGTAGCAGATCATACCTCGAGGTCTCCAAATGTACTGCTGAATTACCTAGTATGGGCATGTCCTGATGTACCTGGATCCGCACAACAAAAGTGTGCGGAAGAGTAGCATGAGTACACCATGGCGATACTCAGTAAGTGCCAAGCCTAACCTCGATGGAGTAGTGACGAGGAAGGTCAGGGCCCTACCGAGAAGTAATAGAAATAATGATAATAATAATACCGAACAGCTCAAATAAGAACAAGTCTAAAATGACAGCAAATGAGATAAATACTACAAACCGTCTACAATTAAGCTAACAAAGAGAATTCAACACAACAAGTACAAATCAACAAATCCAGGATCTCCAGAAATTGAACCCGCAGTCCCCCTTAATACTCAGCAACTCAGGATCTTCCGGGAATCAAACCCGCAGTCCATATATCAGTCTCACAGGATCTCCGAAAATTGAACCCGCAATCCTTTATCTCAGTATCACAGGACCTCCGGGATTTGAACCCGCAGTCCGTATATCAGTATCTCCGAAAATTGAACCTGCAGTCTGTATCTCAATATCTCAGAATCTCCGGGAATTGAACCCGCAATCTTTATCTCAATATCTCAGGATCTCCGGGAATTGAACCCGCAGTCTGTATCTCAATATCTCAGGATCTCCGGGAATTGAACCCGCTGTCCATATCTCAATGTCTCAAGATCTCCGGGAATTGAACCCATAATCCTTATCTCAATATCTCAGGATCTTCGGGAATTGAACCCACAGTCCTTTACCTCAGCAGCATCGGATCTCCGGGAATTGAACCCGCAGTCCACAAAACACAAATACAACCAATAAGAGGAAAACACGGAGAAATATGACGTACACAGCTACAATTAACACCAAATCCAGTCTCAACAAGTTCCAAGAAGTTCAATTAAGTCAATTAGGCACTTAGACAGATAATCCTATCTAATCATGCTTTCCTTGCTATCACCAAGTAAGTCTTGCAATTAAATCATTTAATTAACAAAGATATCACGATTTGAACAATTCAAGTAAGGTGTTTTTCAACAATCTGCGCAAGTACACGCCCGTCACCTCGCGTACAAGGCATTTAAATCAACAAATATATATCCTAGGGGAGAAGGTTCCCCCACGCAAGGTTAGACAAGTCACTTACCTCAATTCCGGTACAAAATCGCTAAGAAACGACTCCCTTGCCACGAGTATCCAACTCCTAGTGGCCCAAATCTAGTAAAACCAATTACACAGTGTAAATAACATCGCAAGTAACTAATTACAATGATAAAATTAAAGCTACGACGCGAACACATGTAAAATGACCAAAATAGCCTTGCAGTCATCGGCTCGATCGAAATATTTTTATGTTTTCAGAACTCTCGTACTCTCACGAGTCTAACCATACCAAAATTATACAATTCTCATGTCATTTCGACCCTCAAATCAAGGATTTATCATTTTTCAACTTTGGGCTCAAAATCCCAATTTTTACCATCCAAACACGAATAAAAATAGAAACCAGCAGAAATAATCATGGAAAAACATCAAAATAAAGGTCTCATATTTACCTCCTTGATGAGACGAGAACAACGCCATGAAAATCACCTAAATCGGAGCTCTAAAACTCAAGATATGCCCAAAATACTAAACTTCTCGGTTTTAAACATTGTCCAGACCCATTTTCCGCTTTTGCGGGTTATTTTTACGTACGCGGGACCGCTTTTGCGGTTCTATTTCCGCTTTTGCGGTTTCGCATCCGCGGTCAAATTTCGCTTTTGCGGTTCTGACAGACACTAGTACTTTTCTTGCCACGACAACGAGCATAACTTCCTCATACGATGTCCAAATTCGATGATTCTTTTTGCTATGGCTCCGAAATTAAGATACAGATCTAATGGTTCACATAAAACTGAATTTAGAGATCATTTACTTAATATGGTACCTCTTTATGTTCAAAGAAGCAATGTTGAAACATCAAATAAGAGCGTGATCACAACCCGAAATACACCCGAGGCCCCCGGGACCCCAATCAATCATACCAACCAACCCCGAAACACATTACGGACTTGTTCGAGGCCTCAAACCACATCAAACAACTCTAAAACCATGAATTACACCCCGATTCAAACTTTATGAACTTTGAAGTTTCCAACTTCCGATGCCGAAACCTATCAAATCGCGTCCGACTGACTTAAAATTTTGCACGCAAGTCCAAAATGATATATCGAAGCTACATAAACTTTTGGAATGCCATTCTGACCCTCGGATCAAAATCTCACATATCAACCAAAATTTGCCAAAATACTAACTTTGCTAATTCAAGCGTAATTCTACATCGGTCATCACAAAAATATTCCGGACACACTCCTAAGTCCCAAATCACCTAATGAAGCTATTCGGACCATAAAATTCTCATTTCGCGCCCGATATCAAAATTTCCACTTCCGGTCAAACTTTTAAAAACTTTCAAATTCCTACCTTTACCCAAACAACTCCAAAATGAACTACGGACCTCCGAATTTATTTTCGATCGCGCTCCCAAATCCATAATCACTATACGGAGCTATGCCTAGTCTCGAAATTCCAAACGGACATCGATAATGCTGAAATGCACTTCAAGTCAAACTTATGAAATTTCTTCCAAAATGCTAACTTCCACAATAGGTGCCAAAATGCTCCCGGTTATCCAAAACTCGAATCGGGGATACGACCAAGTCCGACATCATTATACAAACCTGCTGAACCCTTCAGATCCTAATTCCGAGGTCGTTTACTCAAAAATCTAATCCTAGTTCATTCTTTCAACTTGAAGCTTCGAAAATAGAAATTTTCATTTATATTTAACTCCATCTCCCTGAATTTAGATTTCGACCGTGCAAAACAAGTAACAATACCCGAAATGAAGCTGTTCATGGCCTCCACGGAGTGCTAGTACTCAAAACGACTGGTCGGGTCATTACATTCTCTCCCACTTAAACATACGTTCGTCCTCGAACGTGCTGAGAACTGTACTGGAGTAATCTGAAATCATTTTTAGCATCTTATGCACCTTCCCATGCTTCCAAAACTCAGCTGAGCACATTAGCCTGATATAATATGAAGATATTCCCTTTTATTCAAACAAATAAATCTTAGAGCCTAATTCCAACATCCGGACTTCTATGTCAGGCCTGTTTTCTTCGAGAGATCACTCAATTATTCACCACACGCCGTCCTCAAATATGACTGCATAACTTTGTTGGATTCTTACCTTGCAACACAATCCACAGGACCACGATAATATTTTATGATTAAATTAGCCAAAGTTCAACGAATCAAATGCTCCCATTGCACCTCATGACCTACATAGGTCTTGTTCTAACTTTTACAACACTGACACGACGGAAGAGATGTGCCGATATTCATAACCAACTACTGAATAACCAATTCATTGGATCTATACTCCTGACAAGATCCATTACCTTGTCCTAAACCAGAGAATGATCTTTTCTCTATAATATACTTCATATAATCAGTTTGCACTGACCCCAAATCCAATAACCTCATCTCACCCAGTACGAACTGTTCAGGCGATAAGCCACCTCAGACATAATCAAAAGTCTCGCAAGATGACACAATGTTCCAGTAGGCTACTAATTCGTATGCGATACAAAAGGAAGGCGAACTCTAGAAAGAACTATTCAACTCGTACACTAACATGGATTTCCTCAAAAAATAGGAAATAGAACACATAAAAGCAAATATGGGCACTGAACTAAACATTACACTGTTTCTGCGTGCAACCCGATCCAAACAATATGCCCATGGCGGCGTGCCACACGATCCATATATAAAACTCATATAAGGAGATATACGTCGAGCTGAATAGCTCATCACATCAAAATACTGAATATCGGTCATAAGCACACTAAGGTGCATAATATCATTCACAAGTAAACATATAACGTTATAGGCTACAAACTCAAGCATAACGGAGGTGCGATACATGATCTAAGTCTTAATAGCCATCATGCTCATATAACATCACCGCTGAGAGGAACCTCAACACATAAGGAATTTACGAAGCTGTCTCACAACTCATACGACATAATATATCTTTACATGAATTAACTAACCACGAAATAAGACCGCGGCTATCCCTCCATAAAGAACTGGCCTGACGTAAGGCTCACTTCCACATTTAAATCTATCCACCGACCTTAAGTCTATCCTGATCGTGCCAAGCTAAGCCAATAATATTTCACAGGTCTATAACCCAATAAGCAGAGTGCCCTCCAGGCATAAACTATCAAATGGATGATATTACCAAAATCCTCATACTTGGTCTAAATTTCTAATTAATCAAGTGACTACATGTCACACCTATACAATCTTCTTGTGGGACAAGCTCCCACCATCTTACGAATAATTAACGGGCTTGCACATTCAAACCACCGGCTGCACTAACGCTGAAAAACGATCAGGAGTCCCTAACCAGGATGCAAAGCCTTTCTCATAGAACACCAATCTCAAGTGATACTGACGTTAATACCCGTCTTACTCAAAACACTGAAACTCCTTTCCTGCTCATCCGAGCTTTTTATATCACATTCATTGACCAAACTGCGACCTTGGTCCTTACTTCAAATTCCATTCCACTCAGTGCACCTCACGTGCCGATATACCATAGATACGATTTCCATCACAACTCTAGAACTGACGATAGGCTAATACTTCATCACATAAGACTTTCCATTTAACTCACTTCAGGAGAACAATAGCAACATACAGGCGAATTCTCATAACCATCGAATATGCCAATCTCTAAGTAGTGGTCCAAGCCACCATAACCCTTCCCGAGATCCGCCTACTCATAATTAGCCCTAACAGAAGAATACTTCATAATAACATCAATCACTACAGCCGACAAGCCTCAAATGCACCGCCACAAATCACATACATAACTCGATCACGCTGCATGAACCGATCACTGACACCAATTTGCCAACTCGACTATGGCTAATCAATATACTTTTTCCAGTTTATCCTTGATTGCCTTAGAAATGTTAATATCTCCCTTCAATACCTAACTTATTCCACACCGCACTTACCCCGAGTGACCTTAAATCATGAGGCCATGCTGTCTCAAAAATGACGACCATTTCATGTCTCTCAAATGCTACACCACAAGTCAAAACATCATAGAACATTTTGTGCCTTTCTTCATAAGTTGCTTCAAAAGCTTGACTCTCAACTGTACTTATAGACTCAGAATTATCAGGCACCACACTTTACCTCTTGAGTTCACTAGGACCACTATTGAGAGCCATCCGGCTCTGACTTGTCCCAGTATGCAACCAACTCTACTGAATTTTATAACATATGAATACCCTCCCGATAAAGCACCCAGCGGGATCACTTCCCTCGAAGCATGCACCTATACGAGGCATAAATCATGAATCTTCCCTCAAGTTTGAATATGAGCCAGTAAGGCTAACCATAAAATGCATTCAACAATTCATATACTCTAATTACCACTCATGGTCCTCTTCCGTAGCTGCAATAACCCATTAATACGCTAATACCCAGAATTCACGCAGGTAATTAACCATGCGACCCAATCGTAAGTGGTGGGACTCTCCCACTTAGCTCAAAGCCACTATTACACGACTCTCGAACATATTAGAACCATTCTCTCAAGTCATTTACTCTTATTCAACTGCAATTCACTTGATCCAACGAACATAACCACCTGTGCCCTATTAGCACTCTGACACCATAGGGTATGACCTCATTCCAATACAACCAAACATCTTCCCGCTCCATGCACCAAGCATTCTTTACCAATGACAGCTTAAGACATACTGTGATTCTCACACATCTATGAAGCACCATGTAGCCTTTGTCGAAGTTTTCCATGCTGATAATGAAATGTAGAATTATTATGGACATAGGAACATCAAAAGTCCCAACGTCATACCATACAAATCTCAACTCTTACTCATTAACAAGTTTTAAAGGACTTTTGAATAGCATTTAAATACATCGCAGGCCAAATCTGATATGACACATGACCCATAATTTGATCGTTGATAGTGAAATCCTTTCAATTGGCACGAAGCCATAAGATACATCCTACTAATCCATGATACTAACCTTTATAATTTGTATGTCATCATCATAAGACAACCCAAGATATTCGTTTGGTACATGTCCTTCTTATGACAGTTAAACTCACTTCCCCCAGTATCTCTGTTGCTAGTTGAACCCTTCGCTAAATAGACATCTCATACGAACAATATAGTCTTTATTACCACCAACTATCTTTAGATCTACATCCACCTCGTGACTCTTCAATTTCTGCAAGGATTAGGCAGTTAAGTATACTTCTTAAGACCATACTTATCAACCGAATGTCAGAACCTAGTGCACCCCATGTGCACAATTGAATAGATCTCTCAATTTTGCATTATCGATATGGATGACATGTGGTATCAATGGTTGAGTAAATTCTTGGCTCCCTTATAATCCCTCTGTAGCATCACGAACCATCGGTGCATACATGATACCGAGTGTCCAATTTCAATACACGAGTGGATGCAAAAGAACATATGACATAGGCTCTAACTGAATAACTGACGCACGATAAGGAATGAAATGAAGTGGAATTTTCCTAACGGTTACATGGCTTCTCGTAGATAAATACAGACATCTCCGTATCGATCAGCAAGACCCTAAATAACCGGTCTGTGTCCCAAGACTCCTATGAACCTAGAGCTTTGATACCAACTTGTCACGACCCTAGTTCACGTATCGTGAACATGTCATGCGGCACCTAGTCTTTGCGACTAGGTAAGCCTAACACAACGCGGAATATACACTTTTATAAGCAAAAGATAAGATAACAACGAAATAATATATAAGAAATGTAATAAATGTCGCTCGGCACATACACTTCACCAAATACTAGAAGAAATACAACTACCAAGACCCAGAAACTCACGGGCAACACAAACTAAGAAGGAGTACAACTGTGGCTCTATACAACAAGAGTGTCTACACAACGAAAATAAGGAAAATAACTGATATCACTAAGAAGAATAGAAGAAGACCCCCCGGATCCGAGTACGTAGCAGATCATACCTCGAGGTCTCCAAATGTACTGCTGAATTACCTAGTATGGGCATGTCCTGATGTACCTGGATCCGCACAACAAAAGTGTGCGGAAGAGTAGCATGAGTACACCATGGCGATACTCAGTAAGTGCCAAGCCTAACCTCGATAAAGTAGTGACGAGGAAGGTCAGGGCCCTACCGAGAAGTAATAGAAATAATGATAATAATAATACCGAACAACTCAAATAAGAACAAGTCTGAAATAACAGCAAATGGGATAAATACTACAAACCGTGTACAATTAAGCTAACAAAGAGAATTCAACATAACAAGTGCAAATCAACAAATCCAGGATCTCCAGAAATTGAACCCGCAGTCCCTCTTTATACTCAGCAACTCGGGATCTCCGGGAATCGAACCCGCAGTCCATATATTAGAATCACAGGATCTCCGGGAATTGAACCTGCAGTTCGTATCTCAGTATCTCCGGGAATTGAACCCGCAGTCCGTATCTCAAGATCTCAGGGAATTAAACCCTCAGTCAGTATCTCAGTATCTTAGGATCTCCGGGAATTGAACCTGCAGTCTGTATCTCAATATCTCAGGATCTCCGGGAATTGAACCCACAGTCCTTTACCTCAATATCTCAGGATCTCTAGGAATTGAACCCGCAGTCCGCATCTCAATGTCTCAGGATCTCCGAGAATTAAACCCGCAGTCCTTATCTCAATGTCTCAGGATCTCTGGGAATTGAACCCGCAGTTCTTTACCTCAGTAGCATCGGATCTCCGAGAATTGAACCCGCAGTCCACAAAACACAAACACAATCAATAAGAGGAAAACACGGAGAAATATGAAGTACACAGCTACAATTAACACCAAATCCAGTCTCAGCAAGTTCTAGGAAGTTCAATTAAGTTAAATAGGCACTTAGACAGATAATCCTATCTAATCATGCTTCCCTAGCTATCACCAAGTAAGTCTTGCAATTAAATCAATTCAATAACAAAGATGTCACGATTTGAACAATTCAAATAAGGTGTTTTTCAACAATCTGCGCAAGTACACGCCCGTCACCTTACGTACAAGGCATTTAAATCAACACATATATATATCTTAGGGGAGAAGGTTCCCCCATGCAAGGTTAGACAAGTCACTTACCTCAATTCCGATATAAAACCGCTAAGAAACGACTCCCTTGCCACGAGTATCCGACTCCGAGTGGCCCGAATCTAGTCAAACCAATTACAGAGTGTAAATAACATTGCAAGTAACTAATTACAATGATAAAATTAAAGCTATGGCGCGAACACGGGTGAAATGACCAAAATACTCCTGCAGTCATCGACTCGGAATCGAAATATTTTTATGTTTTCAGAACCCTCGTACTCTCACGAGTCTAACCATACCAAAATTATACAATTCTCATGTCATTTCGACCCTCAAATCAAGGATTTATTATTTTTTAACTTTGGGGCTCAAAATCCCAATTTTTACCATCCAAACACGGATAAAAATAGAAACCAGCAGAAATAATCATGGATAAACATCGAAATAAAGGTCTCATATTTACCTCATTGATGAGACGAGAACAACACCGCGAACATCACCTCAATCGGAGCTCTAGAACTCAAGATATGCCCAAAATACTAAACTTCTCGGTTTTAAACACTGTCCAGGCCGCTTTTGCGGGTAATTTTCGCGTATGCGTCTCTTTTGCGGTTCTATTTCTGCTTTTGCGGTTCCGCATCCGCGGTCTAATTCCGCTTTTGCGGTTCTGACAGACACCAGCACTTTTCTCGGCACGGAAACGAGCATAACTTCTTTATACGATGTCCAAATTCGAGATTCTTTTTGCTATGGATCCGAAATTACGATACGGATCTAGTGGTTCAAACAAAACTGAATGTGGAGATCATTTACTTAATATGGTACCTCTTTATGTTCAAAGAAGCAATGTTGAAACATCAAATAAGAGCGTGATCACAACCCGAAACACACCCGAGGCCCTCGGGACCCCAATCAGTCATACCAACCAACCCCAAAACACATTACGGACTTGCTCGAGGCCTCAAACCACATCAAACAACTCTAAAACCATGAATTACTCCCCGATTCAAACTTTATGAACTTTGAAGTTTTCAACTTCTATTTTCGATGCCGAAACCTATCAAATCGCGTCCGATTGACTTCAAATTTTGCACACAAGTCCAAAATGATATATCGAAGCTACAGAAACTTTCGGAATACCATTCCGACCCTCGGATCAAAATCTCACCTATCAATCGAAATTCGCCAAAATACTAACTTTGCCAATTCAAGCGTAATTCTACACTGGTCATCACAAAAATATTTCGGACACAAACCTAAGTCCCAAATCACCTAACGAAGCTATCCGGACCATAAAATTCGCATTTCGAGCCCGATATCAAAATTTCCACTTTCGGTCAAGCTTCTTAAAAACCTTCAAATTCCCACATTTACCCAAACGACTCTAATATGACCTATGGACCTATTAATTCATTTCCAATCGCGCTCCCAAATCCAAAATCACTATACGGAGCTACGCCAGTCTCAAAATTCCAAACGGACATCGATAACAGTGAAATGCACTTCAAGTCAAACTTATGGAATTTCTTCCAAAATGCTAACTTCCACAATAGGTGCCAAAATGGTCCCAGTTTATCCAAAACCCGAACCGGGCATACGCCCAAGTCCGATATCATTATACGAACCTGCTGGGCCCTTCAGATCCTGATTCCGAGGTCGTTTACTCAAAAATCCAATCCTAGTTCATTCTCTCAACTTAAAGCTTCTGAAATAGAAATTTTTATTTAAATTTAACTCTATCTCCCGGAATTTAGATTTCGACCGTGCAAACAAGTCATAATACTCGAAATGAAGCTGTTCATGGCCTCCACGGAGCGTTAATACTCAAAACGACTGGTCGGGTCATTACAGGTGTTAGGGCATCTTTCCTGCTTATTGGTAGTATGGGTACTCGAGGTGAAAATAGCATGGTTTACCAGTTTTCTGACTGGTCAATTAAAAATAGCCTCCGTTTACGAAGTCAATGAAAAATGGTCACTATTTGCTGTAACAGAGACCGGTCCCGTATAATATACGGGAGTTCGGGTGTATCTGTATACGAACTCTAGCATATTATGCTGGACCGGTACACTTTGCTAACTCCTGTATATTATACTGGACATTTATACTTGCTGGAACTCCAGTATATTATGCGGGAGTTCCAGCATAATTAGACTTGAACTCCCACATATTATAAGAGTTCCAGCATAGTTATCCTGGAACTCCCGTATAATGTGGGAGTTGAAGCATACTTATGCTGGAACCCCCGTATAATATGTGGGCGTATTTTCTGGGTTTTGAATAGTATTTTCGCTCAGATTTATCTTGACATGAACAGTGGCTAAATTTCAATTACTTAGTTATCCTGGAACTCCCATATAATGTGGGAGTTCAAGCATACTTATGCTGAAACTCCCGTATAATATGCAGGCGTATTTTCTTTGTTTTGAACAGTGTTTTCGCTCAAATTTTTCTTTACATGAACAATGGCTAAATTTTAATTATTTTTAGAATTGTGGCTATTTTTGAATGACCAGTTGTAAATCTAGCTATTTTTAAATTTCTCCCGTATTCGAGCCTATCAGCAAGTTATGTTGTTAATCTTGGGCTAAGCACATAATGGCCCAGTTATAGGGAAGTTAGTTTGGCCCGACAAAGTGATTGGGGTTATGCTCCCAGTTGTAGGAAGTGGAAGTTGGTTTGGGGTTGGGCTGCTTTCATTAATAGCACATTATTAAATATAATACAAAAGATTAGCATTAATTAACAATTAACAAATATGACAGTAAAATATTTATACATATAGCGCATTTAATTCAATTCAAATCAGCAAGAATCAAGCTGTTTAAAAAGGCAGTCCTAGTATTTAATATTTTTCCCTATTGTTTCTCTCCCTTCCATAACAAGTTTTATGTTTTCGTTAGAAACCAATTCATTCTATAATAGATTTTTTCCTTTCCATACATGAATCTTTTTATATAATGTAATATAGCAAATTATGCTTCTTTATATTCTGATGAAATAAAATACATATATTTTATGAAATATTATAATATATATTTGTGGTATATGTACATTATATGTATATGTTTTAGGAAAATATGTATATATGCATATGTTGTTTGTATACGTCTTTATATTTAAATATACATCATTGAACCATTCCATAACAAAAAATTTCCTTTTTTATACATAGACCTTTTTATTCAACTTAATCCTAGCAAAATTATATATCTGTATATTCCAATGAAATAAAATACAGATATACAGTAAATTTGTGGAAAATTATAAATCGTGTATTTTTTTAGGAAAAATATGTATATTTGCATATGTTATTTATACACTTATTTATATTTAAATAGATATTATTAATATACCATTTATATTTTGCATTAATATAACGTGCATATTTATATAAATTATCGTATATAAATAGTATGTGTGACGTATTTATTTTCTTCTATATACATATTGTGGCATGTTAATATTTTAGATTAAACTGTATGTAAGGTATATGCTAGCAATATTCTTTGAATAATATCAATATAATAATGTATTATGATGTATATACATATATATATATATATATATATATATATATATATATATATATATGATAAATTGATGGAATATTTACATTATAACTTATCATAATATAATATACTTGAAATATATTAAAGGTATATTTTGAGTTAAAATAAAATTGTAGAGAAAAAAGTTTAAAACTCACAAAAGAAAAAAATATTAAAATTCTCATTGAGCAGAGTGAATTATTTTTGAGATATTCTTCTTTCAGAATCTTTGATATATTTGAGTAAGTGTATTTATGGAAGAGAAAAAAAGAAATTATGGAAGAGTGAGGGAAAAAGAAATGTAGTAAAAAGTGTATTAATGTAGAGGTACCCCATAGTTAATGGAGTTATCAATGTGAAAGTGCTAAAACAGTAAAAAAAATATGCTATTTTTGAAATAAACAAAGCCTACAATCATTTATGAGAATAGTTTTTAAAAGGGACCAAACTTGTAAAATTCTCTATCATTTTTAGTGCGCGTCAGAACTATTTACATCTGCTAGCGGAAAATTTGTAGTACTAGTTTTGTATATAACATACAAAATGGGTATATATATAATTTTTTGGCTATTATTTTTATATCGGCCATATAGTGTCAGTTTTACCCTTATTGAGATGGTTTATAAGTAGGCAAATGTTTAAGGCTTGTTTTAGATCACAAATTTCAGAAGTCTGTCCTTCTTAAACTCCATGCTATGTGCCACAAAAATTGGGAAAGGGAAAGTATAATTTATGTATAATTAATATGTGTATATCGACTAGAAATATACATTAAATCTGGTTGGTTATTTGTTTAAATATTCCTTTCAAACTCAATAGTTGAGTCCAGTGTATATTGGAGACAACCTAGATTTCTATTTGCATTAGGTAGGAGTAAGACAGATTATCCTCCCCAAACCTCACATGTTGGGAATGTATAGGGTCAAATTTGACCCTGCACGTCTTTGCGTCAAAGGGCGTCAAATTTGACCCTGCACGTCTTTGCATCAAAGGGCGTAATTTGACCCTTCAAGCGTATACCTCATACAATAAGGGCACGGTTCAGATATGAGAGTGCAGACGATGTCATTTATGGATGGGCGTCCTCGCTAGGAGGACGTCGACCACGTTCAATGTCTTTATTATTATTTTAAGGAAGGCACCTCCTTATATAAATGAGGCCTTCCCATTGTAAAAGGAATCAATATTATGATTCAATGTGACAACTCTCTCATTCTCTCTTATTTTCTCTTTATCTCTTACCTCTGACAAACAACTGTTCTTAAGTTCATCATCTTGCAATATTAGATCTATCATAACCATATTATCCTTACATCTCTAGGCTTATTATATTTGATTACGATTTACCCTATCATATTTTTTGATTGTTTTAAGCTTACAAAGTAACGTTTAACTTTTGAGCCAAATAATTTGGCGCCGTCTGTGGGGATTTCGAGAATCAAAATCATAGTATCCACCTAGAGATCAGTTAACCACCTTTCTCCACATCACACAAAAATAAAAGATGGCTGAAAATAATACCAGATCAAAAGCTATAATGGGGGACACTGCCAACCTTCTTGGTCCTCTCAACGAGGCTAGTGACGATGTCATTGTTAACACAACCCCTAGCACCGCACCAGGTGCAGATATCTCATCTTCCCCCTTCGAAGATCCAACCATATCGCACGACAAAGGATCCTCCACATCTGCTGTTAAGGAAGCACCCTCGGTGGTTAAAAAGCTACTAGAAGAGTGGCTGACAAGCACCCTAAGTGGCTTGGTTGAGAAATCACCACAAGGCAACGTCAGGTCTGTGCCAACGGTAGGTATCACTGTTGCCATTGGCGAACATGAGGAGACACGAGTAAACAATCAACCCATAGAGGCGTAGACAAAGATAACACGCTAACTGCCATCCTAAGGAAGATGGAGGAGATGGAAAACAAAAACAAACACTCCGCGACCAGATGAAGGATTTGCAGTACTGTGAGCACGTGATTTTTACCCTATACATGAGTCATTCCTATAAAATCAAAATAAACGGTTTTCCCTATTTTTAATAATTTGCGTGAATTTTGTGTTAATTGTTTGCATGTTATTTGCGTGTGATAAATAAAAAAAATACAAAAAATACATTTTTAGAAATTAATTTCTCATGTATTAGGTGTTAACTCATTTTAACAAATTAAAAAAAAATCAAAAATAACATTAGTTTGCTTTAAATTGTAAATTGTCAAAAAGAGGTAATTAGTTTAATTTTTAATAAGTTCCAAATAATTACAAAATTGGAAAAAATATAGAAAATATAAAACAAAATTGAAATACAATAAAATACCAAAATATACAAGAAATTAAAATACAAAAATAGTAATACACAAATGCAAGGGGGAAATGTAACACAATGGCAAGAGATTTGGGCCAATCTGCCCGAAATTGCCCATCCCAGACGGATAAAACCCATCAGCCCAAGCCCAAACTAGTCCCTAAACCGCCCAGGCCCCAAATACTAACTACCCAGATCAGCCACCCCTTTAATCACGACCGTCCAATTTCATCTAATCTAATGGTCCATTTTTAATCCAAGACTTTAATTGAATAAATGATATATACCAACCCTAAAATCAAAAGATCAGTCTTCTTCCTCATCTCTAATTACAGCCGTCTCTTCTCTTCACCTCTCTCTCGCTGCCGCTAGGGTTCCGTGTCACGACCCAAACCCTGGTCGTGATGGCGCCCAACACAATGCTAGGCAAGCCCGACCAAATTATCCCTTAAACCAGCCAGTTATTACTCAAATTAAACTTAAACAGTAAATGATCATATCAGGTGATAACCGAAACGTAAAACATACAAAATACGGTCCCAATCATATCGTGGTGTCACGAGACCGAGCCTCTACAGAATAGCATCCTAATACAATCAAGTCTAGGCAAATAGGAAATCAACAAGATGATAAAGAAGGAGAAAACAAGCCTCTGCGGACGCTGGCAGCTACCTCGTAATCTCCGCAAAAGTAGACAAGGATCAGCAGCTACAATGTCTCAACTGCTCTCGGGCACCTGTGGATCTGCACGGAAAGTGCAGGGGAGTGGGGTGAGTATATTTCAACTCAGTGAGTAACAATAATAAATAATAACCGAAGGTAAGAACTCCTGTGCTATCACTTAGCAGTTCTAAGGCAACCCTCACTCGTACCCCTACGGTGCACGGCCATCTCAACATATAAAGACATATACCTATGTCTATAATGTATAAGTATTTAAGTAGATAATAGAATATGATTAAGTATAATGCTGCGGCGTGCAGCCCGCTCCAATACATATACCGCTGCGGCGCGCAGCCTGTCCATTTTACGTCGACGGCGCTCACTGGGGGTGTATACAGACTTCGGAGGGGCTCCCTAGGCCCAAGCACTATTATACTGCGGCGTGCAGCCCGATCCACACATGTATTACTGCGGCGTGCAGTCCGATCCAATATTTGTATGAATATATATTTATACTGCTGCGGCGCGCAGCCCGATCCCATAATATACACCAGTGCTCACTGAGAATGTGTGCAGACTCAGACTCCGAAGGGGCTCCTACAGCCCAAGCGCAATAATACTGCGGCGTGCAGTCCGTCCCACATGTATATTACATGTATATTACTGCGGCGTGCAGTCCGATCCAATATATGTACTGCTGCGGCGCGCAGCCCGATCCAATATAGGTATATATATATAATACCTCATAATGGGTCCTCGACCCTATCCCGGTCAGTATATACTTGGCCTCTCAGGCCCAATATAATATATCACAGTGGTTCCTTGACCCTGTCTCAGTCAATATAGACTTTGCCTTTCAGGCGCACTCAGCTAGAACAGGGAATTTGTCACGCCCCAAATCGAGGTACATGACCGGCGCCTGACCGGGTTGCCCCAGTCAAGCGGACCTGGGTACCTTTCATTCCCACGCGTTACCCCTGTGTTGATTGTTTCTCATTAACCAAATATATTACTAATCATAATTGATTTCACATTAAACAAATAAAACGATACGAGTGATTCATTAACAAGATTTCAATTTTTACAACGCCCGACATAACACCATATATATACATAAGACTGGAGTCCCACAGTTTACATGTCTACAGAGCCTCTAGGATACAAAAAGAGAAATACAATACTTGCCGGTAACAAGGCTCCGGCTATACCTTACAAAACCAAAATGAAATCTAAACCGAGTGGCATGAACCACACAAGGCCCCGAGGAAGAAAGGGGCTCACCAAAACGGGCAGTGGAAGGAGAAGGATACTACTGCCGATGAGTTGAAGTGCCTGCTACTGATCCACCTACAATCATGACACGAATGTAGCGCCCCCGGCAAAAGGGACGTCAGTACACTTGAATTGTACTGGTATGTATGGACAAACTTTGTCCCAAGTAAACTCAAGCCATTAAATTACATCAACAATTTATTAAGCCAACCAACCATGTTTCCACATTTTCCTCATTTCAAATAATTCTCACACAAAGCACTTTCTACAATCAACCAATTTAACAATAACCAATCAATCACGTAAAGAACAAGTAGTCAAACAAAGGGGCAATCAGTGCCCCACAGGTTGCAAACTCTCCTGTTGTCTCCTTTCACAATTTCACATTATTGATTTATGTATCAATTTTCAATAGCGATTTCGATCGCTTTCCATCCTTATTGCCCCCGACCACCCTTATTACCTCGGCCACCCTTATCACCCCAACCCACACCTTATTTCACCACGTTGCGGCGCGCAACACGACCCCGCCTTACGGTTGAAAACACAACAATTTCAAACAGCAGATAAGGTACTACACACAATTTCAACAAGTTCAAATAAGCAACTTACACATTGGTTCATGTTCTCAATTTATTCTCAATGCAATATCACAACCATGTTACAATATTTCCACAATTCAAGTGTTTCATCTCTTTCCACAATAAACCAATTCTCAAGTGTTTCGTTTGTTTTCCACAAGGTGCCATATAGGCCATCATAGTCATTATTCACAATTATTTTGCCAAATTAAACTCTTATTTTACATCACTCATAGCTCAACAACAAACTTTGAATATTCAACAACAACATCAAAAATTTCACCATTTGTCAATTTAACACGAAACAAACAAACTTCACACATATAGGCGATTTCACAAGAATCAAAATTAGCCATACATACCTGGTGATGCTTTAACTTCCTACTTTATGCTTACCCAAGATATCCTACTCTTGCCAACCTTGTTCTTGAAGACTCTTACTTCTACTCACTTCTTTTACTAGAAATCAAGTTTAATAATCATGCATGAGTGTAAAAATTCTATTTTCAAAAGCTATTATATGCAAACATCTCTTTACCCAATTAAAACTGAAAATCAAAGAAAATAGTTAGGGTTTTTTTTTTTTTTTTACCTTGAAAATATTGGGGAAGTTGAATCCTTGCCCTAGAATCCCTTGGAATTAAGTAGTTGAAACAATCCTTGAAGATGAAGAACTTCTCTCTCTAAAAACCCTCTCTTCTCTCTCTAATTTTTGGTAAGATAATATGATAAAATGAAGAAGAAGTGTGTTATATTAAAGAAGAGATCGGGTCAAAATGTCACAAAATCTGGGCCGGGATCGAATATGCGGTCACTATGCGACCGCAGAACCCACATGCAGTCCGCAAAGTGACCGCAAAATGGCCTCAAAGTTATGCAGGTTCTGTTAAGGAATGCGGTCACTATGCGGACCGCATGTTGATTCTGCGGTCGCAAAAGTGCACCGCGGATTTGACATGCGATCGCATATCGACCGCACTTTTGACACGATTTTGGGCAACTCTCTGGAACGATTTGCGGCAAGAATGCGGTCCGCATGTTGATTCTGCGGTCGCATTCTTGACCGCATATTTGACACTTTTTCGGAAAAATTATTTCTCTACATTTTTGAAACTTAAATCACTACCAAGGGTTCGAACCGCGGCTCGCAAGCTCGCCGCGAAGAATTCTACGCATTCCTAACACATCATTCGGACCATGACACCACATCTACTAGGTTTTATGCACAAAAATTTTACGGGGCCTTACAGGAATTCCACCCTAGATAATCTCTCTCAATGTACACATCTAGTACGGGCTCATATTATGCTATACAGCTAGAGCTACGGCTGAGTGTATGTTTCCAACACAATATAAGGGTCACCTAGCTCTATAGGTTCCCTAATGCTCTACAGATCGGCACAAGGCCCCAAACATGGCTACTAGCCCAATTACACAGTTATAATCTTATTCATAGTCATAATACACAATACACTATCAGTCGGGAAGGACCAAGTCCAATCCCCCAATCACAATGCCACCACGCCCGTCACATGAAGCGTGTCTCATCTCAACATAGCACTGTAAAGTGCAAGTACGGGGTTTCAAACCCTCAGTACATTATTTACTACCACCACTCACCTCGAACCGGTAGAAGCTTCAATCCGCCTTGCGCTTGCCTCGCAAATCAATCTCCTCGGGTGCCAAATCTGCTCAAAATCATAGAGAATGCATCAATATATGCTAATTTCACGAAATTCATTCGAAATAACCCAAATTATATCAAAACCCACAAGTTGTCAAAACCCGACTTTTGGTACACTTGTTGAAAAATTACAAAAATCACATATTCGGAATCCTCATCTCGATACGAGTCTAGGCATATAAAATTTACCAAAATCGGACTCCATTTGCCCACTCAAATCAGTGTTTTTTTCTTTAATTTAGGCCTAGGGCTCAAACCCACCTTTAATCTTCCATTTACAGGGATTTAACCAAGAATTTCATGTTAAAATGATGTAATTAAGCCACAAAACTTACCTCCAACGAAACCCCGATGATTTCCCAGCAATCTCCCGTCAATTTCTTCTCTTGGAACTCAAAAATGGAGGTTTTGGGTATTAAACCTGCGACTGTCCAGTTCTGGCTTTTAATTCACTGCCAGAATATTTCCTTCATCGCGTTCGCGACGCCACTCACGCGAATGCGATGCCTCTTTCCTCTTCCTCATCGCGAACGCGGCACGCCTTCACGCGTCCGCGAAGGTCAACTTCCCAGCTCCGGATTTTTACTCTACGCGAACGCGTAGTCTCCCACGCGAACGCGTGGCCTCGCCAAATCCTACTTCGCGAACGCGGCCTAGACCCACGCGAATGTGATGCGTTCCAACTCCCTCGTACGCGAACGCGTTAACTCCCTCGCGAACGCGAAGAGTGCTGAACCTGGCCTACGCGAACGCGGGCCTTGCCCTCGCGAACGCAAAGGCCAAATCACTGCCCAGTGATCTGCAGATTACAGCATGTCACTTCTTGCTTCCAACTGCCGGATGATGGTCCGGATTCATCCCGAGGCCCCCGGGACCCCAACGAAAACCACCAACATACCCCAAAACACGATACGAACTTGTTCCAATCATAAAAACACCATCCTAAACATCAAAATCACCAATTACCCACGGATTCAAGCCTAAATTTCTTCAAAACTTCCGAATTACACATTCTATCAAAAACCCGACCAAACGACGTCCGAATGACCTGAAATTTTGCGGACATATCCAAAATCACCTAACGGAGCTACTGCAACTGTCGGAATTCCATTCTGACCCCCGGATCAAAATCTCACCTACCGTTCGGATTTCGCTAAAATTCAACCTTAGCCAATTCAAGCCTATTTCTACACCGGGCCTCCAAATTCAATTCCGATCGCTCCCCTAAATCACAAATCACCTCCCGGAACTAACCGAATCATCAGAATTCGATTCCGAGCTCTCTAACTAAATAGTCAACTCCGGGTTGACTTCTCTTATTCAAGTTTCCTTCTAAAAGGCTATATGCCTCATTTTCATTTCAATTCACTCCTAACTTCCCCGATAGACTCTAACACTGATATAAAAGCATGAATTATGTAATTACAACATAACGGGGTGGTAATTCCCGTGACGACGGGCCGGGTCGTCACATTCTCCCCCTCTTAAGCAAACGCTCGTCCTCGAGCGGGTCAAGAAACATACATGAAGTCTCAAATAGCTGAGGGTATCTGCTCCGCATCTCCTGCTCAACCTCCCAAGTAGCCTCCTCCACGGGTCGACCTCTCCACTGAACCTTAACTGATGCAATCTCCTTCGACCTCAACTTCCTTACTTGGCGACCCAAAATAGCAATAGGCTCCACATTATAGGATAGATCACCATCAAGTTGAATGGTACTGAAGTCTAATACATGAGACGGATCTCCAATGTACTTCCGGAGCATAGACACATGGAATACTGGATGAACGCTGGATAAGCTGGGTGGCAAGGCTAACTCATATGCCACCTCTCCAACTTTCCCGAGTATCTCAAAAGGGCCAATATACCTGGGACTCAACTTTCCTTTCTTCCCAAACCTCATGACACCCTTCATAGGTGAAACCTTCGACAATACTCTATCACCAACCATGAAAGACAACTCTCGAACTCTACGTTCTGCATAACTCTTCTGGCGAGACTGTGCTATACGAAGCCTCTCCTGGATCAACTTCGCTCTATCCAGAGCATCCTGGACTAACTCAATCCCTATCAATCTATCCTCACCAGGCTCAAACCATCCGATGGGAGATCTACACCGTCTGCCATACAATGCCTCGTACGGGGCCATCTGAATACTCGACTGGTAGCTGTTGTTGTAGGCAAACTCGGCAAGTGGCAAAAACTCATCCCATGAACCACCAAAGTCAATCACACATTCCCGCAACATATCCTCCAGGATCTGAATAGTGCGCTCAGACTGTCCGTCTGTCTGGGGGTGAAATGCGGTGCTCAACTCAACCCGCGTACCCATCTCTCGCTAAAATGCTCTCCAAAACTGAGAAGTGAACTGAGTGCCTCTGTCAGATATAATAGACACTGGGACCCCATGCAACCTGACAATCTCCCGAATAAAGATCGATGCCAACCGCTCCGATGAGTAAGTAGTACTAACTCGGATGAAATGTGCGGACTTAGTCAGCCGATCAACAATTACCCATACAGAATCAAACTTCCTCGCTATCCGAGGAAGCCCAGTAACAAAATCCATGGTGATCCTCTCCCATTTCCACTCAGGAATAACCATACGCTGAAGAACACCGCCTGGTCTCTGATGCTCATACTTGACCCGCTGGCAATTGAGGCACTTAGCTACATGCCTAACAATATCCATCTTCATTCTCCTCCACCAGTAGTGCTGTCTCAAGTCTTGGTACATCTTTGCGGCACCTGGGTGAATATAGTACCGCGAACTGTGTGCCTCCTCAAGTATCAACTCCCGCAAACCATCAATATTGGGCACGCATATACGGCCTCGCATCCTCAGAACACCATCACTGTCGATAGTCACATCTCTAACATCATTATGCTGCACTCTGTCCTTAAGGACAAGCAAATGTGGGTCATCATACTGTCGCTCCCCGATGCGATCATATAAGGAAGATCGAGAAACAACACAAGCCAACACCCGACTCGGCTCCGAAATATCTAATCTCACTAGCCGATTGGCTAGAGCCTCAACATCATAAGCAAATGGCCTCTCCCCAACTGGGATGAAAGCTAAGCTGCCCATGCTAACCGTCTTCCGACTCAAGGCATCGGCCACCATATTGGCCTTCCCCGGATGATACAAAATAGTGATATCATAGTCCTTTAGCAACTCCAACCACCTCCGCTGTCTCAAATTAAGGTCCTTCTGTCTGAATAAGTGCTGAAGGCTGTGATGATCCGTGAACACCTCACAGGAGACACCATACGGGTAATGCCTCCAAATCTTCAAAGCATGAACTATGGCTGCTAGCTCCAAATCATGAACAGGGTAGTTCTTCTCGTGGGGCTTCAACTGACGAGAAGCATAAGCAACGACCCTACCCTCCTGCATCAACACACAACCAATGCCCACTCCTGAGGCATCACAATATACAGTATAAGAATCGGAAGAGGATACTTATTCTTCACTGTTACTTTGTTTAGCTGCCTATAGTCAATACACATCCTCATAGATCCGTCCTTCTTCTTAACAAACAGGACCGGTGCACCCTACGGCGACACACTCGGCCGAATGAACCCCTTATCTAGGAGTTCCTGGAGCTGCTCCTTCAATTCTTTCAACTCAGCTGGTGCCATCCGATACGGAGGAATGGAAATAGGCTGAGTGCCTGGCACCAAATCGATACCAAAATCAATATCCCTGTCCGGCGGCATGCCCGACAGGTCTGAGGGGAACACATCAGGAAAGTCTCGCACAATGGGAACAGAATCAATACTGGGAGTCTGGGCCTCGACCTCCCGCACAAATTCTAAATAAGAGAGACATCCCTTCCCAACTGTCACACCTCCTTTTTACTACCCCACTTAAGCATACAAATACGTTTGTAGGGTATACCCCGACGCTCAAATATCCGAAACGGATAAAAATAACGTAAGGGAAGGAGTTTTTCCAATTAAAGGACAATCGGTTCGGGATTTTATTGAGATTAATCAGAGTCGCCACTTGGGAATGATAATGGTGTCCCAAGTCACCGGTTAATCCCGAATCCGAGGAATTTTGACTCATAAAAATGTCTGCGAAGCAAAGATCCGGATAAGGAACTCTGTTAACTCGGGAGAAGGTGTTAGGCATTCCCGGGTTCCGTGGTTTTAGCACGGTCGCTCAATTGTCGTTCCCGACTCTTGTTTGACTCAATTACAGATTTTAACAACATATTGTGCTTTTTACTTAAATATTATTTTAAAGAATTTGCGGCATCGCGAAAACACGCCTCGAGTCATACCGCAACCAGTACGCCTATGACTTTCGGTGTATTTCGGCTTTGCCGAGATTTGGATTTGAGTCGCACCAAGTGCACACTCGTTCAATGGATATTAAAATTGTGCCCTAAAGTAACGTCTATCGGCTTTTAAATCTTTTGGGAGAAGCTATGGAATTTGCTATTAGCTTTCCCGGGTCTATTTGTATTATATCATTACTAAATGGGGGCCCCGCTTGTTTGACATCGGGCGAGGCTCATCCCAAGTATTTATTACGGTTTAATCCTAGTATTTTAGCTATATTTTCTATGAATGTTTTTTCCTTAGCCGTATCTCTATTTCAAATCTAGGCCCAGGCCACAGCTTTTATTTTTGGGCCTGAGCTTCTGCATTTACTTAAACGAATACTAAATCTGCCCAGGCTTCAAATGCCCAGGCAGTCTTCAGACTTATATTTCGGCAGCCTAGTCGAGTAACGCCATAGTTCAGGCCCACTTACATGTTGGGCCCAAACCAAATGAATTAATAAGAGCAAAAATAGAAACATAAATTCACAGTACGATAAATACACATAATTAAGAGGTAAAATCAAATATTTTTATTAATCAGAAAAAGAAAAGTCGATACACAAAGTACTAACTTTAAATCAAATATCTATGTACATGGAGTTGGATTAACAGGCTATTTCTAGCTTTTACACTAACAATTGAGGTTCATACTAATTCTGAGTAAACGATTTGATTATAAATGAAGTCTAAAGATCAATTGAGTTAATTACCTACAGATTATCTAAGGTATGTATAGAGTTGCAATTACACTACTGATTTCATCATGAACTAAACCTCTCATCAAATATCACCGATCCTGTTGTTGCCTTGTTTAACTGCTTCCTCTTTAACTTACTTAAATCCAAACTTAGATCCTCAAAATTAACTGACTATATGAGCAATGTCTTCATAGACCAGTTTTAATTAAACGAACCCAGTATCTAAATTCGAATGGCTTCACGACTCAAGTATTATTGAACTACTGATTTTATTATAATTTGGATCTGGCTGTTGTCGATATACAGATTCACGCTAGCATGATTAACTATGTGACTTTATTTTTACGCATAAGCCTATCGTGAATGAATAGCTACCAATTTTAGAAAAACAGTGACATGCTAACTTATATTTTAATGTTTTTACCTATTTAAGCTACGTGATTTACGATTATGGCTATGCTACTACTATATTACTATTATTACATTGTCTTTGTTTCTGTTTTCATACTACTACATACTATACTAAAATGACTAACAACATTAAACTATGAGTTACAATAACAACATATAATCAGGATCTACATCTTTATTTCTATCTCAACAACTTGTCATTACAGTTTCAAATGAAAGAGATATGTACCTGGTTTTGAAAGGAATGGGAAAATGGCAAATCAACAAGGCGGTAAAAATACAGCAACAACAACAGTAACAACCAACAGTAGCTTCAACACCTCAATCCCGAAAATCCCAGCAATACGGAGAAAAACAAAAACAAACCAGTAAAAAAATAGAAAAAAAAATATTTTCCAGATTTTCTCTTTGTTTTGGCTTTCTAGCTTTGAACTTTTTTCACTTCTCAAAAGAAACTCTCAAAAATTGAATTTTTCGCCATGTATACTTCTGTGTCCAGAATGTATATCGAGTGTATACTACAGCAGGAAATTTTTTTTATTTTTACTTCTCTTCCTATTTTTCCTCTCTTTTTTTCCCTCTCTTTTTCATAAATCCTCTCTTCTATTTATAGGCAAGAATTTCGAAAATTTTCAGATTTTTTATTAAAAAGAAAATATTTTTTAATTTAAAGAAAACCCACTAATCCATGTTTTCCTCTCCTTGTTTTCTTCCTTAATTTCCTTGCCCCCCACTACTTTATGTCATGTAATTATGATTATTTTTTGCTAAAAAAATCTGAAATTTTCTTCTTGGGCCAAGGGGTTTTGGGTTGGGTAAGGTTTCTTAGGATTGGGCTTGTAACTTAATTTGCAAGATGGCCCAATCCAATTTTTTCTATTTTGTTCTTCTCCATTATTCAACTTCCTAATTAATAAAGCCCAAAATACTAAGATTAATTTATAAAAACTAAAATTATCTTGAAATACTAATCTCATAATAATAATTGTCACCTAATTTTAAATGGTAATTAAAATACAATCACACAATTTGGACATTAAAGGCTAAAATGCAAAAGATGCCTATTTTTGTGATTTTCATTTTTGTAAGATAAAATTAATTATTCCTAATTGTAGAATTAAATCCTAAATGCAAATGCGATATATATATATATATATATATATATATATATATATATATATATATATATATATATATATATATATATATATATATATATATATATATATATATATATATATTGTCATTATTTTTAAAAAATGACACTAAATTCACAACAATTGCAAACAACACAAAACTCTTTTATTTTGAATTTTTGGGAGTAATTCTCATATAGGGCAAAAATCACGTGCTCACAGCTGCCCCTCTTTGCGCGTAAACACGAAGTGTTTCTGTGCAAAGACAAGTGAGCGGATACGAGCGATTTTTGCCCATTTGAGCACTCCGTGAGAAGCATTTTTTTTTTCAAAATTTTGACCGAACCTTTGCTTCAAGAGGTTTCCTACATATCCCTGGCTAAAAGGGAATCAAGTCAATGTAGTTCGGAAAATTTTGGTAGTTGGGACTACCAATGAAACTGCGATTTTTTGCTGTTACTGTTGCTGCTGTTGCGGTTACTGCTTGTTGACCTCCTTATTACACCGGGGGGAATGTAAAATGAAGAAGTTATTCTAAGCTATGATCCTACAAATTACAATTGTTCCTAATCTAGCTTTTGCTCTTCTTCCTCTTTTCGTGATGCAGAATCTTCCTTTTTTGTTGATTTTCTTGTTTTTTCTTGATGACTCTCTTTTTTGTTGATTTTCTTGTTTTTTTCTTGATCTCGAGCTGAACCTGCTCAAAACAAAACAACAAACTACCTCTTTTTTTTTTCTTTTTCTGCCCCAGTGTGGGCTTTTAAATATATAAACCATGATGATGCGGAAAATATTCCCGTATTTGAAGGTGGGCGCCTAACAGAAATTTAAACGTGCAATGCGATGTAGAAAGTATTCCCGTATTTGAAGGTGGGCGCCTAACAGAAATTTAAACGTGCAATGCGAATGCAGAAAATATTCCCGTATTTGAAGGTGGGCGCCTAACAGAAATTAAACGTGCAATGCGATGCGGAAAATATTCCCGTATTTGAAGGTGGGCGCCTAACAGAAATTAAACGTGCAATGCGATGCAGAAAATATTCCCGTATTTGAAGGTGGGCGCCTAACGGAAATTAAACGTGCAATGCGAATGCAGAAAATATTCCCGTATTTGAAGGTGGGCGCCTAACGGAATTTAAACGTGCAATGCGAATGCAGAAAATATTCCCGTATTTGAAGGTGGGCGCCTAACGAAATTAAACGTGCAATGCGAATGCAGAAAATATTCCCGTATTTGAAGGTGGGCGCCTAACGGAAATTAAACGTGCAATGCGAATGCAGAAAATATTCCGTATTAGAAGGTGGGCGCCTAACGGAATTTAAACGTGCAATGTGAATGCGAGAAAATATTCCCGTATTTGAAGGTGGGCGCCTAACGTAAATGAAACGTGCAATGTGAATGCGAGAAAATATTCCCGTATTTGAAGGTGGGCGCCTAACGGAAATTAAACGTGCAATGCGAATGCAGAGAAAATATTCCCGTATTTGAAGGTGGGCGCCTAATAGAAATTAAACGTGCAATGCGATGGAGAAAGTATTCCCGTATTTGAAGGTGGGCGCCTAACGGAAATTTAAACGTGCAATGCGAATGCAGAAAATATTCCCGTATTTGAAGGTGGGCGCCTAACGAAATTTAAACGTGCAATGCGATGCGAGAAAATATTCCCGTATTTGAAGGTGGGCGACTAACGAGAAAATTAAACATGCAATGCGAATGCGAAAATATTCCCGTATTTGAAGGTGGGCGCCTAACGAAATTAAACGTGCAATGCGATTCGAGAAAATATTCCCGTATTTGAAGGTGGGCGCCTAACGGAATTTAAACGTGCAATGCGAATGCAGAGAAAATATTCCCGTATTTGAAGGTGGGCGCCTAACGAAAATTAAACGTGCAATGCGAATGCAGGAAAAATATTCCCGTATTTGAAGGTGGGCGCCTAACGGAAATTAAACGTGCAATGCGAATGCGGAAAATATTCCCGTATTTGAAGGTGGGCGCCTAACGAAATTTAAACGTGCAATGCGAATGCAGAAAATATTCCCGTATTTGAAGGTGGGCGCCTAACCGAAATGAAACGTGCAATGCGAATGCAGAAAAGTATTCCCGTATTTGAAGGTGGGCGCCTAACAGAATTTAAACGTGCAATGCGATGCAGAAAAATATTCCCGTATTTGAAGGTGGGCGCCTAACCGAATTTAAACGTGCAATGCGATGCAGAAAATATTCCCGTATTTGAAGGTGGGCGCCTAACAGAATTTAAACGTGCAATGCGAATGCGGAAAATATTCCCTCAGCCTGAAGGTGGGCGCCTAACAGAATTTAAACGTGCAATGCGAAATGCAGAAAATATTCCCGTATTAGAAGGTGGGCGCCTAACAGAATTGAAACGTGCAATGCGATGCGGAAAAGTATTCCCGTATTTGAAGGTGGGCGCCTAACGAAATTAAACGTGCAATGCGATGCGGAAAATATTCCCGTATTTGAAGGTGGGCGCCTAACGAAATTAAACGTGCAATGCGATGCAGAAAATATTCCCGTATTTGAAGGTGGGCGCCTAACGAATTTAAACGTGCGATGCGAAATGCAGAAAATATTCCCGTATTAGAAGGTGGGCGCCTAACGGAATTGAAACGTGCAATGCGATGCGGAAAATATTCCCGTATTTGAAGGTGGGCGCCTAACGAAAATTAAACGTGCAATGCGATGTAGAAAATATTCCCGTATTTGAAGGTGGGCGCCTAACGGAATTTAAACGTGCAATGCGAAATGCGGAAAATATTCCCGTATTAGAAGGTGGGCGCCTAACGAAATTTAAACGTGCAATGCGATGCAGAAAAGTATTCCCTCAGCCTGAGGACTGGGGAGCGGATTTTAAAAGATGTTACCTTCCTCTTTTTGGTATTTTCTTTTTACCAACTTATCTCTTGCCTGTGAATTTCTCCACTTATTCGGCGAGACTTTCTCTTTTTGGTATTTTTAAATTTTCCACATTGGTCACATTCACTTTAAAGTGACTAGTGACAATTTGTTCCTGCATGAAACAAAATTTATTAGATATAAACTGCTGGCAATTGGCATCTGCCGTCCCCACTTCTTATTGCTTCCTTTGTTTTTGCTTTCTCATGTTGCATGGCTTTCTTGTCCCTTGCAGACTCTTTTTGTATTTTTCTCATTTCTCCATTTTTGTTTTGTTTTCTTTTTTCTTTGGCCATGTTTGCCAAGCTTCTTTATTCCTTTCCCCAATCTTCTATCCTTTCTGGTCCAGTATTGTTTCAACTTCCGTTATCAGGAGCTGGTAGTTAGCTCTCAAAAGGGTAAACAATGAAATGCGGAAAAAATGAAAGAAAGGTAAGGGTATTTTGGAGAGATGACAGAACTTATCTGGGTATTTGCTGGCTGATTCCGCTGACCATGCCATGTATTTAAACTCTAACCCAGTTCGTTCCAATCATTATTCAGACTCTGAATTGCCTTTAACCCAAACCGATACTCTCTTTTGTTGCTTTTTTCTCTTTTCTGATAGTCCCCATGATCGCCTTACGGTGCCTCGAAAGGTTTTCACCAATAAGACTCTCTCATTTACTCTCTCAACCTCACAATCGCCTCACAGTGCCGATTAAGGTTTTCACTGATGAGACTCTCTCATTTTATTTCTCTCAACCTCACAATCGTCTCACAGTGCCGGCTAAGGTTTTCACTGATGAGACTCTCTCATTTTTATTATTTTTTCCATTTTTCCTTTTTGTATTTTGTTTTCTGTACCACGGGTATTATCCGATGCTTCGCTCCTCCTTCGTTGTATTTGTTATCATTTCAAAATTGATCAGAAGGTCTTTCTTTGGACTGTAACGTGGCTTTTGGGTGGGTTAAGAAAGAAAGATATAAAGGCTCAAAATTCTCACGAGGGTTCAAAAATAATTACAACTCTCGGAATTATTAAACATAACTTCTGCCCCAGTTTCAATATGTGGGGAATTTTTGGATTTTTTCTTTATTGTGACTGAACCTCAGAGAGGCTGCCTACGTACCCTTTCGGGATCAAGTCGGACGTAGTTCATCCAACTTCATTAGTTAGATGGATTTCTTTTTGACTTTTTCCCGATTTCTTTGTCTTTTTCTCTTTTTCTTCATTTTTTTTTCATTCATTTTTTTTTTCATTTCATTCATTCATTTTTCATTTTGGCAATTTCGATCTTATTGCGCTAAAGCGATTCCGAGAGAGGGATATGAAAGAATATATTCATTAAGGCTCAAAGGGGTTATCAATGGATAAAATGTTTGGATAGAGAATAAAATGCCTTCGTCATTTCAATTCCAAAATCACAACAAAATACAAAACACATAATTGAAAAGGAATCATACATAGTATCTTTTGACTTGCATCTGAATTGATAGCAGTCTCTACGCACTTTCCTTCAATATCTGTTAAATATAATGCCCCATTGGACAACACCCGCGATACTACAAATGGTCCCTGCCAATTTGGCGCAAATTTGCCCTTTGCCTCGGCCCAATACGGTAAGATACGCATCGCAACCAAAATGAGCCTATGCCCATTGGAAGCTGTTGGCTCTATCGGACCAATAACATCTATGCTCCTGTTTCAAAGCAAAGAAAAATATGTTAGTTTAAATGCGGTGGTTGGTTGTGGCCTTGAACTTTAATGGCGACTGCTTTCCACTCGAGTGCCTTGCCTGTTCACCGACTATCCATTTTTACTTCTTCTTTGTTCAAAATCCACCTCTCTTTAGGTATGTATATTGTTCCTTTCTTGACGGATCCCACAAACTTCGATCTCGATTCCTTTGATGACTCCACTTGACAACCTTGGGTGTTTCTTGACTGACTCTTAGAAGATATACCCCCTCTCTGTTCGAACCCCGTACTTCCATTTGTTATATTTTCCCTGAGTTGGCACCTTGCCGACCCTTGTGTTTTACATGATCCTCATTGCACATGTTGCTCTTGTGGGCTTAAATCACTGGCCTTGTCATTCCCTGACCTACGACAATTGTCGTGTTGGCTAAATCCTATCTTGTGCAATTGGAAAGCTTGGTGGCAAATTTTGAAATCATTTTTGTACTTGTTATGACCTGACTGACTCGATAAGAAGGAGGGTAAAACAAAGTGTGAAGAATAAAAAGAAAGGAAAATACTATTCCTAACAAGAAACCTACAGACGAATGACCTAACGGATTTTGAATACCGACTCTAGCGACCTTGACATGCACTTTTGGCCTTCTCCGTATAGCAAAGTTGATGTTCAACTCTTGTTGCAAAGTTCTGCTGTGAAACCGGTCTTCAATACTTCATTTCTTTGATCCGATCCTTAGTCGACTTGCAGCGCCCGTAGGGTTTTCGCCAACAAGCCTCTCTCATTTGATCTTTCTTTCTCTCAACTCACCGTCGCCTTACGGTGCCCGTGCGGGTTTTCACCGATAAGACTCTCTCATTTTGACTTCTCTCATCTTGGAGTCTCGTGGTGGTTTGAGTTTTTCACTCTCCTTTGTTCGGATTGAAGTGTTGCCCCTGATGTGATTGGCATTTCTTGAAGATTGATAGGAAGGTCTTCCTTTGGACCGTAATGCAGGCTTTTGGATGGGGTTTAGAAAAAAGGATATAAAGGCTCAAAATATTTTAAACGTGGGTTAATGATTACAACTTTCGGAATCTTATTCCTTCAACAAACATAACTTTTGCCCCAGTTTCCTTCTCGGGGGATTTTTAGATTTTCAGATTTTTCTTTATTGTGACTGAACCTCAGTGAGGCTGCCTACGTACCCTTTCGGGATCAAGTCAGATATAGTTCAGACTACGTCCGTATTCATTGTTGCATCTTGACTTCTCCCGATTTTTCTTTGCATTCTCTTTCCCTCTTTTTTTTTATTTTCTCTTTTTTTTTTCTTTTCTCTTTTTTTCTTTTGTCTCTCCACTTAATTTCCCCACTCAATCCTTAATTTTTGTTGTGATTCCGAAAGAGGGATATGAAAGAAAATATAATAAGGCTCGAAGGGATAACAATGGATAAAGTGTTTGGATGGCCGAATAAAATGCCTTCGTCATTCCAATCTTCGAGACCTACCAAGTACAAACTACACATTTAAACACCTTTCGATCGATTCACATATTTGCCTTCGGTATTTGATGATTCTCAGTGCCATTGGGCAACAATCTCGATACCACGAATGGTTCCTTATCTTTGGGGTATTTTTGCCTTTGGCTTTAAACCGATGAAGCATGATGCATTTCCAAGGCATTTCTTTATGTTACACTTTTCCCAGTATTCACTTGGTTCCGACTTCACGGTATTCCAATATGTTTTTATTTCTTCCGAGTATCATTACATCTTCAACATTGTTTCATTGCCAAATTAACTCTTAAAATTAGGCATGTCATGTTGCTAAAGTCAGTATGAGAAGAAATGCAAAGTGATCAGAAATGGAATGACTAGGAATGATGGGAAACAAAGAGTTGTACTAAACTGATGGGTTGAAACAACAACAAAACAAAGAGACTAGACTAGAATTACAAACCTAGACGGCACTAAACAATTTTTATTACTAAACAAAGCAAAGATAGAAGGGTTTTGACTCTCAAGACAACGTCCGGATTACAACCCTGAAATAACCCGGGTAACAGAAATGACACCAAAATAATACTACCAAAACTCCAAGAGTTGGAGCACCTTCCCAATTGACAAGCATGGCATCTTAGCCGATGTATTCTGCATTAAGATCGCTTTCTATTTCAATATCCTCGGCTTCAAAGAAAAATCTCTTCACCCTCGTCATCGGGCATCGTCCCCACAAAATGCGCAACGTCACATACAGGTAGAGGATTATGTGTAATGTTTAGGGTGCCGGTGTCTTGGACCGCAATCATTCCTGCCTGGATCATTCTTTCTATTTCATCTTTCAAATTCCAACATCTTTCAACATCATGTCCCTAAGCATTGGAGTGGTATACACATCGTGCAGTAGGATCGAAGCTTCTTGCAAGAGGATTTGGAATACATCCGGCGAGCGGCTTAATCAAGCCAACATGATTCAACCTTTCGAACAAACTCGCATAAGATTCTCCGATAGGGGTGAAAGCCTTTTCTCGCTTCAACAACCTTTCCTCCCTAAACGCCTTGTTTGGCTTGAAACCTGACCCCAGGGGTTTACGGTATGTTTGTGGGGGTCGGTAGGCTTTTTGTGGAATTGGGTACATGGAAGGTGAAGTACGATTTTAGGTGCCCCCGGGAGAGTAGTGGGGTTGGGGATGGAAGTAGTGTTGGGAAAGCATAGCTGGGGGACAAGTAATTGAGCTACTCGAGTGGCTAGAAAGGCTGCGATAGGCAGGTATATTTAGCATCGGGTTCAGTGTAAGGACCGGGTCCATGAAACTAGGTGGTGGCGGGGGTGGTGCTTTTCCATCCATCCATGCCCGATACATTTCAGCCACGTATTGTCTTAATATGTGGTTCCGTTCAACCAGCTGTTGTCGGGTACCGGTACCAACCCACTCAGTCTTGAGATTCTCTGCCATTGTCTTCTGACCTTGTATTATAGGGAAGAGTTATTTTGGGAACCACAACCAACCACCTTTCTGAAAATGGACACAACAAAACGAAGCCAGCATGTCGGCATTAAAGTATCCCGCTTATTGATCATTCTTTTTTTTTTTCTATTTTCTTTTCTTTTTCCCTTTTTGTGGTTTTTTCATTTTTCCTCTTTTTTTTATTTTGTAGTTTTTTTTCATTTTTTTTTTGGTAATGGAAATGGATATGGTCGAATCCTATGTGGATTGCCTACGTATCATGACCCCGCATGAATCAGACCGAGCGTAGTTCTTGCAAATTAATGCAAGAAATAAAGAGATGTTTATTTGATTTTTTTTTTCTTTTAAGGAAAATTACAGAAACTGACTCCCACTACAAACTTGAAAAACTTTCACATTTTGTACTGGAGATTTCTACAAGAATAAGAATATTTTTGGCGTCAATTATGACTATTTCTACAAAATTGGCCACATAATGGCTTATTTTACAAAATGACTATTTTTGCAAAATTTATTTAAGAAAGATAAACTTGAAAATTTCATATCCTGTGGCTCATGGGGCATCGTTCGGCATCACCATAAACAAACACAAGACTATTTTCATAAATTGGCCATATAATGGCTTATTTAGACAAAATGGCTCTTTTTTTCAAATTTTTTTTATCCTGGGGGCCTATGGGGCATCGTTCAGCACCGACACAGGCCAACACAAGACTGAGGAAGTTAAAATGCAAAAATGTGGCTATTTCAGCAAAATTCCGGCCATGTAATGGCTTATTTGATAAAGTGGATATTTTTGAAAAGTTGAGCAATGACTCAAACTTAATTTTGCGGATACAGCCTTTCGACATTTCCGCGAGAGAATATTTCAAGGCTATGCCCGCAAATTATTTAAAATGACTCAAAGTGGCTATTCTTGCAAAAACGACCTTCCGGCGTCCTTTTGAGGGATATTCGGCTTATTTTAAGCAAGAATAGCATCACCCGACTTATTTATAATAAAAATAAAAAATTTGACATATTTTGTTATTTTTGCAAAAGGGGTGTGAACCCGAACTTGATTTTGCGGCTATGGCCTTGCAACATTTCCACAAGGAATATTTCAAGGCTGTGCCCGCAAATTATTAAAAAACGTTTCAAAGTGGCTATTTTTGCAAAAATAGCCTTCCGGCGTCCTTTCGGAACATTCGGTTATTTGCAAAAACGGCATCACTTTGATTTTATTGACAAAATTAAACACACATTTTTTTCCGATTTTTTTAAAGGGGTGGTTGGACCCTATGAGGGTTGCCTACGTATCCCACCTAATGGCGAGAATCAAACCTGCGTAGTTCGGTCGGATTATTTGACCAATTATTTCAACAAAATTGTTCTACCTATTTTTTCGAATTTTCTTCTCAAACAATTCGTCAATATTTCGATATCTAAGATTTCTCTCTTTTGTTTTCTTTTTCCTTTTCAACAATTTTTCTATCCTCGGGATTTTCGCCGGTCCGCATAACGATCAAGGACAATAAAATGCAACACATAGCATGCTCGGTCTTTTCAATACGGGTCACCTGTCCTAGACGGACCCAACCCCTGTGTTGAGTCCCCTAAGTCAAATATGATGCAACTAATCGTCCTAGACCTATGTTCAAAATCTTATGGTTTCATAGATTGCTAGACCGTGTACCCGAGCGGACGACTCGGATCGAGGAGGGGGCTACGTACCGGTGACCCGCGGAGTCAATCGGCTTTGTAACTTGTCCGGCCTCTTTTTCTTAATTTTGGAATGACACTAACAGAAAAGGGAGTCTTAACCAGTGAGCACATCCCCGGAGGTAAAGAAGAGAAGGGTTTTTGGCACAGTTTTATATATACAGCTCACGCAATATCAAAGCGGTATAACACATAGCACATTAATCAAAACATATAATGAAATCAGAACAATAACGCGAACGGCAATTCTAAGGAGCTCGAGTTCTTAAACCCTGAAACCGAGGTTCGGGGTTGGGATCCCCAGCAGAGTCGCCAGAGCTGTCACACCTCCCTTTTTTACTACCCCACTTAAGCATACAAATACGTTTGTAGGGTATACCCCGACGCTCAAATATCCGAAACGGATAAAAATAACGTAAGGGAAGGAGTTTTTCCAATTAAAGGACAATCGGTTCGGGATTTTATTGAGATTAATCAGAGTCGCCACTTGGGAATGATAATGGTGTCCCAAGTCACCGGTTAATCCCGAATCCGAGGAATTTTGACTCATAAAAATGTCTGCGAAGCAAAGATCCGGATAAGGAACTCTGTTAACTCGGGAGAAGGTGTTAGGCATTCCCGGGTTCCGTGGTTTTAGCACGGTCGCTCAATTGTCGTTCCCGACTCTTGTTTGACTCAATTACAGATTTTAACAACATATTGTGCTTTTTACTTAAATATTATTTTAAAGAATTTGCGGCATCGCGAAAACACGCCTCGAGTCATACCGCAACCAGTACGCCTATGACTTTCGGTGTATTTCGGCTTTGCCGAGATTTGGATTTGAGTCGCACCAAGTGCACACTCGTTCAATGGAAAGTATATTAAAATTGTGCCCTAAAGTAACGTCTATCGGCTTTTAAATCTTTTGGGAGAAGCTATGGAATTTGCTATTAGCTTTCCCGGGTCTATTTGTATTATATCATTACTAAATGGGGGCCCCGCTTGTTTGACATCGGGCGAGGCTCATCCCAAGTATTTATTACGGTTTAATCCTAGTATTTTAGCTATATTTTCTATGAATGTTTTTTCCTTAGCCGTATCTCTATTTCAAATCTAGGCCCAGGCCACAGCTTTTATTTTTGGGCCTGAGCTTCTGCATTTACTTAAACGAATACTAAATCTGCCCAGGCTTCAAATGCCCAGGCAGTCTTCAGACTTATATTTCGGCAGCCTAGTCGAGTAACGCCATAGTTCAGGCCCACATTACATGTTGGGCCCAAACCAAATGAATTAATAAGAGCAAAAATAGAAACATAAATTCACAGTACGATAAATACACATAATTAAGAGGTAAAATCAAATATTTTTATTAATCAGAAAAAGAAAAGTCGATACACAAAGTACTAACTTTAAATCAAATATCTATGTACATGGAGTTGGATTAACAGGCTATTTCTAGCTTTTACACTAACAATTGAGGTTCATACTAATTCTGAGTAAACGATTTGATTATAAATGAAGTCTAAAGATCAATTGAGTTAATTACCTACAGATTATCTAAGGTATGTATAGAGTTGCAATTACACTACTGATTTCATCATGAACTAAACCTCTCATCAAATATCACCGATCCTGTTGTTGCCTTGTTTAACTGCTTCCTCTTTAACTTACTTAAATCCAAACTTAGATCCTCAAAATTAACTGACTATATGAGCAATGTCTTCATAGACCAGTTTTAATTAAACGAACCCAGTATCTAAATTCGAATGGCTTCACGACTCAAGTATTATTGAACTACTGATTTTATTATAATTTGGATCTGGCTGTTGTCGATATACAGATTCACGCTAGCATGATTAACTATGTGACTTTATTTTTACGCATAAGCCTATCGTGAATGAATAGCTACCAATTTTAGAAAAACAGTGACATGCTAACTTATATTTTAATGTTTTTACCTATTTAAGCTACGTGATTTACGATTATGGCTATGCTACTACTATATTACTATTATTACATTGTCTTTGTTTCTGTTTTCATACTACTACATACTATACTAAAATGACTAACAACATTAAACTATGAGTTACAATAACAACATATAATCAGGATCTACATCTTTATTTCTATCTCAACAACTTGTCATTACAGTTTCAAATGAAAGAGATATGTACCTGGTTTTGAAAGGAATGGGAAAATGGCAAATCAACAAGGCGGTAAAAATACAGCAACAACAACAGTAACAACCAACAGTAGCTTCAACACCTCAATCCCGAAAATCCCAGCAATACGGAGAAAAACAAAAACAAACCAGTAAAAAAAATAGAAAAAAAAATATTTTCCAGATTTTCTCTTTGTTTTGGCTTTCTAGCTTTGAACTTTTTTCACTTCTCAAAAGAAACTCTCAAAAATTGAATTTTTCGCCATGTATACTTCTGTGTCCAGAATGTATATCGAGTGTATACTACAGCAGGAAATTTTTTTTATTTTTACTTCTCTTCCTATTTTTCCTCTCTTTTTTCCCTTTCTTTTTCATAAATCTTCTCTTCTATTTATAGGCAAGAATTTCGAAAATTTTCAGATTTTTTATTAAAAAGAAAATATTTTTTTAATTTAAAGAAAACCCACTAATCCATGTTTTCCTCTCCTTGTTTTCTTCCTTAATTTCCTTGCCCCCCACTACTTTATGTCATGTAATTATGATTATTTTTTGCTAAAAAAATCTGAAATTTTCTTCTTGGGCCAAGGGGTTTTGGGTTGGGTAAGGTTTCTTAGGATTGGGCTTGTAACTTAATTTGCAAGATGGCCCAATCCAATTTTTTTCTATTTTGTTCTTCTCCATTATTCAACTTCCTAATTAATAAAGCCCAAAATACTAAGATTAATTTATAAAAACTAAAATTATCTTGAAATACTAATCTCATAATAATAATTGTCACCTAATTTTAAATGGTAATTAAAATACAATCACACAATTTGGACATTAAAGGCTAAAATGCAAAAGATGCCTATTTTTGTGATTTTCATTTTTGTAAGATAAAATTAATTATTCCTAATTGTAGAATTAAATCCTAAATGCAAATGCGATATATATATATATATATATATATATATATATATATATATATATATATATGTCATTATTTTTTAAAAAATGACACTAAATTCACAACAATTGCAAACAACACAAAACTCTTTTATTTTGAATTTTTGGGAGTAATTCTCATATAGGGCTAAAATCACGTGCTCACAGCTGCCCCTCTTTGCGCGTAAACACGAAGAGTTTCTGTGCAAAGACAAGTGAGCGGATACGAGCGATTTTTGCCCATTTGAGCACTCCGTGAGAAGCATTTTATTTTCAAAATTTTGACCGAACCTTTGCTTCAAGAGGTTTCCTACATATCCCTGGCTAAAAGGGAATCAGGTCAATGTAGTTCGGAAAATTTTGGTAGCTGGGACTACCAATGAAACTGCGATTTTTGCTGTTACTGTTGCTGCTGTTGCGGTTACTGCTTGCTGACCTCCTTATTACACCGGGGGGGGGGTAAAATGTAAAATGAAGAAGCTATTCTAAGCTATGATCCTACAATTACAATTGTTCCTAATCTAGCTTTTGCTCTTCTTCCCTTTCCGGTGATGCAGAATCTTCCTTTTTTGTTGATTTTCTTGTTTTTTTCTTGATGACTCTCTTTTTTGTTGATTTTCTTGTTTTTTCTTGATCTCGAGCTGAACCTGCTCAAAACAAAACAACAAACTACCTCTTTTTTTTCTTTTTCTGCCCCAGTGTGGGCTTTTAAATATATAAACCATGATGTGCAGAAATATATTCCCGTATTTGAAGGTGGGCGCCTAACAGAAATTAAACGTGCAATGCGATGCAGAAAAGTATTCCTGTATTCGAAGGTGGGCACCTAACAAAATTTAAACGTGCAATGCGATGCAGAAAAGTATTCCCGTATTCGAAGGTGGGCACCTAACAGAATTTAAACGTGCAATGCGATGCAGAAAAATATTCCCGTATTCGAAGGTGGGCACCTAACAGAAATTAAACGTGCAACGCGAATGCAGAAAATATTCCCGTATTTGAAGGTGGGCGCCTAACATAATTTAAACGTGCAATGCGATGCAGAAAATATTCCCGTATTTGAAGGTGGGCGCCTAACGGAATTTAAACGTGCAATGCGAATGCAGAAAATATTCCCGTATTTGAAGGTGGGCGCCTAACAGAATTTAAACGTGCAATGCGAATGCAGAAAAATATTCCCGTATTTGAAGGTGGGCGCCTAACAGAAATTAAACGTGCAATGCGAATGCCGAAAATATTCCCGTATTAGAAGGTGGGCGCCTAACAGAATTTAAACGTGCAATGTGAATGCAGAAAATATTCCCGTATTTGAAGGTGGGCGCCTAACGGAAATGAAACGTGCAATGTGAATGCAGAAAATATTCCCGTATTTGAAGGTGGGCGCCTAACGTGAAAATTAAACGTGCAATGCGAATGCAGAAAATATTCCCGTATTTGAAGGTGGGCGCCTAACGTAAATTAAACGTGCAATGCGATGCAGAAAGTATTCCCGTATTTGAAGGTGGGCGCCTACAGAAATTTAAACGTGCAATGCGAATGCAGAAAATATTCCCGTATTTGAAGGTGGGCGCCTAACGGAAATTTAAACGTGCAATGCGATGCAGAAAATATTCCCGTATTTGAAGGTGGGCGCCTAACAGAAAATTAAACGTGCAATGCGAATGCAGAAAATATTCCCGTATTTGTAAGATAAAATTAATTATTCCTAATTGTAGAATTAAATCCTAAATGCAAATGCGATATATATATATATATATATATATATATATATATATATATATATATATATATATATATATATATATATATATATATTGTCATTATTTTTTAAAAAATGACACTAAATTCACAACAATTGCAAACAACACAAAACTCTTTTATTTTGAATTTTTGGGAGTAATTCTCATATAGGGCTAAAATCACGTGCTCACACCAACCATTCGTTGGGCCTTGAGGAAAGATATTACCCTGCTAGGTACATTCTCAGTCGTGCCTCGCCACTCGATCCTCTGAATGCCCGGCATAGCCAAAGTGACTGTCTTGGCATGACAGTCCAGAATAGCATGACATGGAGATAACCGATCCATGCCCAATATAACATCAAAATCAATCATGCTGAGAAACAATAGGTCCACTCGGGTCTTCAGACCCCAATAGTGACCAAACAGGACCGGTATACATGGTCCACAACAATAGTATCCCCTACCGGGGTAGATACGTGCACTGGCAGCTCAAGACTCCCTCGGGTCGTGCCCAAATGAGGAGCAAAATATGTAGACACATAAGAATAAGTAGAACCGGGATCAAACAATACTACGGCATCTCTGTGGCAGACTGAAATAATACCTGTAATGACAGCATTCGAAGCAACGACCTCAAATCGGCCCTGAAAAGCATAGCATCTAGCCTGTCCGCCTGATCGGCCTCCCCCTCGAGGGCGACCCCTAGCTGTCTGACCCTCACCCCTAGCTGGCGGGGCGGGTGCTGAAGTAGAAGGACCAGATGACGAGGGCTGCCCCCTCTGCTGATAAGATCTGGAAACAAGACGAGGGCACTCCCTACGGTGGTGCCCAAACTCTCCGCACTCGTAGCAACTCCCCGGTGCTGGGTACTGAGACTGATAAGTACCTCTGGCGCTGGAGTGGCCAGCTGATGAACTAGGCCAAGATGAACCCTGAGCGGATGGGGCCTGTGAAGAACTCTGTGCTGGCATGGCACTGAGAGATGGCTGGCTCTGGTGCGAACCCTGATAACCATGTCTAGGAGACCATCTACGACGATCTGAGCGACCCGACTGCGAAGACATGAAAGAGCGACCTCGGCTCTGCTGACTCTGGCCTCTGGTCTGAGTGCCACTAGAACTAGCTGCTCCTCGAGGCCTCTTGGCCTCCCTCTCATCCCACTGTCTGCGACAATCTGTCTCTATGTCGTGAGCAATATCCACAGCATCCTCAAATGTACGACTCAAAACCCTCTCCCGAGTCATCAGAATACGAATGGGATAAATGAGGTCGTCCACGAAGCGCCCAATCCTCTCTCTGTCGGAATGAACCAACCACGGTGCATATCTGGACAACTCTGTAAACCTGATCTCATACTCTGACACTGACATGTCCCCCTGACGGAGACCCTCAAACTGCCTACGCATCTCCTCTCTCTGAGATCGAGGCACCCATTTCTCCGAGAACATAGTGGAGAACTCCGGCCATGATAGTGGTGCTGCTCCGGCTGGCCTGCGGCGCTCATAAGCCTCCCACCAAGTGAAGGCTGGTCCCTGAAACTGAAAGGTAGTGAAACATACCCCACTGGACTCCAATATCCCTCCCGTACGAAGCATCCGACCGCACTTATCCAGAAAACCTTGGGCGTCCTCGCCCGGAGCACCAGTAAACACTGGAGGAGATAACCTGGTGAACCTCCCGAGACGACGCTGCTCATCGTCTGTCATAGCTGGGACCCTGTCTCCCTGAACCTGATTTGCTGGCTGAACCGGAACCACAGGCTGAACTGGAGGAGCCTTTGGTGTCTGTATGCCCTGCACTGCTGGCTCTGGAGTGCGTACTGCGGGGGTCTGAAGACCACCCCCAATCCCTGATGCAGCCGCTGCAGTAGTAACTGAAACCGGCTGTGCTAGGCCAGTGCAGACTGCTAGTATCTGAGCCAGGGTCTCCTGTAGACCTGGAATAACAATGGGCACAGCTGGTGCCTGATCTGGTGCTGCTGGCACCTCTGCAACTGGGGGCTGTGGGTCAGCTGGCACTGCCTCAGCTGCCCTAACTCCGCCACGACCACGACCGCGTCCACGGTCTCTAGCAGGTGGTAGTGGTGGTCGTCCTCCACGTCCGGATGATCGAGTTCTCGCCATCTGCGAGAGAATAGAATGTCAAAGTTCAGATCAAGTCAAAAGTAATCGCACGACAAGAATTCCAAGAATTGAAACTTTTCCTAAAAAGGTTTACAGCCTCCCGAGGATAAGTACAGGCGTCCCCGCACCGATCCACGAGACTCTACCAACCGGCTCATGACTCGCGAGACCTGTTAACCTAGGCTCTGATACCAACTTGTCACGACCCAAACCCTGGTCGTGATGGCGCCCAACACAATGCTAGGCAAGCCCGACCAAATTATCCCTTAAACCAGCCAGTTATTACTCAAATTAAACTTAAACAGTAAATGATCATATCAGGTGATAACCGAAACGTAAAACATACAAAATACGGTCCCAATCATATCGTGGTGTCACGAGACCGAGCCTCTACAGAATAGCATCCTAATACAATCAAGTCTAGGCAAATAGGAAATCAACAAGATGATAAAGAAGGAGAAAACAAGCCTCTGCGGACGCTGGCAGCTACCTCGAAGTCTCCTCGGGATAACAATATTGTAGGAGTTGCGGTAACTCAACTGCCTTCTTGAACACCTGTATCTACACAGAAAGTGCGGGGAGTGGGGTGAGTATATTTCAACTCAGTGAGTAATAATAATAAATAATAACTGAAAGTAAGAACACCTGTGCTATCACTTAGCAGTTCTAAGGCAACCCTCACTCGTACCCCTACGGTGTACGACCATCTCAACATATAAAGACATATACCTATGTCTATAATGTATAAGTATTTCTACACCGGGCCTCCAAATTCAATTCCGATCGCTCCCCTAAATCACAAATCACCTCCCGGAACTAACCGAATCATTAGAATTCGATTCCGAGCTCTCTAACTAAATAGTCAACTCCGGGTTGACTTCCCTTATTCAAGTTTCCTTCAAAAAGGCTATATGCCTCATTTTCATTTCAATTCACTCCTAACTTCCCCGATAGACTCTAACACTGATCTAAAAGCATGAATTATGTAATTACAACATAACGGGGTGGTAATTCCCGTGACGACGGGCCGGGTCGTCACATTCCGCCACCCACGGCGGCCGGCCGGCCTCTTTTCCGGCCAAAAATAACACCAAACGACTCCCCTTATCCTACTCATCACCGTCCTATTATCTTTTTTTTTTCAAATACCACCGCAACACCTCCAAAACT
>JASVEL010002706.1:0-41556 GCA_032618575.1 Nicotiana noctiflora | reverse complement strand
CTCAAAAACCACCCAAAATCACACCCACCATTCTTTTAACATAACATACACTGTGACACAAGAATTTTGAGTCAAAAGCCGCCGAAAATTCAAGAATAATATCTGTTGCAAGAAAATCTTCAAGAAAAGTTACCGGATTCAAGAAAGCTATCAGGACATTCAAGAAAAGATTCAAGAAAAGTGAAGAAAAATAGAAAGTTAACAAGAAAGAAATTTTACGAAAAAAGGCTAAGTATTTCTTCTTTGTTTCTTTTTGTTTTCTTATTTGTTTGCCTTATAAAAATAAAAAAAAATATATTCATATATTAGTCTCATTTGAATGAAATTCGATCACTGTTTCAATTCTAAATACAAGATAGCTTTATTCCTTGTCTTTTGTGTTGATTCGAATAATTGTTAGTATAATTTTTTGTTAATATGATTCTGGAATTAGCTAATCAGTATTAATTTCTGTTTTGTTTCTGATTTTGATTCATCTCTTAGATTTCTGTTAATTTCTGTTCTTTTTAGATTTCGACCATTTTTTGATTTTTAATTTCTATTAAATAGTTAATTTCTGATTTTATTAGTGTGTTTTAACAATTTTTAGATTTCCAGATTTTCTTTTTTTAGATTTCTGTTAAAATAATAATTTCCGGTAATTTTTTTAGATTTTTCTGTTAAACCGATAATTTCTGTTAATGTTTTAGGTTTTTAGATTTTAAGGAAATAGCCAATTTCTGATTTTGTTAATTGATTGAGACTAAGTGATTTTAAATAATTGATTCTGTGATTTTTGTTCTTCTTGAATTTATTCGCCTGTTAGTTGACTAATTGTGTGTTAATTTCATTTGTTATGAGTTGATATTAATTTCTGTTTTTGTTTAATTCTGACTTTTTCTGCCGAATGCTGTTTTATACTTGTTAACATAGTTATCTAGTAGTATAATATTAGTTGTTCAATAGGGTTGATTGGTTATAGTTGAAAATTAGAAATTAGTTCGATTATAAGATTGGCCTTTAGACTATCATAGATTCAAGTAGGTCGATAGTTAAAATCCCACGATTCGTATCCACCTAAAGTGTTTTACTTGATAGATTCAATTGTGATGAATTATTTTGATTAATAAGACTCACCATCTATCAAATTGTTCCCCGAGTCTTGTTAATTGAATGATTAATCATAAGTGGCCATGTTTGTAAGATTGCCTAGGGTTGGTTATTGATGTAATGTGAATTTAGTTATTGAACTAATTCTGAATTTTAAAAGTTAAAAGGGCTAATTGGTTAATTGAACAATAGTCACTTAATTGTGGCTATTTGATAAATACAAGTCTGAAAATAGGTTAAAATAGGAGTAAAATACAGAATTTAGAAAATGTAATAACTATTAATAAGTAGGGGTAAATGGGGAATAAGAATTGGTATAGTTGTAATAAGGTTAAAAGAAGAAGGGGTACAATTGGAAAGGGAAATGGTATAATTGTTATAAATATAGAGCATTAAGGGCAGTTTGGGCATAACAAAAAGGTATTTCAGTGGATACTAAAAGGATGTGAGGGTACAATAGGAATTCCAAGGAAATGGAATATGGTAGAGTATTCTAGAAGGGGTTGTAGTGTAAACTTTAAATAAATACTTGCACTAACTTGTGCAACAAGCTAAAAATAGAAGGGTTTTTAATGAAATAATTAAAATTCAGATTTCCTCCTATTTAGGTCTATAAATAGGCAATTTCAGCTTTAATAAAAGGGGGGTTCTTCTGATTTTTAGAGTTTCTTTTGATTTTTAGATCCCTTTTAACCTTAGTGTGATGACCCGGCCCGTCATCATATGAGTTATCACCTCGTTATCCCCGTTAAATGCTTGTTACTGTTTCAATATGTATGTTTGGCGAGTTTGAGTCAATTCAGATTGAGTTTGGTTGGAATTGAGACAAATAGTCTCTTAGAAGAAGGAATATTTGGGAAAAGTCAGCCGGATGTTGACTTGTGGGTTAGAGAGCTCAAAATTGAATTCTCATGATTCGGTCAGCTCTGGGAGGTCATTTATGAGCTAGAAGAGCGATCGGAAGTGAATTTGGAGGCCCGGTGTAGAAATATGCTTGAATTGGCTAAAGTTGAATTTTGGCAGCGAGATTTTGATCCGGGAGTCAGAATTGAATTCTGACAGTTGCAGTAGCTCCGTTAGGGGATTTTGGATATGTCTACAAATTTTTAGGTCAATCGGACGTTGTTTGGTCGAGTTTTTGATATGGGTATAAGGACTCAGTCCTGGCAGTTTAACTTATGCAATATAATTGTAATTGGGAGAAAGAGTTTATGATGTGTTTTACCATGGTTTGAAAATGAGTGCATTTTTCCTATTGGTATGCAAGTCTTGGAATGTGTAATGAGTTTTCTCTATATGGGATTATGAAAGTCCTTGACTAGTTGAGTGCGCCGATGTTTGCGGCGGAGGAAAGGGATTTGAATTTCCATGTTGTCTTAGTGTGGTATGGTATATGCGATGTGTTATGGAAAGTTTATAATGGCATAATCAAGGTTTTGAGATCAGTTCATAATATATAGGAAGTCATTAAAATTATTGAGCAGCGCGGACAGCTGCAGGTGATTTAAGAATCGACCTTTCTGGTGATTAAGGAAAATGGTACAACTATTCTAGTGAATTGGCAGGGAATATGGTCCAAAAGGACAAGGTAATGGAAACTGATAATGTCTAGTGGTATTGTGGTATCCTCTTGTTGGATTGACAGTGATGATTGAGTTGTTGATGGCATAGGGAAATTTCTAAATGGCTTATGGATGGAGGCTTGATATGTGTGATTATGTATTCGTACGGTGGAATGTGGAATTAGGCATAGTGATTCATGTGTTACATATGTGTTGGAGACTAGACGTTCTCGTAATCCGCCTACGCAGTGGTGGTATATCGTGTGTATCGGCACCGTTCAACGGTTATTGGAAATTGGAAGCCCTAGTGGCTATTTTGTTACTTGATATGATGAATTGGAATAATGATTGCAGACAGGTTGTCATAAGTCAGGTTGTCTAAGGCTAATGTGATATGGACTATATCAGAAAAATATCATAACTGCGTGGCAGAGCGCAATAGATCATACTCCAGCAGGGTAAATGTACCCTAGGGCCAGCGGACGGCTGGTAGGTATTGCTTTGTCAGTTGGGCCTTTGTGGCGGATGTCAGTGTAGAGGTATCTACCATTGATTCAGTTCCAGTATTGAGGAACTTTTTCGGATGCATTTCATGTGGCCGAGCTTGAGGCTATGTATATGTTTGTTGCGATGAGCGACTTGACTCGATGTGCATTCCCTTTGCTAGATGTATTCGTGGATCGGGTGGCACGCCGCCACAGGTATAGTATCTGGATAGGGTGGCACGCTGCCACATGTATAGTATCTGGATCGGGTGGTACGCCGCCACATGTATGGTATCAGGATCGGGTGGCACGCCACCACAGGTATGGTATCTGGATAGGGTGGCACGCCGCCACATATATGTTATTGGAACGGGTTGCGCGCCTCAACAGTGTGATGTGGAAAATATAGCTTTCCTATAAGTTACCTTCTATACAATACTTCCTAGCTCCTGAGTAATAGTCCGTATTGGGCATCGCTCGGGGAATAGAACATCGGTTGTGCCCTTTCAGGATTTGATAGCGTATATCATTGTATCACTGCAGGTGTGACTGATTGCTTGAGTTCAGACCTAGATATGTGTATGGCTGACCGTTTTGAGCATGGTGACTTGAGGTGCTCCATGAGTAATAGTGTTTGGATAGAATCATGAGTTGTGACAAGGCCACGTGATGTTATGACCTTTCGAGGAGGATTCAGGTACTCTAATTCTATGATGTGAGACGAGATCTCAGTTATGTGTTGTGATGGTATTGAGGAATTTAAATTATAGCTCTTTTGTGTGAGTCGGTTGTCATGATTCGAGCATGTTCAGATCGTTCTTATTGGAGCCTGTGTTGTGCTCGTTGTGGCATAGGCCGATGCTGAGGTGTCATGTCACCAGTGTGGTGTGTTATGATCGAAATGATCGTTGGAGTCATTAATGAATACGAGCATATTTGATCTTAGCTTGTTAGAAAGGTAATATCGAGGTTTGGCTCCGAAACATATTGTTGTATCAGTTTTAAAAGGGAAATGGATTCACGAATGGTTGATCCGAGAGATGGGTTCGGTATATCGCGTGCTTCAGTTGCCGTGGGCAGGATATGAAGGGGTTAGAATAAGACTTTATCTAATGAGAAAGGTTCTTTCTGCTAGTATTTGGTTATTGTGGCCAGTTGTCGTGATTAGAGACTATTGTATCGATTGATTGGGTTGTTTGATATATCATGTGATCTCACCCGGAGAGGCGAGTTGGCTATTACAGTTGGATCGTGTGTACTCTGAGTATAGATGTGGGATTCAGATTTGGTATATGATTTCGGAAGGTGCAATGTGGTTTATGGTTCAGTTAGACTGTGGAAATTCAGCTATACTATGTTATCAGACTTATGAAAGATAGGGTGAAGTGGTATCACCCCGAGTATATGCTTGGTGAGGTCATTCATCTATTGTGTTGAATCCAGTACAACTCTTGGTCCGCTCGAGGACGAGCGTTTGCTTAAGTTGGGGAGAATGTGATGACCCGACCCGTCATCATGTGAGTTATCACCTCGTTATCCCCGTTAAATGCTTGTTAATGTTTCAATATGTATGTTTGGCGAGTTTGAGTCAATTCGGATTGAGTTTGGTTGGAATTGAAACAAATAGTCTCTTAGAAGAAGGAATATTTGGAAAAAGTCAGCCGGGTGTTGACTTGTGGGTTAGAGAGCTCGGAATCGAATTCTGATGATTCGGTCAGCTCCGGGAGGTCATTTATGAGCTAGGAGAGTGATCGGAAGTGAATTTGGAGGTCCGGTGTAGAAATAGGCTTGAATTGGCTAAAGTTGAATTTTGGCGATATCCGATCGATAGGCGAGATTTTTATCCGGGAGTCGAAATGGAATTCTGGCAGTTGCAGTAGCTTCGTTAGGTGATTTTGGATATGTCTGCAAATTTTCAGGTCAATCGGACGTCGTTTGGTCGGGTTTTTGATTGAATGTCGATTGCGGAAGTTTGAATGAAAACTTAGGCTTGAATTGCTTGAATTCGATGTTATTCCTTGTTAAAGAATGTGTTTTTATCATTGGATCAAGTGCGTATGGTGATATGGAGTATATTTGTGGCTTTCGTTGGGGTCCCGGGGGACCCGGGGTGGTTTCGGGAGGTTAAACAGAGGAATTTTTAAGGCTTTGCAGGTCTGGATTTTTGGGCTTCTGCTATTTCGCTTCTGCGGGTGGGGGACCGCAGAAGCGGGCGCGTAGGGGTGAAATTTATCTTGCAGAAGCGAGTTTGGGCTGGTTTGGGCATTTCCGCAGAAGCGGCCCAGGATGCGCAGGGGCGGGCTCGCAGAAACGGCACAGGATCGCAGGAGCGAAGGTAGGCCAGCCGGTGAGTTTCGCAGAAGCGGAGCCCAGTCTGCTTAGGCGGTCTCGCAGGTGCGAGACCTGGACCGCAGAAGCGAAATTGGGCAGCTTGGTATGGAATCGTAGAAGCGGACAATTGACAGCAGAAGCGGACTCGCAGGAGCGAGTCTGGAGCCGCAGGAGCGGAAATCGTGCCTGTGTTAAAAATAACAGAAGGAGTAAAATTTCAGAAGTTATAAAAAACATTAGGGCTCGGTATTGAGAGGTGAATTGGGCGATTTGGACAAGTTATTGCTGGGAGTTCATCGGGTTATCATCGGAGGTGAGTTTTATGGTTCATTTACGCGTTTTATCTTGAAATGTTCCTCTATTTCGCTGAAATTGGATGAATTAATGGGGGAATTTAGCCTAAGCTAGGGCTTTGGTAAAATATCGATTTGAGTGGGCAATCAGAGTCTGATTTTGGAAAACTTGATATGCAGAGACTCGTATTGAGACGAGGGTTCCAAATATGTACCTTTTGTAAATTTTCGAGAAGCGTACCAAAAGTCGGATTTTGACAACTTAGTGGGTTTTAGTGCAATTGGGAGTTACTTCGAATGGGTTGTGTGTCATTGCATATATTGACGTATTCTCTATGATTTTGAGCAGATTTGGCATCCGAGGAGATTTATTTGCGAGGCAAGCGCAAGGCGGACTGAGGCTTCTACCGGTTCGAGGTGAGTGCTGATAGTAAATAATGTACTGAGGGTTTGAAACCCCGTACTAGCACTTCACAGTGCTATGTTGAGATGAAACACGTGTCCTGTGACGGGCGTGGTGACATTGTGATTGTGGACATGGACTTGGTCCTTCCCGGCTAATAGTATACTGTGTATTATGACTGATAATGAGATTATAACTGTATAATTGGGCTGGCAGCCATGTTTGGGGCCTTGTGCCGATCTGTAGACCACCTGGGGTTGTATACCCTGTTCTAGCTGAGTGGGCCCGAGAGGCCAAGTCTATATTATTTGAGATGGGGTCAAGGACCCGCTGTGAGGTATTGATATATATATCGGATCGGGCTGCACGCCGCAGTAGTACATACATATACATATATTGAATCGGGTTGCACGCTGCAGCATTATATATATATATATATATATATATATATATATTGGATCAGGCCGCATGCCGCAGCAGGACTAGGGCAGTGTGAGACCATTGTGAGACAGTAGCGGAATGGGATTGGACTTAGCAGTATTATTGCGCTTGGGCTGTTGGAGTCCCTTCGGAGTTTGTACACACCCCCAATGAGCACCGTCGACGTTAAATGGATCGGGCTGCACGCCGCAGCAGTATATATATATATTGGATCGGGCTGCACGCCGCAGCAGTATATATATATTGGATCGGGCTGCGCGCCGCATCGATATATGTATACATACTTAAATACTTATACATTATAGACATAGGTATATATATATATATATATATATATATATATCTTCATACATTGAGATGGCTGTACATCATAGTGATATGAGTGAGGATTTGGTCAGTGTGGGACCTTGTTGGGATAGATGTGGACTGGAGATCAGAGTACTCACTATAGAGATGACTAAACTGTGAGGGTGTGCCTTAGAACTGTTTAGTGATAGTACCGGAGTTCTTATTTTCAGTTTTTGTTTATTATTATTACTCACTGAGTTGAAATATACTCACCCCACTCCCCTGCACTTTTTGTGCAGATTCACAGGTGCTAGAGAGCAGTTGAGTTGTCGCAGCTGCTTACTCATAGATACTTTGCGGAGACTACGAGGTAGCTGCCGGCGTCCGCAGAACCTGTTTTCTCCTTCCTTATCATTTTGTTATTTTCATTCTGCTTAGACTGGTTTGTATTAGGATGTTTACTCTGTAGAGGCTCAAACTCGTGACACCACGATTCGGTTGGGACCGTATTTTGTATGTTGCTACTATTGCATTTATTATATTGACATGAACACTCGCTGTTTAAGCTTAACTGGAATAATTAGAATTAATAATTGGCTGGTTTAAGAGATAATATGGTCGGGTTTGCCTAGCATTGTGTTGGGCGCCATCACGACCGGGGTTTGGGTCGTGACACTTAGCCTTAGAAAACCCTAGAAAAAATCCCTAAAATATCTACTCTATTTTCAGATATGAAATTAACACTTTCAAATTCAATTTTCTTCCTCTATATTTCAAATCATATCAAAAATCCAAAAATAGCAAAAAATCAAAAAACAAAAAAAAAAAATATTCAGCACTGTTTCATTAGATTTTCAACAGAATTTCAGTGTTCAAGATTCAATTTTGGGATTTCTGGATCGGAGGATATATGATATGAAGTTGAATGTTTTTTATGCCTTATTTTGAGATGGTGCCTGCTTGAATTTCGAATTTCATTAGACTTCAAATCTATTCCTGGTTTGCTGGTTGCTGAGAGTTATTTGCTGTTATTACTGTGCCATGCCTGACTTCTTATTCCTCTACTTCTGTCAATTTCCAGGTACACATCCTGCATTCAATATGATGTAGATGTCCAATTTTAAGAATGGAATGAAGAAGTTGATTCTGATACATTTAGCCACTTTTTTGTTGAATTTGCATTTCTATAGGACTGTTAACTGGATTGTATATTTTGAACTGATTTTGCTACTTGTATTTAGATAGCAATAATACTTGACTTGTGATAAATTTTCTTGTAACAATTAGAATTCATTGTAATATTAAAGTTAATAGTTATATTTGGAATGGTTTTAAGTAATTAGTGTGTGAAAAATGGAATCTGAAAAATTAAGTTTGTTTAATCTTGTTTTTAGGTGTAAATCGGATAATTAGAGGTTCAATTCAAACAGGATAACTGGAACAATAACTAAATTTCGTTGTTTAATCCAGGGATACTTTTGAATAGTAGCGATTGTGATTGTATTCCCTAGATAACTTATACTGAAACACATGATGACTTTGAATGAACTTCGTTGGAACATGATAACTTATAAATACTGAAATCTGAATAGGTAAACCAGTAAGAATAACAGTAACGCCAAAAGCATCAGGACACTCTTATTCGTCCAGACATTGGTCCAATTATATGCTAAAAGCGTTGGAATATATTGGGCTTTGATTGCTATTACAAATGGTCCAAATCCGGAATAGACAGTCCATCTCATCATCCGGACTGTCAATTATAAGAAGTAAATTCCATTTCGATTTAAAACCAATAGATGAAATAAGTAGAAAATATAGTTATGTTAGGATTGACCTTAAATAAAATAATGAGGCGAGCCTCGCCAAACAAAAATACACAATTGCGGGGCCCTCAAATTAATTATTATAAAATTTAGACTCGGAAGGACCGTCTAGTAAATTTTACGATCTTTCCCGAAGTTAACAAAGACGATAGAATCTTTAGGCACGATTTGTAAATAAAATTACTTTCCTAAATACGGGTGCACATTTATGTGACCCAAATCTTACTCTCGGCGAAACTGAAACGCATTAAAGTCACATGCGTACTGGTTGCGGTGTGACTCGAAATGTGTTTTCGTGACGTTGCAATTCTTCTAAAATCTAAAAGCGGAACATAAAAGCACATAATTGAAATATATAAAGAAATCAGATAAAAACAAAAATCGCAGTTGAGCTACCGTGCTAAAACCACGGAATCCGGGAGTGCCTAACACCTTCTCCCGGGTTAACAGAATTCCTTATCCAGGTTTCTAGTTTCGCAGACTGTAATACAAGGTCATAAATTTTCTCGGTTTGGGATTAAACCGGTGACTTGGGACACCATTATTTTCCCAAGTGGAGACTCTAAAAAATTAAATAAACTGATCCCGTTCCGACTGTCCTTTAAGTGGAAAAACTCCTTTCCTGATTATTATTATATCTCTTCCCGAGGTGTAGTAGTAAACAACGACACATTACTTATGTGAAAAAAGGAGGTGTGACAGCTCTGGAGACTCCGCTGGGGATAAGTAACCCAGAACATCGGTTCAGGGTTAAAGAATTTGAGCTCAGTTAAATTGCTGTTTTTGTTTATATCTGATTTCATTATATGTCTTGATTAATGTGCTACATGTTTACCGCTTTGATATTGTGTGAACTGTATATATAAAACTGTGCCGAAAACCCTTCTCTTCTTACCTCCGGGGATGTGCTTACTGGTTGAGACTCCCCTTTCTGTTAGTGTCAATACCAAAAAATAAGAAAAGAGGCCGAACAAGTTACAAAGCCGATTGACTCTGTCACGACCCGAATTTTTCCCCCAACATCGGGATCGTGATGGCGCCTACTCGTGGTAGCTAGGCAAGCCACTGTATTCATACTATCCTGTTTTTAATAATACTTCATAATTAATTTATCAACAAAACCATAACTTTAATTAAATAAGAGCGGAAGACTTTATCGAAATAGAAATAACCAGCTTCAAGGTAAAATCATACTGAAATCCTTTACCCAAGACGTGGAGTCACCAACTCACGAATTACTACTGAATACTACACATAAAAGTCTGAATGAAATATAACATAATCTGTTTGTCTCGGAACAAAGAGACTACAACTAATAACATAAGTAAAGGGAGAGACGCCGGGCCTGCGGACGCCTGCAAGCTACCTCGGTCTCAAAGTGTTCAACTTCCACGCAAAAGATTTACTGCTGTTGCTCCTGATCGAAACCTGGACCTGTGCAAAAACGCACAGAAGTGTAGTATCAGCACAACCGACCCCATGTGCTGGTAAGTGCCTGGCCTATCCCGACGAAGTAGTGACAAGCCTAGGACCGGACACCCACATAAACCTGTGCAATTCCATATATATGTATACCACAAAATAACGAGAAATAACCAAGTAATAACACAATAAGGAATATCTCAAAAGAACTCTACAATTAACAATAGTTAATAAGTCCACAAGGAAAACAAAGTATAATGGAAAAATAATTAATATCAAGTAAAGGAATAGCAAGTAGTTGCACGACATCACCCTTCGTGCTTTTACTCTCATCCTCACCAATTAAGCAAACTCAACAATTAACAACAGTTAATAACTCCACAAGGAAAACAAAGTATAATGGAAAAATAATTAATATCAAGTCAAGGAATAGCAATTAGTTGCACGGCATCACCCTTCGTGCTTTTACTCTCATCCTCACCAAATAAGCAAACTAAGTGCACGGCATCACCCTTCGTGCTTTTACTCTCATCCTCACATCCATGGTACGGCATGATCCTTCGTACATGGTTCAATAACAAGGCAATAACAAGGCATGACATGATCCTTCGTGCATAATCAATAACATGGCACGACATTAACCTTCGTGCATAATCAATAACAAGGCACGACACTAACCTTCGTGCATAAACAATAAATCAAAGCACGGCATTAACGTTCGTGCATAAACAATAAATCAATGCACGACATTAACCTTCGTGCATAAACAATAAATCAAGGCACGACATCATCCTTCGTGCATTATCACTCTTCCTCACCCAAATAACAATCACAGTTAAGGGCAAAGAATGAAACAGTAAATCATAAGCCGTCCCAACAAGGGCAATCAATAATCATCTTCACAACAAGTCCCGACAAGGGAGAACAATAACAATTCTACAACCCGGCAAAGGTTCAACAATTTATCTTCAAATATGTCTCACAATAAGTATTAACAACGACTCACGGTCATACTAGACGCCAGTGTATGGATGCTCGTCACCACAGCCCATACACCACACTCGATCACATAACACATAGCACATAATCCTATTCCCTCAAGCTAGGATAGAACAAACACTTACCTCGAATGTTTATGAACAATTCAATCCGTGGCAATGCCTTTTCCTTTCAAATTTGGCTCCAATCCAATTGTATCTATTCACAATTGATTTAATATCATCAATACTACTCAACAAACTAATTCATAAGGTCAATTACAACTTTTACAACATTCTGCCCGGAATAGAGAATTTCGACCCCGGGCCCACATGGTCGGAACTCGGGGTTCGGACCAAAATCCGGTTATCCATCCCCCCACGAGTTCAAGTATATAATTTGTTTCAAAATCGGACCTCAATTCGAGGCCCAATTTCCTAATTCATGAAAAACCCTATATTCTACCAAAAACAAGAAATTCTACCATGAAAACCTTTGATTTCTATTGAAAAACATGTTTAATGTTGTTAGGAATTGAAAGAATTAAGTAAAAAGTGACTTACAATTGTTTTGAAGAAGAGGAAGTTCGTGAAAAATTGCCAATGGGTGTTTTTGGGTTGTGAAATATGAAAAATAAAGCTGGAAATCGGGATTTACAGATCTCTATGTTAGCATTTGCGAACATGGGTTCGCAATTGTGAACCCCGACCAATTTCTGGAGTTTGAAAAATAAGCTAAGGCTGGGAAGTTCGCATTTGCGAACTTTTGTTCGCATTTGCGAAGCCAAGGCATACTGGGAGGTTCGCATTTGTGACATAATGTTCGCATTTGCGAACAAGGCTGGCCTCCAGGGACCTTCGCATTTGCGAAGAATGCTTCGCATTTGCAAAGCCTAGCTTAACAATGAAGGCCTCGCATTTGCGAGGTTATGTTCGCATTTGCGAACCTAAGCCGTCCTCGACGCCCTTCGCATTTGCGATCAAGGGTTCGCATTTGCGAACCCTGCCTTGATCTATCACCTTCGCAATTGCGAGAAATACTTCGCAAATGCGAAGCCAATAGCTGGGTGAAAAACCAGCAGTGCAAAAATTCAAAAATTGATCCAACGGCCTATCAAATATTTACCCGAGCCCCCGGGCTCCAAACCAAACTTGTACACAACATCAAAAACACATTACGAACCTGTTCGTGCGATCACATCGCCAATATCACATCGTTTTCATCAAATCAAGCCTCAAGTTCATGATTTTCATACTTTCGGTTTTCAAAACTTTCAAACTTGGAACTCAAGGTCCAAAACATATCAAACGACATCCGAATGTCACCAAACTTTGCAGAAAGCACATATATAATATTTAAGACTTGTACCGGGCGTCGGAACCAAAATACGAGCCCGATACCAAGGTCAATTAATTCATTTTCCTTTAACAATTACATCAAAAACAATTTCACAGAAAAATTCATAACTTGGGCTCTAGGCCTCAGAATTCGACTCCGGACGCATGTCCAAGTCCCATATTTTCCTACGGACCTTTCGGGACCATCCAATCTCGGGTCCGGGTCCGTTTACCAAAAATGTTGACCGAAGTCAACCATATCAATATTAATATCATTTTTATCCACATTTCTCATAGAATTCATATTTTCTATCACAAAATCTTTTCGGCTACATGCTCGGATCATGCACGTAAATCGAGGCAACAAAGAATGAGGTTTTCAAGGCCTCAGAAGCTTGAAATGATTAATAAAATAAGTGATGACCCTTTGGGTCGTCACAATCTCCACTTCAAAAACAATCGTTCGTCCTCAAACGGACAAAAGAAAGAAGTACCCGAGTCAGGAAATAATTGTGGGTAGCGATTCCGCTTATCAGACTCGGACTCCCAGGTCGATGCCTCAGGAGGCTGACCTTTCCACTGAACACGCACAGAAGGAAAACACATGTGTGGGATCGCCGGTCTAGAATGGCCACCGGCTCCTCCTCGTAAGATAGTTCATTGTCCAATTGGACAGTGCTGAAAGTCTAATACATGTGTGGGATCGCCGTGGTATCCCGAAGCATAGATACATGAAAAACTGGATGCACGGCTGATAAGCTAGGCGGCAAATCTAGTCTGTAAGCCACCCCTCCCACTCTGTCTAGAATTTCAAATGGACCAATATACCTAGGGCCGAGCTTGCCCTTCTTCCCGAACCTCATCACGCCCTTCATAGGCGACACTCGGAGCAATACTCGTTCACCAACCATGAAATCTACATCTCGAACCTTACGATCCGCATAAGTCTTCTCCCTGGACTGAGTTGAACGCAATCTCTCCTGAATAGTCTTGACCTTATCCAAGGCCTCCTGAACTAAGTCCGTACCCAACAACCGAGCCTCTCCCGGTTCAAACCATCCAACTGGTGATCGACATCGCCTACGATACAACGCCTCATACGGGGCCATCTAAATTCTAGGCTGGTAGCTGTTATTGTAGGCGAACTGCGCTAATGGCAGAAACTGGTCTCACGAGCCTCCGAAATCAATAACATAGGCTCGAAGCATGTCCTCTAGAATCCGAATAGTCCTCTCGGACTGGCCATCCGTCTGAGGATGAAATGCTGTACTCAACCGAACCCGGGTGCCTAACTCCCGCCGGACCGCTCTCCATAACCGCGAGGTAAACTGCGTACCCCGATTAGAGATAATAGATACTGGCACCCTATAAAGACGAACAATCTCCCTAATGTAAATCTCCGCTAACCTCTCCGACGAGTAGGAGACAGACACTGGAATAAAGTGTGCTGATTTGGTCAGTCTATCAATAATGACCCAAATAGCATCAAATTTCCTCCGAGTCAAAGGAAGTCCAGTAACGAAGTCCATAGTGATCCGCTCCCATTTCCACTCGGGAATTTCAATTCTCTGGAATTCACCACCAGGTCTGTGGTGCTCATATTTCACCTGCTGACAATTTAGACACCGAGCGACATACGCAACAATATCTTTCTTCATTCTCCGCCACCAATAATGCTGCCGCAAGTCCTGCTACATCTTCGCGGCGCCCGGGTGAATGGAATACCGCGAATTGTGGGCCTCCGCTAATAACAACTCTCGAATCCTTTCGACATTGAGCACACAAACTCGACCCTGCAATCTCAATACCCCATCATCATCTAGATTTACCTTTGTGGCACCTCCTCGCTGTATTGTATCTCTCAAATCACGCAAATGAGGATCATCAAATTGCCTCTCACGGATACGCTCTAACAGAGAAGAACAAGCGACCGTGCAGGCTAACACCCTGCTAGGCTCAGAAATGTCTAATCTCCCGAACCGGTTGGCTAAGGCCTGGACATCTAGAGCTAATGGTCTCTGACTGACCGGAATGTATGCAAGACTACCCATGCTGGCGTACTTTCTACTCAATGCATCGGCCACCACATTGGCCTTACCTGGGTGATATAAGATAGTAACATCATAGTCTTTTAGCAACTCTAACCATCTCCGCTGTCGTAGATTCAACTCCTTCTGTTTGAACAAGTACCGTAGGCTTTTGTGATCGGTGTACACCTCACATGTCACACCATATAGATAATGCCTCCAGATCTTTAAGGCATGAACCACTGCTGCTAACTCAAGATCATGAACTGGATAATTCTTCTCATGTATCTTTAACTGCCTCGAAGCATAAGCGATAACCTTACCTTCCTGCATCAATGCCGCTCCAAGCCCTGTACGAGATGCGTCATAATAAACTGTATAAGGCCCTACACCCGTAGGTAGTATCAACACTGGCGCGGTGGTCAAGGCTGTCTTGAGCTTCTGAAAGCTCGCCTCACACTCCTCTGACCACTGGAACTGGACACCCTTCTGGGTCAACCTGGTCATCGGGGCTGTAATAGAAGAAAACCCCTCTACAAATCGACGGTAGTAACCTGCTAACCCCAAGAAACTCCAGATCTCAGTCAATGGAGCTGGTCGAGGCCAATTCTGGACTGCCTCAATCTTCTTTGGGCCTACTTGAATACCTTCCACTGATACAATGTGGTCCAGAAATGCCACCGGACTCAACCAGAACTCACATTTCGAAAATTTGGCATATAACTTATTATCCTTCAGGGTCTGAATAACCACTCTGAGATGTTGTGCATGCACTTCCTAACTGCGGGAGCATAACAATACGTTATCCATGGGTACTATCACGAGCCAATCTAACTAAGGCATGAACACTTCGTACTTATACACATAACCATGACTTCGGCGATAAGAGTCGTCCCTAAATTACAACATTGCCAATTAACTACGTGTTATCAAATACCTTATTCTACAAATACCACTTTACTCAGAATGAGGTATGGAGACCTCGTGATTATTTTTTGAATTAATGAGTCATATTTTACGCACCTGGGTGCTCGTCTTAAAGGCTAAGCTCAACGGTTTTCAAAATAGAAATGGCTAAATATGAATAGAAACTATACAAGAATTGTCAAATAGTCCTAACGGGCATGACTCTTATTTACGAATGCAATACGAAAATATTAATTTCATAAAAGAAGAATTTTAAACACATAAACTCTTACTACCAGGGCCCAGTCCTCATATGATATCCACCGCAGCTTGAAGCTCGGCTTAGAAATATTTCACATTATGCCAAAAATTGGAGGATCTCATCCTCAACTCTGAATCACAGTGCTTGCACATCATATCATCTGAAATTTTTCATTTCCTTTCTGTCTTCCTTTCAATAATTGTCCGTCAAAGCTAATCACGACATAAAATGAACCCTCATACTGATAGGGCGCACAATTAACGGTTAAAATTAGTTATTCCGAGAATTATATCAAAACCCACTGCAATAAGTAATATAAAGTCACTCTTAGCCTCATGGATATTTTAGTGACTAACACCTAATAATAGGGATGTCTATCCTCATGTAATATCTCAACGTGAGTATTTCCATAAGCAGATTTGATGATTACAATGTTCACTCATGAATGGAGCATGTTAAAAGGACTCACCTAAATTTTCTTTCAAAAACCAAATCAAACTAAGGGAAAATTATTCTGTCTATAACAATCTGAATTATATGTATGATGACCACATCTGGTGTAGTGACCTCCCTCATATCATAAAAATTATATCAATGGCTGGGTCTCCACCTCTAAAATTTTCACCTCCACTCTAACTTCCTGACCTCTACATCTGGCTGGCCATGTAGGACAATTATTAACTGCAATGGAGCGTGTAGCCTGAGTGCTTTCCTAAAATTGTATTTCTCCAAAATTCCACATTCACAACAATTCCTTTAAGGCTCAGTTAACTTATTGCTCATGACAATATATATTCGGACACAGTCATTGTGACCTGATACAACCGTTCATATCGCATATACTACATATTGCAGAGAATCTCAGGGGTGACGTCTTCATAACATTTTCTTAAAATAGAGTTTAGTAGATAGCGTTGCGTTGGCCGGCTTGCCCTCTTCGTAGGCTTGTCACAAACATCGACGGCCAATTTTATCTTTTGCTATGTTGGCTTAACACTGCTGAGCTACCCCATTTACTCATATACTCTTCGTCATTCTCTGGGGCGATTCTTACCCCATGAAAAGAACCAACCTTAAATATGTATAAATTATTTGGAGGACCTTTCCATAAAATATATATACATTCCAATAACTCATCATATTTTTCCTTCACAACTCCATCACATCGACCGAACGTCTAGGTCCGTTGAAACCCAATACGATTTATTAGGTGATCTCCTGATATAATTGCATCTTCCGTTAGGACCATAACTGGTGTGGTAAATACATTATCTTCCCACTACTTCTATTTGCCCTCTGTAGCACAGTAAAATGAACCCCCTCGCATTCGACTATTCCCATATTCTGTAATTTCTCATAACAGCGGTCAAGCACGATCCCGTGGGTTCTCAAAAGATGCACCGCTGAAGGTGGTAGGGAAGAGTTTGGTGAAACCTATCCGACCTCCATAAAACTTTTGAAGGCATAGTTGATCTATTACCAGCCCGCGTCATTGTTCGGCTGGATAAGCGGTACGTGACTTCGCCATTCGTGGGAAGACAAGAGTGGAAATTCAACTTAACATTTTGAAGAACAAATTCGCATGATAAGAAAGAACAAATGAGAAACTTTTTCCTAACTCAATAGACTCTGGAGGACAAGTACAGACGTCTCCGTACCTACCTCTCAAACTCTACTAAGCTTGTTCTTGAGTGGTGAGACCTATGTAACCTAGAGCTCTGATACCAACTTGTCACGACCCGGATTTTCCCCCCAACATCGGGATCGTGATGGCGCCTACTCGTGGTAGCTAGGCAAGCCACTGTATTCATACTATCCTATTTTTAATAATACTTCATAATTAATTTATCAACAAAACCATAACTTTAATTAAATAAGTGCGGAACACTTTATCGAAATAGAAATAACCAGCTTTAATGTAAAATCATACTGAAATCCTCTACCCAAGACGTGGAGTCACCAACTCACGAACTACTACTGAATACTACACATAAAAGTCTGAAAGAAATATAACATAATCTATTTGTCTCGGAACAAAGAGACTACAGCTAATAACATAAGTAAAGGGAGAGACGCCGGGCCTGCGGACGCCTGCAAGCTACCTCGGTCTCAAAGTGTTCAACTTCCACGCAAAATATTTACTGATGTTGCTCCTGATCGAAACCTGGACCTGTGCAAAAATGCACAGAAGTGCAGTATCAGCACAACCGACCCCATGTGCTGGTAAGTGCCTGGCCTATCCCGGCGAAGTAGTGACAAGCCTAGGACCAGACACCCACATAAACCTGTGCAGTTCTGTCACACCTCCTTTTTCGCGCACCCGCGAGGGCGCGATGAGAGTTTTTCCAATTAAAGGACAATCGAAACGGGATTTATTTCATTAGTTCAGAGTCGCCACTTGGGAAAATAATGGTGTCCCAAGTCACCGGTTTAATCCCGAACCGAGGAAATTTATGACTCAGTATTACAGTCTGTGTACCATAAATCCGGATAAGGAATTCTGTTAACCCGTGAGAAGGTGTTAGGCATTCCCGAGTTCCGTGGTTCTAGCACGGTCGCTCAACTGTCATATTTGGCTTCTTTATTTGATTTTATAATATGCCTTAACTTATGTATAAATTTTAATTTTTAACCTCTTATGATATTATTATTATAAAAATTATTATTATTATTATCATTATTATTATTATTATTATTATTATTATTATTATTATTACAAAGAATTGCAACATTGTGAAAATGTATCTCGAACCACGTCGCACCAGTGCACCCGTGGTTGTCAACACATTTCGACTCCGTTGAGATTTGGATTTGGGTCACATAAATGTGCACCCGGGTTTAAGGAGATAGCATTATTAAATACGCGCCTAAAGATACTAACGCGTTATTGTTTTGGGAATGCCGTGAAATCCGCTAAACGGCACATCCCGAATCTAAGCATCTTTGTAAAAATTATCTATTGAGGGCCCCGCAATTTGCGTGTTATTTTGGCGAGGCTCGTCTCGCTTATTGTTTAAGGGCTCATTACCCTTTTATTGTTTATTGTTTTAAATGAATTACAACGCAGTGGAAACGTATCTCGAACCACGTTGCACTAGTGCACCCGTGACTTTTGACACGTTTCAACTTCGTTGAGATTTAGATTTGGGTCACATAAATGTGCACCCGAGTTTAAGAACGTAATTTAATTAAAATCACACCTAAAGAGTCTAACGCGTTATTATCTTTGGGGACAACCGTGAAGTTCGTTAGATGACTCGTCCCGTATTCTAAGTATTTTAATATATACATTTACTGATGGCCCCACATTTTGTGCATTTTATTTGGCGAGGCTCATCTTATTTTATTAAAGGCCAATCCTAAAGTGACTACGATTTCTACTCTTCCCCTTGTCTCAAATAATAAAAGCAATATCCTAATTGATAAATATGTTGGATTATACCATGTAAAACTATATATGCAAACTTTAAATTAGGCCTCAAATCAGATTATTCCCTCATGGCCTATGTCACTAAAGATATAATTACGGTCAACTTCGTTATCAATCCCAAACAACAAATACCTAACAACAAAATCATTCTAACAACATTACTCAAAAGTAATTCAATATCAATCAATGAGGACATTGCAAACACGAGCAATTAAACCCAAATAACAAGAAAGAAGCAAAGTAAACAAGATATATTCCATGAAAGTATAAACCAAATCTTCGCAAATAGTTAAAAATAATAACATAAAGGATAAGGAAGAACCGACCTTAAAAGAAGCTTTCTTTATATTTAGCCTTTGTTCGGATGTACGAGTAAGCAACGAAGATGAGAAAACTAAATGGAAAATCAATGAAACATCAACAACGAAAATGACGAGCAATATACTCGGAACCTCGGATTGGACTACGAACGGGATCGTAACCTCTTGGCCGAACACGAGCATCTCATTGCAAATCCGATTTTGTTTCGATTTTTTCTTTGTTTTTCGAATGTCTTGCTGCCGTTCTTTCTTCTTCTTTCCTTTTTCTTCTTTTGCCGTTTTTTCTTTCTTTCGTTTTTTTTCTCCTTCTTTTGTTTTCTCTTCTCCCGTTTTTTCTTTCTTCTCTTCTTTCTCGTTTTCTTTTATTTCCTTTCTTTGTTTTTCTCCTTTCTCTCTTCTTTCATTTTTCTTTCTTTTCTCTCAATTGTATTTCTCTTTCTTGTTTTTCAAATCTTTTCTTTTGTTTTCCATGGTTTTTGTTTCCTCCTCCCTCTTTTGTTTTCAAAAATCCCGTTTTTCTCTCCTTTCTTTTCTGCCGTGATTCTCTTCTTCTTTTTAAAGAAGAAGATATCATGTGTAGTGTATTTTTTTTATTTTTTATTTTTATTTTTTAAAATGAAACTCATACAAGTTTTGTCCTTTACCTTTGTTTTTTTCCTTTTGTCTTTTTTTCTTTGTCTTTTTCCCTTTTGTCCTTTTCTTATTATTCCCACATCCCATTATGTATTGTCCCCCTTAGTGTAGTGGACTCGGATTATTACGGGCTAGGTCCGAAAATTATAAAACCGGGTAGTTTGAACCCGAATATTATTCTTCGCTCGAAACCGAGAATGGTGTTATTTAATTAATCCTAGGTAATCAAAATAACTATAATACTTATAATTAAAATAAAACTATTTTTTATATTTTTCAAGTTTAAAATAACTACAAAATATTAATGAAACTATTTTTTATTATTTTCGTTTTTATAAAAAGATAAAAATATAAAGTACTATTTTTATATTTTTCAAGTTTAAAATAACTACAAAATATTAATGAAACTATTTTTTTTATTATTTTCGTTTTTTTTATAAAAAGATAAAAAATATAAAGTACTATTTTTGTATTTTTCAAGTTTAAAATAACTACGAAACATTAATAAAACTATATTTTTTGTTATTTTTTATCTTAAGGTAGAAATAAAGTAAAATAGTCAAAATTAGCTAAAATAGCTATATTAGGCCTAAACTAAATATTTTATGCTAAAAATATAAAAAACCTCGGGGAGGGTCAAAAATCACGCGTTTACAGCTGCCCCTCTTTGACTGAAAACACAAAGAGTTTTCAGACAAAGAACGACTAGACAAGTGTTTTTTGACCCGACCCTTATTCGGAGGGACTAAACTAAAAGAAGAGGAATGTGACCGAGCCCTTGTATCTGAGCTGCCTACATATCCTTGGCTATAAAGGAATCAGGCCACGTGTAGTTCGAAAGTGAGTGAGGAAATGGAGTAACCGAGGTGGAGAGCCAGTCGAGGTGTCGTTCCGTCGAGGTTCCGTCCCATCGAAGTTCCGGTCCATGGTCCTGCTATTACATCAAAAATCAAAATATGAAAAAGACTAACTAAGCCTATCAGCTACTAGTTACAAAATTCATATCTATAAGTCTTCTGAAGCTTGATCTTGAGTATTGGTTGGTGCTTCATGCGGACTCTAAATTTGAACCTTGATACTTGCTAGTTGCAGGTGCTGCTTTTCGGATCAAGACCAGGTATGCAATGCTTGTGACCTCGGCCATGTCTTGAGCACACCACATCTTTCATCAACTTCTGCACTTAGATTAACTCCTTGCCCTTTTTTTTTCATTATGACTAACTTCTGTTGATCATCTCGGACTGTTGACTCGCATTCTGGTTGCAAGCTTCTTTGTTTGCTATCTTGCATTGCACTCCGAAGTGAATTCCCTTAGTTGTGATCTTCCAGCTATTCTCCTTCGAAGTCTGAAGCTATCTTTTCTGATCCTTTTTGCCTTCCTTCTGATTCATGCTGGGGATTTCCGTTACACTCTGCCGCTTTCCTTAACCAACTTCAAAATAAATCGCCACTCCATTCTTCAGGCGGGCTCCCTGACTTCAACTACAACTTCAAAATAAATCGCCACTCCATTCTTCAGGCGGGCTCCCTGACTTCAATTACAACTTCAAAACTAAATCGCCACTCCATTCTTCAGGCGGGCTCCCTGACTTCAACTACAACTTCAAAACTAAATCGCCACTCCATTCTTCAGGCGGGCTCCCTGACTTCAACTACAACTTCAAAACTAAATCGCCACTCCATTCTTCAGGCGGGCTCCCTGACTTCAACTACAACTTCAAAACTAAATCGCCACTCCATTCTTCAGGCGGGCTCCCTGACTTCAGCTACTACTTCAAAATAAAATTGCCACTCCATTCTTCAGGCGGGCTCCCTGACTTCAACTACTACTTCAAATAAAATCGCCACTCCATTCTCCAGGCGGGCTCCCTGACTTCAACTATAACTTCAAAATAAAATCGCCACTCCATTCTTCAGGCGGGCTCCCTGACTTCAACTACAACTTCAAAATAAAATCGCCACTCCGTTCTCCAGGCGGGCTCCCTGACTTCAACTACAACTTCAAAATAAATCGCCAATCCATTCTTCAGGCGGGCTCCCTGACTTCAACTACTACCTCAAAATAAAATTGCCAATCCATTCTTCAGGCGGGCTCCCTAACTTCAACTACTACTTCAAAATAAAATTGCCACTCCATTCTCCAGGCGGGCTCCCTGACTTCCACTACAACTTCAAAATAAATCGCCACTCCATTCTCCGGGCGGGCTTCCTGACTTCAAGTAATAACTTCAAAATAAAATCGCCACTCCATTCTTCGGGCGGGCTCCCCGACTTCAACTACAACTTCAAAATAAATCGCCACTCCATTCTCCAGGCGGGCTCCCCGACTTCAACTACTACTTCAAATAAAATCGCCACTCCATTCTCCAGAGCGGGCTCCCCGACTTCAACTACTACTTCAAAATAAAATCGCCACTCCATTCTCCGGGCGGGCTCCCCGACTTCAACTATCGCTTCAAAATAAAATCGCCACTCCATTCTCCGGCGGGCTCCCCGACTTCAACTACAACTCCAAAATAAAATCGCCACTCCGTTCTCCGGGCGGGCTCCCGACTTCAACTACAACTTCAAAATAAAATCGCCACTCCATTCTTCGGGCGGGCTCCCCGACTTCAACTACTACTTCAAATAAAATCGCCACTCCATTCTCCGGGCGGGCTCCCCGACTTCAACTACTACTTCAAAATAAAATCGCCACTCCATTCTCTAGGCGGGCTCCCTGACTTCAGCTATAACTTCAAAATAAAATCTCCACTCCATTCTTCAGGCGGGCTCCCTGACTTCACTACAACTTCAAAATAAAATCGCCACTCCGTTCTCCAGGCGGGCTCCCTGACTTCAACTACAACTTCAAAATAAATCGCCAATCCATTCTTCAGGCGGGCTCCCTGACTTCAACTACTACTTCAAAATAAAATCGCCACTCCATTCTCCAGGCGGGCTCCCTGACTTCAACTACTACTTCAAAATAAAATCGCCACTCCATTCTCCAGGCGGGCTCCCTGACTTCCACTACAACTTCAAAATAAATCGCCACTCCATTCTCCGGGCGGGCTTCCTGACTTCAAGTACTGCTTCAAAATAAAATCGCCACTCCATTCTTTAGGCGGGCTCCCTGACTTCAGCTATAACTTCAAAATAAATCGCCACTCCATTCTCCAGGCGGGCTCCCTGACTTCAACTACTACTTCAAATAAAATCGCCACTCCATTCTCCAGGCGGGCTCCCTGACTTCAACTACTACTTCAAAATAAAATCGCCACTCCATTCTCCAGGCGGGCTCCCTGACTTCAACTACAACTTCAAAATAAAATCGCCACTCCATTCTTCAGGCGGGCTCCCTGACTTCAGCTACTACTTCAAAATAAAATCGCCACTCCATTCTTCAGGCGGGCTCCCTGACTTCAACTACTGCTTCAACATAAAATCGCCACTCCATTCTTCAGGCGGGCTCCCTGACTTCAACTACTGCTTTAAAATAAAATCGCCACTCCATTCTTCAGGCGGGCACCCCGACTTCAACTACAACTCATTAACTCCATCCCATCCTTTCTTCCGAATTACCTTGTTTCGGAATTGCTTTCCTCCTAGGTCGTGTTATTTTTCCTTGACTGCTGGGGATATCTTTAGAACTGTTTACTTGCCTGTTGAGGATAATGATGCTGGGAAAATTTTCCTTCATTCCTCCCTTCCTTTGACTCAGATGCTTGAATTTGCGCCGGGAACTCTTGTTGTAACCCTCTGCTTTTTTGGTGGGCTACTGGTTTCAAGACCTGCAATGTAAAGACTGAAGACTTGCCTTTTGTTATACAGGTAGGCGCCTGCTTTTAGTAACAACTTTTGAATTTAAAATGCATGCTGGCAATAATTTACAAAATATGCATAGGACAATGTAAGATAAAACATACGTAAAATATCCTATTCGAGGGCGCATGGTCCCGTCGTATCCTATTTGAGGGCGGATATTCCCATCGTATTCTATTCGAGGGCAAATACTCCCATCGTATTCTATTCGAGGGCGAATACTCCCAATGTATCCTATTCAAGGGCGAATACTCCCATCGTATTCTATTCGAGGGCGAACACTCCCATTGTATCCTATTCGAGGGCGAATACTCCCATTGTATTCTATTCGAGGGCGAATACTCCCATCGTATTCTATTCGAGGGCGAATACTCCCATTGTATTCTATTCGAGGGCGAATACTCCCATCGTATCCTATTCGAGGGCGAATACTCCCATCGTATTCTATTCGAGGGCGAATACTCCCATCGTATTCTATTCGAGGGCGAATACTCCCATCGTATTCTATTCGAGGGCGAATACTCCCATCGTATTCTATTTGAGGGCGAATACTCCCATTGTATCCTATTCGAGGGCGAATACTCCCATCGTATTCTATTCGAGGGCGAATACTCCCATTGTATCCTATTCGAGGGCGAATACTCCCATTGTATCCTATTCGAGGGCGAATACTCCCATTGTATCCTATTCGAGGGCGAATACTCCCATGATATCAATGTATGAAAGTGAACAAACCCGAGATGTCCTGTTCGAAGGTGGACAAACCTGAAACATCCTATTTGAAGGTGGACAAGCCTGATACGTCATCTTGAATTGCTTTCCTCGTTTATCCGAGAAAATTTTCAACAACGGCAGAAAATTTTCTGCCCCAGTATTGGTGTTCTTCCTTGTGGCATGACTTTCTGCTATCAATAGTACTTTCTTTCCGTGTTTCAAATCAAAGAAAATTTGTTAGTTCAAAACATTGTGAGCGGTTGTGCCGCTCCTGTAGGGTGGTTATTCCTTTTCCTCTTTTCCCTCGCTCGGGGTTCCCAAAACATTGTTGGGGAATGATTTCATTTGCTGGAGATGATATTCCTGCTGGGGATGGGTTTTTCCATTTATCTCTTCCCCGTTCTGTGTTTCTCAACTTGCTGGGGGCTATTTTGTTGTAGATGAGATATCCTTTCTCCCTTTACCACTATGTGTGGTCCGACCACCTCGGCACTTGTTGTAGATAACATTGCTGGGGGATTTTCATTTCCTCAAAATGGGCGTTTCACTCTTCTTGAAGGCTGTTGAGGATGACACTGGTTCGAAGACCATTTCCCTTAAGACTTTCCTTCCTCCCCAAGTGGGTATTGATTTTCAGAAAATTTTCAAACTGAAAAGAAAATTTTCTGCCCCAGTTTAATAATCTTCCTTGCACCATACTTCTCCGCCGTCAATGGCATTTCCTTGCTTTGCATATTAATTGGAAAGTTGGTGGCAAGTTTTGAAGTCCTTTCTCACTTATTTTGACTAGACAGACTTTGATGGGGAATTTTTGATAAAAATGAGGAAGATAAAAAGAAACAAAAATAGAAGACAAAGTAAAAAAAATGACTCTCTAGCAAGAAATATCTATAAAAACTTATCAAACGCGAATACCAACTCTACTGGTCATGACATGCACATATGGCCTATCCTTCGTCGTTAATTGCCTTTCACGATTATCTGTCTCGTGATTTCCATCTGATTATCACCTTCATTCGACTTGTAGTGCCCGAAGGGTTTTCACTTTCAAGCCTCTCTCATTTTGATTTTCTCTCAGCTTTCGTCGCCTTATGGTGCCTGTGAAGGTTTTCACCGGTAAGACTCTCTCATTTGTATAACTTTTAGTTGGGGGCTGGGGTGTCACTGCTAAGACTCTCTCGTGTTTCCTTTCTGATGGGGATCAGAGTCTTTTTCTGCTGAGGATCAGCGTGTTATATTCTGATAGGACTCTCTCACTCGCCTGACGTGGCATCTTTTGAAGACTGATCGGAAGGTCTTTCTTTGGACCGTAGTGTGGGATTTGGATAGGGCTAGAAAGAAAGGGTATTAAAGGCTCAAAACAAAATCAATTTTGGGTTCAAAATTTACAACCTTCGGACCTAAATTTATTTACAATAAACACAATTTTTCTTTGCCCCAGTTTTTTACTTGGGGATTTTTATTTCTTTATTTACACTATGACCGAGCTGTGAAGCGCCTACGTATCCTCTTTAAGGAATCAGGTCAAACGTAGTTCCCAATTCCTTCTTTTCATTTTTTTTTCATCATTTTTTCATTTTTTTTTCTTTTCTTTTTCGTTCCTTTTTGGTTGTTTTTGTTTTTTTCTCTTTTTCTTTCTTTATCTTCCCCATTTGTGTTTCTAATTTTGGTACCGATTCCGAAGGAGGGGTATGAAAGAAATCAAAATAAGGCTCGAAGGGTTAACGAAGGATAAAGTGTTTGGGTAGCAGAACAAAATGCCTTCGTCATTCCAATCTTCAAAACATGCCAAGTACAAACAACATATTCACGACATCTTCTGGTTGTGCTAGGAGTGATAACCATATCGTCCATTCGCCTTTTTCATCCGTCATTTTAAAGTATTGCTCGATGACACTTCCATTTCAGTATCACGAGCGAACCCCATGTGAGCATGGCCATTTTGCCCTTAAGGCTTTCTTTGTATTTTACCCGCCCCAAATTTCACGTGACTCGGGTTCCAAATAATCTCAAATCATTATTTCTTTTAAAATGCCATGATTATCTTCCAATTCCTTCATGATTAACTTTTAAGATCAGAGCCACAATTATGCGTGCATGTCATGTCACTAGTGTTGACAGAAAAATGACTATAAAGAAGAAAGACTTAAATCAAAGAAAAATGACTCGAAATAATGGCAAACAAGAGAGTTGCATTAGACGAACCAGAAATGAATTAATACAACAAAACAAACACAATAAACTGGGGTACACCATTGGAACAAACCTACACAATACTAAATGAGGTATTACGACCAATAGAAAACTGGACAAAATAGAACGATAAAAGGGTTTGAGTTACATGACAATATCCTGATTACAACCCTGAAATAATCTGGACGACAGAAATGACAACAAAATAAGCCACCAAAAACTCCATTGTAGTTGACCAAGAAATGGAGAGTTTTCCCGATTACCAAGCACGATATTTTGGCCACTGAGCTTCGCATCAATATTACCCAAGCCACTTATTTGCTTCGACATTTTCAGCTGTAGTCAATACCTCCCCACAAAGCGTCCATCATGGCTTGCAGGTAAAGGACTCTATGCGATATTCTTGGTGTCACTATCTTGGGTCATAACCAGGTTTTCCTGGATCTTCTGTTTCCGGTTCACCACAAACCAACCACCTCAATTCTCAACAATTCAAAATAAAATATGGTAAAAATGGAATCAGTCAGTCCTTATCAATATATTTTGCTAACTTCTTTTTTCTTTTTTCTTTTCTTTTTTTTTTCTTTTTTTTTTCCTTTTTTTTTCATTTTTTTTTCATATATATACATATACAATTGTGGTCGAATCTTATGGAGATTGCCTACGTATCATGACCCCGCATGAATCGGACCGAGCGTAGTTCTTGCAAATTAATGCAAGAAATAAAGAGATGTTTATTTGATTTTTTTTTTGATTTTTTTTTTCTTTGAAAGAAAATTATAGAAGCCGACTCCAACTACAAACTTGTGTAGGAGATTTCTACAAGAAAAAGAATATTTTTTTGGTGTCAATTATGACTATTTCTACAAAATTGGCCACATAATGGCTTATTTGACAAAATGACTATTTTTGCAAAATTTATTTAAGAAAGATAAACTTGAAATTTTTTTTATCTTGTGGCTCATGGGGCATCGTTCGGCATCACCATAAACCAACACAAGACTATTTTTCATAAATTGGCCATGTAATGGCTTATTTAGACAAAGTGGCTCCTTTTGCACAATTTTATTTAAGAAGATGCCAATTCAAAAAATTTTTATCCTGGGGCCTATGGGGCATCGTTCAGCACGACACAGGCCAACACAAGACTGAGGAAGTTAAAATGCAAAAATGTGGCTATTTCAGCAAAACTCCGGCCATGTAATGGCTTATTTGATAAAGTGGTTATTTTTGTAAAGTTGAGTGATGACTCAAAACTTGATTTTTTGCGGATACATCCTTTCGCATTTCCGCGAGGGAATATTTCCAGGTTGTGTCCAAAATTATTTACAAATGACTCAAAGTGGCTATTTTTGCAAAAACGGCCTTCCGACGTCCTTTTAAGGGACATTCGGCTTATTTTAAGCAAGAATAGCATTACTCGACTTATTTATAACAAAAATAAAAATTTTGACATTTTTTGGTTATTTTTGCAAAAAGGGTGTGAACCCGGACTTGATTTTGCGGCTATGGCCTTGCAACATTTCCACAAGGAATATTTCAAGGTTGTGCCCGCAAATTATTAAAATGACTCAAAGTGGCTATTTTTGCAAAAAACAGCCTTCCGGTGTCCTTTCGGAACATTCGGCTATTTTCAAAAACAGCGTCACTTCGATTTATTGACAAAATTAAACACACACATTTTTTTTGATTTTTTATATTTTTTTTATTTTTTGCAAACGGGGTGCGAACCCGAACTTGATTTTGCGGCTATGGCCTTGCAACATTTCCACAAGGAATATTTCAAGGCTGTGCCCGCAAATTATTAAAAATGATTCAAAGTGGCTATTTTTGCAAAAAACAGCCTTCCGGCGTCCTTTCAGAACATTCGGCTATTTGCAAAAACGGCATCACTTTGATTTTATTGAAAACTAAAACTTCGACATTTTTTTTTTAAAAATTTTTTTTGAAGGGGTGGTTGGACCCGATGAGGGTTGCCTATGTATCCCACCTAATGGGGAGAATCAAACCAGCGTAGTTCGGTCGGATTATTTTATGACCAATTATTTCAACAAAATTGCTCTTCCTATTTTTCAAATTTTCAAATTTTCGACAACATTTCGTCAATATTTTTGATATTTTTCTATTCCAAAATTCTATTTCTTTTTTTTTTTCCGGAATTTAACCAATCATCATAATAATACATGATAAATAAATGCAACATATAATATGCTCGGTCTTTGATTACCGGGTCACCTGTCCTAGACGGACCCAACCCCTGTGTTGAGTCCCCTAAGTCAAATGCAACGTGATGCAAATAAGCGTTTCCTACTAGGGATCCGGCATGAAGTCATGTTATTCTAAGCTCGGAACCTCGGTATGTGATCTAGACTGTGTACCCAAGTGGACAACTCGGGCTGAGGAAGGAGCTCCTTTCCGGGAACCAAAAGGCCAACCGGCTTAGAAACTTTCCGAGCCTCTTTATTATTTTGGGGTATGACACTAACAGAATAGGGAGTCTCAACCAATGAGCACATCCCCATAGGTGAGAAGAGAAGGGTTTCGGCACAGTTTATATATACAATTCAAGATAATATCAAAGCGGTAAACATATAGCAGTTTATATATACAGTTCACGTAATATCAAAGCGGTAAACATGTAGCACATTAATCAAAACATATAAGGAAATCAGATATAAGCAAAAACAGCAATTTTAACTGAGCTCGAATTCTTAAACCCCGAACCGAAGTTCGGGTTACTTATCCCCAGCAGAGTCGCCAGAGCTGTCACACATCCCTTTTTTACCACCCCAATTAAGCATATATTACGCTCGTAAAAGGACAATCGAAACGGGATTTATTTAATTAATTCAGAGTCGCCACTTGGGAAAATAATGGTGTCCCAAGTCACCGGTTTAATCCCGAACCGAGGAAATTTATGACTCGGTAATACAGTCTGCGAAACTAGAAATCTGGATAAGGAATTCTGTTAACCCGAGAGAAGGTGTTAGGCACTCCCGGATTCCGTGGTTTTAGCACGGTCGCTCAATTGCCGTATTTGGCTTCTTTATCTGATTTTATAATATGCCTTAACTTATGTATAAATTTTAATTTTTAACCTCTTATGATATTATTATTATAAAAAATTATTATTATTATTATTATTATTATTATTATTTTTACAAAGAATTGCAACGTTGTGAAAATGTATCTCGAACCACGTCGCACCAGTGCACCCGTGGTTGTCAACACATTTCGACTCCGTTGAGATTTGGATTTGGGTCACATAAATGTGCACCCGGGTTTAAGGAGATAGCATTATTAAATACGCGCCTAAAGATACTAACGCGTTATTGTTTTGGGAATGCCGTGAAATCCGCTAAACGGCACATCCCGGAATCTAAGCATCTTTGTAAAAATTATCTATTGAGGGCCCCGCAATTTGCGTGTTATTTTGGCGAGGCTCGTCTCGCTTATTGTTTAAGGGCTCATTACCCTTTTATTGTTTATTGTTTTAAATGAATTACAACGCAGTGGAAACGTATCTCGAACCACGTTGCACTAGTGCACCCGTGACTTTTGACACGTTTCAACTTCGTTGAGATTTAGATTTGGGTCACATAAATGTGCACCCGAGTTTAAGAACGTAATTTAATTAAAATCACACCTAAAGAGTCTAACGCGTTATTATCTTTGGGGACAACCGTGAAGTTCGTTAGACGACTCGTCCCGTATTCTAAGTATTTTAATATATACATTTACTGATGGCCCCACATTTTGTGCATTTTATTTGGCGAGGCTCATCTTATTTTATTAAAGGCCAATCCTAAAGTGACTACGATTTCTACTCTTCCCCTTGTCTCAAATAATAAAAGCAATATCCTAATTGATAAATATGTTGGATTATACCATGTAAAACTATATATGCAAACTTTAAATTAGGCCTCAAATCAGATTATTCCCTCATGGCCTATGTCACTAAAGATATAATTACAGTCAACTTCGTTATCAATCCCAAACAACAAATACCTAACAACAAAATCATTCTAACAACATTACTCAAAAGTAATTCAATATCAATCTATGAGGACATTGCAAACACGAGCAATTAAACCCAAATAACAAGAAAGAAGCAAAGTAAACAAGATATATTCCATGAAAGTATAAACCAAATCTTCGCAAATAGTTAAAAATAATAACATAAAGGATAAGGAAGAACCGACCTTAAAAGAAGCTTTCTTTATATTTAGCCTTTGTTCGGATGTACGAGTAAGCAACGAAGATGAGAAAACTAAATGGAAATCAATGAAACATCAACATCGAAAATGACGAGCAATATACTCGGAACCTCGGATTGGACTACGAACGGGATCGGAACCTCTTGGCCGAACACGAGCATCTCATTGCAAATCCGATTTTGTTTCGATTTTTTCTTTGTTTTTCGAATGTCTTGCTGCCGTTCTTTCTTCTTCTTTCCTTTTTCTTCTTTTGCCGTTTTTTCTTTCTTTCGTTTTTTTTCTCCTTCTTTTGTTTTCTCTTCTCCCGTTTTTTCTTTCTTCTCTTCTTTCTCGTTTTCTTTTATTTCCTTTCTTTGTTTTTCTCCTTTCTCTCTTCTTTCATTTTTCTTTCTTTTCTCTCAATTGTATTTCTCTTTCTTGTTTTTCAATCTTTTCTTTTGTTTTCCATGGTTTTTGTTTCCTCCTCCCTCTTTTGTTTTCAAAAATCCCGTTTTTCTCTCCTTTCTTTTCTGCCGTGATTCTCTTCTTCTTTTTAAAGAAGAAGATATCATGTGTAGTGTATTTTTTTTATTTTTTATTTTTATTTTTTAAAATGAAACCCATACAAGTTTTGTCCTTTACCTTTGTTTTTTTCCTTTTGTCTTTTTTTCTTTGTCTTTTTCCCTTTTGTCCTTTTCTTATTATTCCCACATCCCATTATGTATTGTCCCCCTTAGTGTAGTGGACTCGGATTATTACGGGCTAGGTCCGAAAATTATAAAACCGGGTAGTTTGAACCCGAATATTATTCGTCGCTCGAAACCGAGAATGGTGTTATTTAATTAATCCTAGGTAATCAAAATAACTATAATACTTATAATTAAAATAAAACTATTTTTTATATTTTTCAAGTTTAAAATAACTACAAAATATTAATGAAACTATTTTTTATTATTTTCGTTTTTATAAAAAGATAAAAATATAAAGTACTATTTTTATATTTTTCAAGTTTAAAATAACTACAAAATATTAATGAAACTATTTTTTTTATTATTTTCGTTTTTTTTATAAAAAGATAAAAAATATAAAGTACTATTTTTGTATTTTTCAAGTTTAAAATAACTACGAAATATTAATAAAACTATATTTTTTGTTATTTTTTATCTTAAGGTAGAAATAAAGTAAAAGAGTCAAAATTAGCTAAAATAGCTATATTAGGCCTAAACTAAATATTTTATGCTAAAAATATAAAAAACCTCGGGGAGGGTCAAAAATCACGCGTTTACAAGTTCCATATATATGTATACCACAAAATAACGATAAATAACCAAGTAATAACACAATAAGGAATATCTCAAAAGAACTCAACAATTAACAACAGTTAATAAGTCCACAAGGAAAACAAAGTATAATGGAAAAATAATTAATATCAAGTCAAGGAATAGCAAGTAGTTGCACGGCATCACCCTTCGTGCTTTTACTCTCATCCTCACCAATTAAGCAAACTCAACAATTAACAACAATTAATAAGTCCACAAGGAAAACAAAGTATAATGGAAAAATAATTAATATCAAGTCAAGGAATAGCAAGTAGTTGCACGGCATCACCCTTCGTGCTTTTACTCTCATCCTCACCAAATAAGCAAATAAAGTGCACGGCATCACCCTTCGTGCTTTTACTCTCATCCTCACCAAATAAGCAAATAAAGTGCACGGCATCACCCTTCGTGCTTTTACTCTCATCCTCACATCCATGGTACGACATGATCCTTCGTACATGGTTCAATAACAAGGCAATAACAAGGCACGACATGATCCTTCGTGCATAATAAATAACATGGCACGGCATTAACCTTCGTGCATAATCAATAACAAGGCACGACATTAACCTTCGTGCATAAACAATAAATCAAAGCACGGCATTAACCTTCGTGCATAAACAATAAATCAAGGCACGGCATTAACCTTCGTGCATAAACAATAAATCAAGGCACGGCATCACCCTTCGTGCATTATCACTCTTCCTCACCCAAATAACAATCACAGTTAAGGGAAAAGAATGAAACAGTAAATCATAAACCGTCCCAACAAGGGCAATCAATAATCATCTTCACAACAAGTCCCGACAAGGGAAAACAATAACAATTCTACAACCCGGCAAAGGTTCAACAATTTATCTTCAAATATGTCTCACAATATGTATTAACAACGACTCACGGTCATACTAGACGCCAGTGTATGGATGCTCGTCACCACAGACCATACACCGCACTCGATCGCATAACACATAGCACATAATCCTATTCCCTCAAGCTAGGATAGAACAAACACTTACCTCGAATGTTTATGAACAATTCAATCCGTGGCAATGCCTTTTACTTTCAAATTTGGCTCCAATCCAATCGTATCTATTCACAATTGATTTAATATCATCAATACTACTCAACAAACTAATTCATAAGGTCAATTACAACTTTTACAACATTCTGCCCGGAATAGTGAATTTCGACCCCGGGCCCACATGGTCGGAACTCGGGGTTCGGACCAAAATCCGGTTACCCATCCCCCACGAGTTCAAGTATATGATTTGTTTCAAAATCGGACCTCAATTCGAGGTCCAATTTCCTAATTCATGAAAAACCCTATTTTTTACCAAAAACAAGAAATTCTACCATGAAAACCTTTGATTTCTATTGAAAAAAATGTTTAATGTTGTTAGGAATTGAAAGAATTAAGTAAAAAGTGACTTACAATTGTTTTGAAGAAGAGGGAGTTCGTGAAAAATCGCCAATGGGTGTTTTTGGGTTGTGAAATGTGAAAAATGAAGCTGGAAATCGGGATTTACAGGTCTCTCTGTGTTCGCATTTGCGAACATGGGTTCGCAATTGCGAACCCCGACCAATTTCCGGAGTTTGAAAAATAAGCTAAGGCTGGGAAGTTCGCATTTGCGAACTTTTGTTCGCATTTGCGAAGCCAAGGCATACTGGGAGGTTCGCGTTTGCGACATAATGATCGCATTTGCGAACAAGGCTGGCCTCCAGGGACCTTCGCATTTGCGAAGAATGTTTCGCATTTGCGAAGCCTGGCTTAACAATGAAGGCCTCGCATTTGCGAGGTTATGTTCGCATTTGCGAACGCAAGCCGTCCTGGACGCCCTTCGCATTTGCGATCAAGGGTTCGCATTTGCGAACCTGCCTTGATCTGTCACCTTCGCAATTGCGAGAAATACTTCGCAAATGCGAAGCCAACAACTGGGTGAAAAACCAGCAGTGCAAAAAATATATAATTACCCGATGGCCTATCAAATATTTACCCGAGCCCTCCGGGCTCCAAACCAAACTTGTACACAACATCAAAAACACATTACGAACTTGTTCGTGCGATCACATCGCCAATATCACATCGTTTTCATCAAATCAAGCCTCAAGTTCATGATTTTCATACTTTCGGTTTTCAAAACTTTCAAACTTGGAACTCAAGGTCCAAAACATATCAAACGACATCCGAATGTCGCCAAACTTTGCAAAAAGCACATATATAATATTTAAGACTTGTACCGAGCGTCGGAACCAAAATACGAGCCCGATACCAAGGTCAATTAATTCATTTTCCTTTAACAATTACATCAAAAATAATTTCACAGAAAAATTCATAACTTGGGCTCTAGGCCTCAGAATTCGACTCCGGACGCATGTCCAAGTCCCATATTTTCCTACGGACCTTTCGGGACCATCCAATCTCGGGTCCGGGTCCGTTTACCAAAAATATTGACCGAAGTCAACCATATCAATATTAATATCATTTTTATCCACATTTCTCATAGAATTCATATTTTCTATCACAAAATCTTTCCGACTACATGCTCGGATCGTGCACGTAAATCGAGGCAACATAGAATGAGGTTTTCAAGGCCTCAGAAGCTCAAAATGATTAATAAACCCTTTGGGTCGTCACAGACTCCACGGGTCACCGGTACGTAGCCCCCTCCTCGATCTGAGTCGTCCGCTCGGGTACACGGTCTAGTACCATATGAAAACTTCAGGATATTGAACCTAGATTTAAGACGTTTATTTGCATCATATCTGACTTAGGGGACTCAACATAGGGGTTGGGTCCATCTAGGACAGGTGACCCTGAAAATTAAAGACCGAGCATGTTATATGTTGCATTTATTTGTTCCAGATTCCTGAAAAACAAAAAGAAATAAAACTATAGAATAGAAAAATATCAAAATATTGACGAAATGCTGTCGAAAAAAGAAAGTTTGAAAAAATAGGTGGAACAATTTTGTTGAAATAATTGGTCATAAAACAATCTGACCGAACTACGCAGGTTTGATTCTCGCCATTAGGTGGGATACATAGGCAACCCTCATCGGGTCCAACCACCCCTTCAAAAGAAAAATGTCGAAGTTTTAGTTTTCAATAAAATCAAAGTGATACCGTTTTTTAAAATGGCCGAATGTTCCGAAAGGACGCCGGAAGGTTGTTTGTGCAAAAATGGCCACTTTGAAATCTTTTCTTCTCTTTTTGAATAATAGCCTTGAAATACCCCTTGTGGAAATGTTGAAAGGCCATCCTTTTCAAAAAAATAAAAAAAATATGTGTCAATAAAATCAAAGTGATGCCATTTTTGAATAGCCGGATGTTCCAAAAGGACGCCAGAAGGCGGTTTTTGCAAAAAATTGCTACTTTGAATCACTTTTAATAATTTGCGGGCACAACCTTGAAATATTCCATGTGGAAATGTTGAAAGGCCATATTTGCAAAATCAAGTTCGGGTTCACACCCTGTTTTGCAAAAACAACAAAAAATGTCAAATTTTTGATTTTTATTATAAATAAGTCGGGTGATTCTATTCTTGCTTAAAATAAGCCAAATGTCCCTCAAAAGGACGCCGGAAGGTCGTTTTTGCAAGAATAGCCACTTTGAGTCATTTTAAATAATTTTGGACACAGCCTAGAATATTCCCTCGCAGAAATGTTGAAAGGCCATGTCTGCAAAATCAAGTTTGAGTCATCACTCAACTTTACAAAAAAATAAAATAAATATATAACCACTTTATCAAATGAGCCATTACATGGCCGGTTTTGTTGAAATAGCCACATTTTTATATTTTAACTTCCTCAGTCTTGTGTTGGCCTGTGTCGGTGCTGAACGAGGCCCCATAGGCCCCATGATAAAATTTTTTGAATTTGTATCTTCTTAAATAAAAATTTGCAAAAAGAGCCACTTTGTCTAAATAAGCCATTATATGGCCAATTTTGTAAAAATAGTCAATTGACATTAAATACTTTTCAATCTTGTGTTGGCTTGTGGCGATACCGAACGATGCCCCATGAGCCACAGGATGAAAAAATTCTCAAGTTTATCTTTCTTAAATAAATTTTGCAAAAATAGCCATAATTTCATTACTTGGCCAATTTTGTAGAAATAATCGTAATTGACATTAAAATATTCTTATTTCTTGTAGAAATCTTCGGCACAAGATGTGAAAGTTTTTCATCAAAGTTTGTAGTTGGAGTCGGCTTCTATAATTTTCCTTCAAATAAACATCTCTTTATTTTCTTGCATTAATTTGCAAGAACTACACTCGGTCTGATTCATACGGGGTCATGATACGTAGGCAATCCACATAGGATTCGACCATATCCATAACCAAAAAGAAAAAAAATGAAAAAAATTACAAAAGAAAAAAAATGAAAAATGAAAAAAACCACAAAAAGGGAAAAAGAAAAGAAAATAGCAGAAAAAAAACAAAAAGAAATCAATAAGCGGAATACCTTAACGCTAATGTGGAGGCTTCGTTTTGTTAATCCAGAAAGTTGAGGTGGTTGGTTGTGGTAAACAAGATCCAAGGAAAATGATATCTGACATTGGAGCTGTTACGAGTGCTCAAGAGACTCAAGGTCAGAGAGTTCAACAAGGGTCAACTGTGGTTGAGGAAAATAGAACACTGAAATGACAAATGACCAAAATGCATCAAGCATGGGCCAATGGCCAGGGATAGCCTTCTCAAGAGTCACAATTTGATATACAGCAAGAACAGTACCACTCTCCCGAGTACCACTCATACTCGTTTGATCTTCCTATAAACATTTATAAGCCTACCCGAAAGAAGGTACAAGAAGAAATGGCCCAAAGATTGAAGAGATTAGAACAACGGCTGAAAAACACGCAAAAAGTGGCAGGTCAAAAGAGTGTTGCCTTCAGAGATCTATGTATGTTCCCCGATGCTCACTTGCTGCCCGGTTTCAAGATTCCCAAATTTGAAAAGTATGATGGACGGGGAAACCCCATAGCCCACCTGAAAAGGTATTGCAACCAATTGAGAAGTATGGGAAGAAATGAAGAATTACTTATAGCTTATTTTGGGGAAAGCCTCTCGAAAGTAGCATCTGAATGGTTTTGGGATCAAGACATATCTTGTTGGCACGTATGGGATGACCTGGAACGAGCCTTTATCAAATAGTTTCAATACAATATCGACGTCACCCCAAACCGCATTTCCCTTTCTAAGCTGAAAAAGAAACCAACTGAAAGTTTCAGGGAATATGCCATCAAATGGAGAGAGCAGGCAGCGAGAACTAAACCACCCATGGACGATCACGAGTTGGCCACTGTTTTTCTTCAAGCTCAAGAGCCGGATTACTTTCAAAACATGATATCTGCAGTTGGTCAATCCTTTGAAGAAATAATCAAAATGGGAGAAATGGAGGAGGACAGTCTTAAGTCCGGCAAAATTATAAGTCAAGCAGATCTCAAAGATGCGGCTCAGGATGTCCAAAGTGAATTTATTGATGAGAATGGGAGTGATGAAGAAATCATGATGATGTCGGGGTCAAGAAGAGGTCATATGAGAACATCTCTAAGGTATATGCAACCTCATCGAGTTTTCCATGACCCTCTTAAGCATTACTACCCGCCTCAGAACCCTCCATACTCTGTTGATCTAGTCCGATATGTTGCTCAACCCTCAAAACATCCAAGAAAGTGAGCCCAAACATCACAAAATTTCCAAGCACCTTATAACCCACATCCAAACCAGGGGTATGGAAGGGAACAAAAGTTGAAGGATAATTTTACACCAATAGGAGAGTCCTATGTAAGCTTGTTTGAGAAATTAAAACAACATGACATGATTGTACCCATTCCTCCAAATTGGGTGGACCGACATGCGACAAGCTTTGACTCATCTAAAAGGTGTGAATACCACTCCAATGCTCAGGGGCATGATGTTGAAAGTTGTCGGGATTTGAAAAGAGAAATAGAAAGAATGATGCAGGAAGGAATAATTGCGGTCCAAGATAGGGGCATCCAGAACATTACACAGAATCCTTTACATGCACATGACGTTGCACATTTTGTGGGGATAATTCCCGGTGAAATGGGTGAGGAGAATCTTCTTGGGAAATCGTCAACTCAAGATATTGAAATAGAAAATGATCTTGGCAACATTAATGCAGAATTCAGCGGCTAAGATGCCATGCTTGTTAATTGGGAAGGTGCTCCACCTCTTGGAGTTTTGGTGGTTCATTTTGGTGCCATTTCTGTTACCCGGGTTATTTCAGGGTTGTAATCCGGACATTGTCTTAAGAGTCAAAACCCTTCTGTTTTTCCACTTTGCTTGTTTAGTAAATTGTTTAATGCCGTCTAGGTTTGTAATTCTAGTCTAGTCTATTCATTTTATTGTTCATCTTGTTGTTTCAACCCATCAGTTTACTACTACTCTCTGTTTCCCGTCATTTTAAGTCATCCCATTTCTAATCACTTTATAATTCTTCTCATAACTGATTTTAGCAACATGACATGCACATAATTCCCGGCCTGATTTTAAAAGTCAATTTAACAATGAAACAATGTTGAAGATGTAATGATACTCGGAAGAAACAAAAACATATTGGAATACTGTGAAGCCTGAATTAAGTGAATACGGGGGGAAAGCATAACGAAAAGAAATGTCTTGGAAATGCATCATGCTTTATCGGTTTAAAGCCAAAAGGCAAAAGTACCCCAAGGCTAAAGGAACCATTCGTGGTATCGAGATTGTTGCCCAATGGCACTAATAATCGGCAAATATGTGAATCAATCAAAGGTGATTAACTGTGTAGTTTGTACTTGTTAGGTATTGAAGATTGGAATGACGAAGGTATTTTATTCGGCTATCCAAACACTTTATCCATTGTTATCCCTTTGAGCCTTGTTATATTTTTCTTTCATATCCCTCTTTCGGAATCAACAACAAAAATTAAGGATTGAGCGGGAAAATCAAATGGAGAAACGAAAGAAAAAAAAAGAGAGAAAAAGAAAAGAAAGAAAAAAAAAGAGAAAAGAAAAAGAAAAGAAAGGGAAAGAAAAACAAAAGAAAAAGAAAATAATACAAAGGAGAAGAAATCGGGAGAAGTCAAATCGCAACGATGAAGAGATCTTATGGTCTGAACTACGTCTGACTTGATCCCGAAAGGGTACGTAGGCAGCCTCACTGAGGTTCAGTCACAATAAAAGAAAAATCCAAAAAATCCCCCAAGAAGGAAACCGGGGCATGAATTATGGTTGTTCAAGAAATAAGATTCAGGAAGTTGTAATCCTTTAACCCATGTTGAAATAATTTGAGCCTTTATATCCATCTTTCTAAATCCTATCCAAAAGCCTGCATTACGATCCAAAGGAAGTCCTTCCGATCAATCTTCAAGAAATGCCGAGTCAAATGAGCAAATGTGAATCACATCAAGGGCAACACTCCAGTCCGAACAAAGGGGAATGAAGAATTCAAGAAATGATGAGAACCACCGCGTGACTCCAAGATGAGAGAAATCAAAATGAGAGTCTTATCGGTGAAAACCCTCACGGGCACCGCAAGGCGACAGTGAGTTGAGAGAAAGAAAATCAATAAATGAGAGAGGCTTGATGGGGAAAACCCTATGGGCACTACAAGTCGACTAAGGAATCGAATCAGAGAAATGAAGTATGGAAGACCAGTTTCACGACAGAACTTGCAACAAGAGTTGAACATCAAATTTGCTATACAGAGAAGGCTAAAAATGCATGTCAAGGTCGCTAGAGTCGGTATTCACATCCGATAGATCATTCTTCTGTAGGTTTCTTGTTAGGAATTGTATTTTCCTTTCTCTTTATTCTTCATATCTTGTTTCACCCCCCTCTTATTGAGTCTGTCGGGTCATAACAAGTATAGCAATGATTTCAAAATTTGCCACCAAGATTTCTAATTGCACAAGATGGGATTTGGCCAACACGATAGTTGTCGTAAGTCAGGAAAAGACAAGGCCAATGATTTAAGCCAAAAGAGCAACATATGCAATAAAGCGGGTAATAATTAAAAATGTTTGGGGATCATGCGAGACACAAAGGTCGGTAAAGTGCCAACTTGGGAACAATATAACAAATGGAAGTATGGGTTCGAACAGAGAGGATATATATATTCTGACAAGAGAGTCAGTCAAGAAACACTCGAGGTTGTCAAATGAGGTCATTGAAGGAATCATAGACTTCAAGATTGGATTTTGTGGGATCCTTCAAGAAAGGAACAACATACATGCCGTAAGGAAGGCGAGATTGAACAAAAAGAAGTTAAAAATGGATAGTCGGTGAATAGGCCAAGCATTCAAGTGGAAAAGCAAGTTCAAGGCCACAACCAACCTCCGCATTTTAATCTAACAGATTTTTCTTTGCTTTGAAACAGGGGCAAAAGAATCATCAAACTGGGGCGGAAAACTTTTGCTGTCATCCGAATAGTATGAAGGTGAATACAATTATTTTTGAAGATGGACAATTGAACGTAAAGGAAACAAGTGTCAGAGAATGATAAAATCTTAGCCTATTGAAACTTTCTCCTAAGACAAAGTCTTAGTCCGATGAATTTTTCACCTAAGATAAATGGATATAATCTTAGTCTGTTGAATCTTTCTCCCAAGATAAACGTCTTGGTCTGATGAATTTTTCACCTTAGACGAAAGGAAAGAATCTTAGTCTGTTGAAACTTTCTCCTAAGATGGAAATCTTAGTCTGATGAATTTTTTTACCTAAGATAAAGGGATAATGTAAGTTGAAAATAAAGGAAAGGCAGAAGTCAATTTGAAAACGAAAGTAGAAGTTGGAAAATGAAATGAAGGCGTAATTTGAAAAGAAAAGGAAGGCATAATTTGAAAATAAAAGGGAAAATCGGAAGTTGGAAAATGAAAGAAAGTCAAAAGTCGAAAAAGAAAGAAAAGATTGTTGAATTTGAAAGGTTTAAGAAAGTTTGAATTGAAATGGACCCAGTCTGATAAATTATCTCCTGGAGTCATAATCTCAGTTCGATGGATCTTCCTCCTGAGACCACACAGAAAATAGAACCAGTCCGAAGAATTATCTCCTGGAGTCATAAACTAGTCCGATGGATAATCCTCCTGAGACAATTACATTGAAATGGACATAGTCCAATGAGAATCAAAATCTTAGTCTGTTGAAACTTTCTCCTAAGATTAAAGGTCTTAGTCTGATGAATTTTCACCTAAGATAACCTTCAATCACAAGGTAACACAAGAGTTTTAATTTCTGCATTTTTAATTTCTGTTCAGGCGCCCACCTGGAAAATAAGGGAATACATTTATGCAATTT
>JASVEL010002705.1:0-28992 GCA_032618575.1 Nicotiana noctiflora | reverse complement strand
TACTTAAATGGGAGAAATATTTCTTCTCTTTGAGTATTGTATGTGTTGTACATGAATCAACTAAACAAATATTTTCACAATTGAAATTTGATCCAAGTTTGCTTTGTGAGATATCCATATTTGCTCTTATATATGTAAGTTCCGGTTTTCGCTATACCTTTTTCTTATTCGTTCCTTAATCTTTTCAAAGAGCTTCTTGAAACGGTAGAGTCTCGTGCTGATAGCGTGTTATGAAATAATAAAAGAACAAGAGCAATATTGCCGAGAAAGAGAGAGAGAGAATTCTTATTGAATTTTGGGATGATTTACAATGGGGTAAGACCCCTCTATTTATAGGAGAAATATGACTTAGTCACAAAGTAAAACTCTCCACAAGATAGGCATTCACTCCAAATAGAATTCTATTCTTAACGGCAATAGAATTGATCATTTTAACCTTACTATCTCACATAAATACTCCTAACACATATTCCAACACTATTTACTCAAAGGACAATGTAGAAAAAATATCATTAAATCATTCTTAAAATCCAAAAAAATCACTTATTTTGGATTATAAAAAAAGGCTAAAAAATCACTTATTTTAGATTATAAAAAAAATGCTAAAAAATCACTTATTTTGGACCTCCGCAGGAGGGAGTAGTTCAGAATTTGGGAAGAAAAATAAACAAGGAGGTGAATGAAGAGTGGGAAAGAGTGACGGGTCACGTGAGCACGTGACAGACGGTGAAAAAGGATAAGGATGGGAAATTAAAATCCAAAATTCTCACCGTTAAGACTGCGTCACTTGAACGCATCGTTCGAAACTCTTAAGACTAGAAAAGCATCCTCAGTAGAGCTAAATTTAGGATCCTCCTCTCCATATTTCTCTCCAGTGAATAGTAGATCAAATCAAGCATGTCGGACGAAGAGCACCATTTTGAATCAAAGGCCGACGCCGGAGCCTCAAAGACATATCCTCAACAAGCTGGTACTATTCGTAAAAATGGTCATATCGTCATCAAAAACCGCCCTTGCAAGGTCTCTTTTTTTCCCACTCTCTTCTCTCTGTTTTTGTTTTTTCTGTTCAGTTTTTTTGGCTATGGATCTTAGTTACTATTAGCTTGTTACGTGTATTTATTTTCTGTTATTGTGATTTTAAGATAGAGAAGAAAGATTTTATTTTTTCCGGTTTACCGAGAATCTGATGATATACTGGAAGTCTCTATTGCTTTTATTTCGGGTCTGGCTCTGTTCTATTAATCAATTGAATATAGCAGGGTTTCTATTTGGTCAATATTTGATCTTCATGAAATTTTTATTTTTCTTTTAGTACTCTGTGGAGTACATTCATGTGTTAAAATCTAGTGAGAATGACAAGGTTGATATGGTCTGACTTCTGTTCTTTGTTAACGGCTGGAAAATTGCCTGAATTGATCTAGCATATTGCTATATACTATATATTAACAAAATCCGATTTAGGGATTTATGGTGTCAAGTGAACCGGTTTTTTTTTTTTTTTTTTTTGCTCGAGCTAGTTGTACATTTAAAAAGAATCTCGAATTTGTATATAATAAGATCACACCCTTTTAAAAAGATAAATAATAATATAACACTTATTCTTAACTCAGTGACTCTAGATTCTAGATTCTAGATTTATGTGGGTACACAAGGCTATATATTTGAATTTAAATATATCTCCCATTATTTACGAGCTTTGAACCGTGCGTCCTCGGGGTTTTTCTGGGTTATCAAAAAATATATGTAACAGCCAAAGTGCTAGTAATACTCCCTCCGGTCCAAAATAAGTGATTTTTTGGCCCTTTTTTTGTGGACCAAAATAAGTGATTTTTTCGGATTTTAAGAATGACTTAATGATATTTTTACTACATTGTCCTTGGAGTAAATAGTATTGGAATATGTGTTAGAAGTGTTTATGTGAGATAGTATGGTTAAAATGGTCAATTCGCTAATTAATGCTAAAAGGTAACTTTTTTAATATGCGTGAAAACATCCAAAAAAATCACTTATTTTGGACGGAGGTAGTATAACTTTTGGAGATCCAATCTGGTTTTAAGCTTTTGATCATCGTTTGATGTGCCTCCCTTTTTTCCCTATTCTTAGTCATGCTGTATATTCCCTGTTTGGTTGGTAATTGCGGATACTGATAGGATTGTCGGGTTCTTTGTTGAAGGTAGTTGAAGTTTCCACTTCCAAGACAGGCAAGCACGGACATGCTAAATGCCACTTTGTGGCTATTGACATTTTCACTGGAAAGAAGCTTGAAGATATTGTTCCCTCTTCTCACAACTGTGATGTAAATAACTCTGTCTAGACATATGATTTCCCTTGCTGCTTTCTTCTTTGTTCTTCTACTTAATTTTTACTAACCAGCATATTACCTTTGCAGGTTCCTCATGTGAATAGGACTGACTATCAGCTGATTGATATCTCTGAGGATGGATTTGTATGTATTTTGCTCACTTTTACTCTTTTTGTTATTTTGATCTCCTTGTTGATGAGGACTATCTCACTTGGAATATCGTTTCAGGTGAGTCTGTTGACTGAAAATGGTAACACCAAGGATGACTTGAGGCTCCCAACTGACGATAATCTTCTGTCCCTGGTAAGCAGAATTACAGTTTCTGTTTTGGACATCAATGTTACGTTTGCTATCTATTATGTTCGTGAACGTAAAAATTTGGAAGTGTACTTGGACACAAGCTACCATTAGTGGAAGAGTAACATGTATTGATAAGGGCATGGCTAGGAGTAGCCTCTAGATTTAGATTCCATGAGGCATTAGCAGATGGTTTGCTTTATTTTCCTTGATTATTTGGTGAGCAGTTAATTCCTTTAATGCAAAGATGTAAAATTTGTGCCAGAAGTTTGTGTATTTGTCAGACACTCTTTTGTTAAAATTAGTGATTGTTTTATAAATGATGAACACAGATCAAAGATGGTTTTGCTGAGGGGAAGGACCTGGTTCTGTCAGTGATGTCTGCCATGGGAGAGGAGCAGATTTGTGGTATCAAGGACGTTGGCCCCAAGTAGCTGCAGGAGGTGGTGGTGTATGTTACAAAGTTTCAAAAAAAGCTGTATCAAAGCTATTATGTAGAAGTACCAAAACTTCTTTACTTTTTGTTATTCCAGATAACTGTTATTCAACCGTATGTTATGACTGGATTCTTGTATCCACTACTACGTGTTTCCTGTTTTCTGATATTGCTACCTGTTAGTATTGTCAGCGTGAAAAGCTCTGTTTCTGCATTATAAACATAGATTTCTGGTTTGAGATGCACACGCCCTTTCCCTTGTTTCGTATTGTGGCCCTAACTCTAGATAGATGTAATGTTGGTGGTAAGTTGAATTAAGTTATAAGCATCTGATCCTGGTGTGGCAATAGATTTATCTGTTCTGTCCTCTCCTTTTCCTAATGCAATTTCATCTCCACTTGAGCAATTGAAGATTGCCCAGCTTTGCAGTTGTTTTGCCTTTTCCAAAGACTCCATTTTCATTTTAGTAGTTTGTTCTATAGTAGAGGTAGCAGTCTTCTTAGGTGAAAGATTGATATCAGCCACAGTTGAGTGTATAATTTATCATCTTGGTTAGTGATTTGCAAACCGAGTGCATGTATTAGATTTTAAATATTGGATGGAGGGTAGTTAAAACGTGACAAAACAATAGTTGTCGATTATGTCTTCAACTAAGTACAATTTGAGAGAGTGGTAAGTAAAAAGTAAATGAGAGCTGTGAATGTGAACTTTAGATAAACCAATGCCAGTTGTGGAACAATTGTAGAACAGTTTGAAGTGCCAAAAAGGAAGGAGCTTGATGTATGTAGTGTGTGTTTGGTAAGATGGAATACATTCTAGGAAAATGATTCAGGAAAAGGATTTCTTGAAATGTATTTGGTTAGTGAGTAAAAAATTCATTTTTTACAACAAATATATATTAAATGATAACGCTACAATTGATTAAACTATTCAGTAGTAGAGATTAACAAATTATGTCTAAGTATTAATTGAAACAAGTAATTTGAAGTTAAGATGGTTGCAAGCAAAGTGGCTTCCTCCCAAAAGTGAGGGAAGCTGTTTTACTCCAATTGCAGAAAATTGATTTTCATATAAAATAATTGTAATCGTGCCAAACATCAGAAGATGATTTTTCAATGAAAATAGATTAATTTCTCCCGGGATAGAATAATGAATTATTCTATAAAAGCGATTCTTCAATTTACAAAATTTGACAACTTAAATTGGCGTGTAAAGCACAAGCAGACTCTATTTTGTTTGTGAAAAAATATGCATAAAAAGAGTGCACCAATATCATTTTAAAATGTGAGGTGATGCTTCTGTTGTATGGGTTGAAATCTGATCAGATGAGAATCCGTGTGAAGAGGAACGGCAAAATACTTGGGCCGAAGTCGTATCCATACAACGTTATAACGACATGCACCTCGGCCACGGCCGAGGTCGTGTATTCAGAATGCTTGAACGGCAAATTGGATGTTACGGCATTTCAGAGGGTCAACCAGTAATACAGTCAAATGGCTTAGGTACTATAGCTAATAATTGCTGGGTAAATGAGAATACCTAGTGTATAAACTAAGTGAGAAGAAGAAGAAAGGTGGCTGAAACAAACTGACACAGACAACATATTTTCGGAGAAGGAGAAAGATTCCCATCTCTTTCTCTCGGCTAAGGAGAAAGAAGCAAGGAAGCTCAGATCCTGAGTATACATCATTAATCTCATTGTATTAAATGTGTGTCGGTGACCCTTTTGATCTATGTATTCTTCGCTGTTATTAAATGTTATGAAAATCACCATCCTTTCTTACATTACGGAATATAGTTATTGTTATGATTAAATTTGATGTTCCACTATGCTTGCTTGTTCTTGTTTTATCCTCGGATCTAGGACGAATTATCTTTGGCTAGAATTTACATCAAATCTTTTTATTTAATTAGTTTATGAAAAGGTTTAACACCTTTTAGACAAACATATTTATTTATAGGCAATGAATGGGAGTATGAAGCAGGCCGAATTTAGGGTGGGATGTTCACCCAAACATCCTCCGCCGAATACACGCAAAATCTATTTTTTACCTCTATATATTAAGTTTTGAAAATGCTTAACACAATCCAAAAATATAATTTAGTGGTCAAAGATGTTTAAAATCTATATAAGATCATGGGTTCAATTATCACTAGCTATAAAAAAAAAAATTATGAACCTCTTCGTTGATATCCTGCCGGTGAAAACTTAAAGATGTCATTTTTCTATTCACAGCTAAAAAAACCCAACAAAAATATATTTATTTACATTAAAATGGCAGTTTACGGGATTGTCATCCTCCAATGCCATTGTGGAATTGTTGTTGAAATACTGGGCAAAGACAAATCAAAAGACCGGCTTGCACCACGCATATGCTCAAGATTTCCTTGTAGCAGTAAAGTGAAGACAAGATTTGGGCTGATATATGAAACAATTTCTCTAATTCAATTTTTCTTTTCAAAATGGCATTATAGTTTGTTTATTTCATTTCTGTCTGTGTGTGTCTAAATCAGAAGTTTGTTTGGTTGATTTGAATAATGTAATGGGACGATAAGAACAAACCCAAAAAAACTAATCTAACGTGTTCTCCTAGCTTCCGTGGACCAATAAGAAGGATATATAATTGTTTCTAAATATGCACTAACCAAATAGAAGGAGGGGTTGGAAATTACATAGAGAGTGAAGTATTTATTTTAATCAAATATAAGAAAAGATGAAAAACAATAATAATGGAATTAAGTAGATAAATTTGATCAATAAAAAGAAAAAGCACGGCCAATTAAGTTACCGAACTAATGATATCCCACACCGGATATTAATTAGGGAGTTTTGCGGCTTAAATATGGATTAGCGTGAGAAGTGGTTGCACCGGGGGTGAGGGGACGAGATGGTTTGCAACATGTTGTATCAAAACTTATATACCTACTAGTATGGATAGCCCGTGCTATGCACGGGTCCAATAATAATGTGTTTGGTGATAGAGCGATTTTATAAATTTTATTATAAATCTTGGATGTGGCTATAAGTATGCTAAGCATTTGAGTAAATTTTTGCTTAACTTGTATATATTTATTTAATAGTTGTGCTTAGGTTCTCCGACAATTCTATCTTCTGTTTAGAACAACATCATTTTGTATTTTCATTTTGGGCCTTATAAGTTTTATTTTAAAGCAAATCAACCGATATGAGCATTTCTTCATTTAGCTTTACGATTCATCCTCAAACGATTGAAGGATGAAGAAAAATGAGTAACAGGACATACATGAAGAAACGATTGTTGGTATTCCGTTCCCGATCTCCGATTGCGCGATCATCGATTCAACGTTCCTCTCGACTACTCTATCGATCACTCTTCCTCTCCTAAAATCACTGTCTTCGCTCGGGAAGTCGTTGCTGGTATTACTCTAATTGTTCATCATTACGGATTTTGCATTTGTTTACTACTTTACTCTGTCTAAGTATAACAATTGCGTGTAAAAATTATATTTCTGAACAGATACCGAGGATCTTCATATTGTGGATCTCACCTAATTTTGAATTGAGGTGTAGTTGTTTGATTGTAGGATTCACATACTGGCGTGTATGTATTGATTCTATTTGATTAGTATTTTAGGTAGTGTTTGGTGTTGGCTTAGCTTATAAAGAACTACAAAAGTAATATTTAGAAGTAATAGCTCTAAATTTCATCTTAACTGATATGTAAGGTACTAGGAGAAGTTTTTCAAATACTGCTTAAGCTATTAGCTTCAAAATACTTGTCTCACATTTGTTCAAGTTATGCACTTTAACATGTGATTAGCCAACTGTTATTTCTTTTAAGAACATTTTTTGGTTAATTTGTTTTCTCTACTGATTATCAAGTACACTGCAGTTGGTAAGGAGGAACAACCTCCTTACCAACTTGTGGGAATATACTAGGTTGTTGTTGTTGTAAATTAGCTATAATAAAAAAAATGAAAATATATATAAAGGAAAGGAAAAAAATTACCAATTCAAATTAGGGAGTAGTTTCAAGTTAAAATTTACAAATATCTAAAAAAATATATAAAATTATCTATAATAAAAAATGAAAATACATATTGTGCATTATCTATTCAAATTTGAGAGTAATTTCAAGTTGGAGTTTTAAGATTATTTCAATAAAAAATAAAATAAAATAAAAAACTTTCAATTCAAATGAAAAAAACAAAAATATAAAGATACTACTAGGATGTTATACATAAGATAAGCGTGCGCGCATACACACACACATATAATTGAAAGGAATTAATGTACGAAATAAGTATTACGGTTGAAAGGAAAGTATGAAAATAGGGGGATAGGGATAATTTTATGATATGTATATTTTAAATAAAAAAATAAAAATAAAAGATATGTAGATAACACTCAAGAAAATTATCAATACTTCTAAGTACTTGCTAATACACTAATAAAAATAAAAAGGATCAACAAAATTATTTGATTACTATTGATGTGTATTCTTTAATTATATATAGATTGTGTTATATTTCTGCACACTACATTAAATAATAAAATACAACTAATATTTATTAAGTTAATATGATATATTAGATCATAATTTATAAGGTTAATATTTTAACAAATTATCCGCGCATCGCGCGGGTTCTTATACTAGTAACTATTAATACACATCTTTCAAAAATTATCCCATAACCCGATGTCACAAGTGCATGAGCTTCTAGTGATAAGGATATAAAATACAATACAACATCCGTCCGAAATACGATGGACAGAAAGTAAATACAATTTACTAGAAAGGGACTTTAAAAGCTGCGGGCCGCCTTGCATACTGTAACTCACCTAGTCCTCGAATTGTCCGTGCTGCTATGCCAGTAGGCCGCTAAAGTAGCATATACCCGTGCAACAAAAATGCGCATAAGTATAGTATGAGTACATAATCAACGTGTACTCAGTGAGTATCCCGCCTAATCCCGAAGGGGTAGAGACGAGATGGCCAACTTCGACTGTCACTAGAGGTCAATTAACAATATTCTATAAGTGCGAGGATGATTATGGATTTATATAGAAGTTATAATTGTGAAGCCAGAAAGATAGGTAAACACCTTCAACAATAAATCAAGGGCTTTCAAAGTCTATTCTTTGGTATCTTATCAGTTTATATCAAGCCACGTAGGGCCAATTCCACATTTGCAATTTTCAAGTAACAGATAAACATGCGCAAATCACACCAAGGCGACGGCCCGCTCCAACAGGAATGTAAATTGTGCACTACCGAGGGTCGAGCAACACAAACCATAGATGCAGCTATTCTCACCGAGGCATTCGACCTGTTCCATAAATAAACACATATCCTGCTCGCGAATCATCCAGGCGACGCAGGCACACATAAAATACATGCTCAAGTAGGAAATTAAGAATTTATCGTGGATAATCATCCAGTATAGAGATTTCTCTTTTTAACATTTCAGGGAAAATTAATATTAAATTTCTTTTTAAATTACTTTACCAATTTAAGGTGAGTTCACAGTAATTCAAGTATAACATATTTTTTGGGTCCTAGACTGTCCGGACAATAGCATAATAGTAGCTACGCACGGACTCTCGTCACTGCGTGCGTACGTAGCCCCCACAAATAGGAGCACATAACCAATTTAATCCATATATGCTCACAAGATTAGAAAGGAGACTCACCTCGCTTCGAAGATCCAAACTGGCATTCCATGCCCTTCCAAAGACTCTAATTGGTGCACCATGCTCCAAAACTAGTGAACGGTTACGTAAATCCGTTAATATATGCTCAATTATTCATTCCAATTTAATTTATAGTAATTCCTAACTCCGATCGAAAGTTCACAAAAATGCCCTCGGGTCAACGTGCCAGGATTCTGAAAATTATTGAAAATAAATATTACCCATAACTCATATGGTTTATATCCCAAAATTCTTCCAATTTTGTTTATGAATCGACCCTCAAATCAAGGATTCACCATTTTTAAACTTTGGGGCTCAAAATTTCAATTTTTACCATTCAAATACGGATTAAAATAGAAACCAATAGATATTATCAAGGAGAAACATTAAAATAAAGGTCAGATATTTACCGCCTTGTTGAGACGAGAACAACTCCGCAAAAATCACCTCAAACAGAGCTCTAAAACTCAAGATATGCCCAAAATATTAAAATTCTCGGTTTAAAACACTATCCAGGCGATATTCCTTCATCGCATTCGCGGGAGACCTTCGCATTCGCGGAGGGTAGTTTTTTGCGTTGACCAGTCAACCCAAGAATCCTTCTTCGCGTTTGCGTAACCTCTCTCGCGTTCGAATAACAAAATCTTTATACTAGATTCTTTTTTATGATGAGCATAACTCCCTCATACGATGTCCAAATTTGATGATTCTTTTTGCTTTGACTTTGTAATTACGATACGGATCTAATGGTTCAATAGAAACTAAATTTGGAGCTCATTTGCCTAATATGGTATCCCTTTATGTCCAAAGAAACGACGTTGAAATATCAAATAAGAGCGTGATTACCACCCGAAACACACCCGAGGCCCCCGTGACCCCGACCAATCATACCAACAAGTCCCAAAACATATTACGGACTTGCTCAAGGCCTCAAATCACATCAAACAATGCTAAAACCACTAATCGACCTCCAATCTAAGCTTTATGAACTTTTCAAATTTCTACTTTCGATGTTTAAACATATCAAATCACGTCCGATTAACTTCAAATTTTGCACACAAGTCATATTCGACATTACGGACGTACTCCAACTTTCGGAATAGAAAGTCAAACTCTCAGTCAAACTTCTAAAAAACCTTCAAATTTCTATCTTTAGTCAAATGTCCCCAAAATGACCTACGTATATTCGTATTCACTTCTGATCGCGCTCCCAACTCCAGAATCACCATACAGAGCTATTCCCAGACTCGAAATCCCAATCGAACATCGATAACACTGAAATGCACTTCAAGCCAAACTTACGAAATTTCTTCTAAAATGATAACTTCCACAATAGGTGCCAAAATGCTCCAGGGTTATTCGAAACCCTAACTGGACATACGCCCAACTCCGAAATCATCATATAAACCCGCTGGAACTTTCAGATCCTGATTCTGAGGTCGTTTACTCAAAATTCCTATCCTAGTTCATCTTTCAATTTAAGCCTCCGAAATGAGAATCCTCTTTCCAAATCAACCCTGAACTTCTCCAAATCTAATTCCGACCATGCGTACATGTCGTAATACCTGAAACGAAGTTGCCCATAGCCTCCGATTGCTGAATGGAGCATTATAAATCAAAAAGACCGGTCGGATCATTACACATTTATTACTTAATCATCTAATGAACGCTCAAAAATTATTTCCAAATTCTAATACCATAAGCATAGTTCAGGTTTTTGTCAATTTCCGCCATTCCAATTGAACAATAATACATGAGCTGATGAGCATAAGCTTTTCATTTTTTGGTTGATGAAATAAAAAATCCAGCAACAAAATTAATTAAAACAATCTAGCAAAATGAAAAAAAAAAAAACTTTTATGGGGCGGGTAAAATCTTCGCGAGTTTGTGCGGGTTTGCCCTGCAACCAGAGGCGTATCTATAGTCTCAATACGGAGCACGTGCACCATGGTCCGTCCGTCAAATTAGATATTTTATGTACGTATTTTCTAAAATTTATCCAGTATTATGTATTGGCACCTATGCTCCATAAAAGTTGAATGGTGCACTCGGTTCAACAGTTAATTAGTTTCCCTCTTTTTTTTAGTAGTGCACCCATGTTATCGAAATTCTAGATCCGCCTCTACCCGCAACCGTGTTGCTATCCCTAAATGTTAATAACTTTCTAGAGTAAAAAAGATGAAAGACTATAAGTTATGCGTGAAAAAGAAAGAAAGAAAGATTATATAACTTTGTGCAAAAAACTGCATTATCATTATTACAGCATACATAACAAAGGTAATTCCGGTGAATTACATGATTAGAAATGAAAAAGTTGAAACCCCATATCCACTAAGCTACAATCTTGTGCACATAAGTGCAGAGTGAAACTTGACCTATATATATTAAACTCCATTACCATATCCCACAACACATTAAATTGTAGGAGCAGAAAAGAGACAACAAGATATATGGGCGCACATTCTACAATATCTTACTGCCAGGAAGTTCAATCCACTGAAGTTGGAGTTCAACTTCTCCACATTCAACATTTCTCAACCTTAGTATCATATCTTGAACAACCTTACCATCTTGCCATACAACTCTACTCTCTTCGGCGAGACAGTTTGTCCTGCAAGGCAATACTCTTGTAATTACAGTGCCAGATGGCAGTCCTTCTAAGTTCATCTTCAGAGCCTCTACAAATGGTTTTATGTCAAATTCTGCATCTCCCATTTTGTCGTCCATGCTGAATGTGTCGTGATCGTACACAGTCTGCAACCAGATATAATAAACAAACATCTATCAACTCATCAATCAAAATGGTTCTTGATCCCAAGTTACTTGTGATCGATTGTATGAATCTTCTTCTATTCTTTTCTACTTTATCATTAATTATATATAGAATACTTAGTCATGTTAATACCCCGAAAAGCAGAATGTTGGAGACATAATCAAGTAAATAAAAGTGTGTTTTCTCTAATAGCTTAAATTTTTAGATGAGACGATCACACACTTAAACATGGTAGCAGAGCAGTCAGAATTTTCATGTACTTGGCTCATAAAAAAGAATCAAGCAAGCCCGCACGTGGGGGCGTGTTGAAGACATAGTATGTTCCCTCTAACATCTTAAGCTTTTAGATGAGATAGTCACACACTTTAACAAAGAAATTAATGATGGAGAATGTTTTTTTGCTAGGGATTGTTACACTAATAGCCGGCCAGGAAATTAAGGAAATTTAAGTTATAGATGTAGTGTATGGGTCATAATTCGATCCCACGACAATCAATCAGATTGACCGTTCCTTTCGACTAGCATAAACATAATAGGCGCCAAAATCGCCTCAATCGAGAATACTACCCGTATCCACCCAAAGTCTTGGCCGGGGTCGATACTTTTCGGATATGTCCGAAATAACCCCCTAATGTTGGCCCGATCTCCAAGAAAGTCAACCCGTCCAACAAATGTCTATAAATATAAGGGCAGACATCAGAAAAGGGGTTCCACTCTCTCCCCATGGGGGCTCTAAGAAATACATAGTAAAATACATAGTGAGAACCCAAGACAAAAAACAGAAGAATGGTAGATCTATTAAAACATGATTGTAAAGATCTAAACCTCTTCATGGAGAGGCAGATTAATCCATTATCATGAATAAAGATCACCAATATTTTCTGTTGTCCATACAAGTATTTCCATTATTTTTTCCCTTATTGAATTTTAGATATGTTACGATTTGCTATGATTGGCCCTTCATTTTCATTGATTGTTCTGAATTCATAAATGCTTGCAAACATTTTGAGTCAAACATATAGCAAGAAAAATTACCAGCTTTACCGGAAGACTGGGATCAGAGACAGAGAGGGTCAGTTCTTCATTCCACTCAGGATTAATATCCTTCTTTATAACTCGCGTCTTCAGTTTCTGCGTTTAAATTAAAACGTAAGCAAGTCCAAAATTTGTATTAGAACAATTAATATAGGCTTATATATAAAAGAGTAAAAGAAAATCTTGTAACTGCCAAGATCCAAGTTGTCAAATCTCAACCTACCATATCCCAAGCAGCTTAAATTTACAAATTAGCCAAAGCCATGAATGGAAATTTTCTTAATCCAGAACATCGTTAATAAAATTCGTGATAATTATACGGATTTATGACCCAATGTATGGATACAGCTGCTTGCGTTGTGGAAATTAATTATAGTATTGTATACAACAACAACAAAAACTACCCAGTATAGTCCCACAGGGTGGGATTTGGGGAGGGTAATAAGTACGCAGGCTTTATCTCGCCCGAAAGGACAAAGAGGCTGTTTTCAGTCGACCCTCGGCTTAAGACAAAAAGAAGAATTATAGTATCGTATGAAAAACTTAAAATAAAAATTTGAGAAGTATATATACCTGTTTTTTACCCATCTTGACAACACAATAAGGATCACTGGTTCGAACATCACGAACAGCAAGGTTAACTCCTCTCTTTATTTTGATTCTCAGTAGTCCCAAAAGGTTGTCCATTAATGATTTTGTCGCACTTGCTGCTCCTTTGCTGTCTGGTGTTTTTGGTGATGACTCCATTTTTCTTTATATCTTTAGCCTCCCCTCTTTTATATACTTCAAATATATCTATGTATATGTCTAATTAATTATTATTATCAACTTACCAAATTAATTATTGCTTCTTTTCACCAACGTTTTTCACGAACACCCTTCCCACCGACTCAAACTCAATATCTGTCAAATCTAACCACACAAAAAAAACAAAAAAAAAAAATTTAATTAACTGTAACATTCATTTCAGAATCTCACGAATATAAAATGAGAATTACACTCTTACTAGGTGTTTGGACATAACAATTAACTTTATTATATGGAGTTAAGTTGAAAAGTGGTATTTGAAATTTTAAATTATTTTTGGACATGTATTTCAGTTGAAAAAATGTAGCACTTTTGTAAGTGAAGAAAAAAGGTTTTCTAATATTTTTGAAAAAGTAGTCAGGTTTTCTTAAAATACATTTACGAAAAATCTCCAAAAACTTACAAAATTTAATGGACAAATACGTTTTTTAAGACAAATTGATCCTTACGTTTGAATACCTTTTAAGAAAAATATAATAACTTAATATTTAGAGTTTTTGTTTAATTACTATTTTTTTTTTCTTTCGTCAAATGTCCCACTTAAATTAATATTGTACTAAGTGAAACAGTAAAAGTAGATTCAGGATTTTTTCTTTTTTATAAAACATAATATATTTAAAACATAAATTTAATTTGCTAAAACGATTAATATTGGACGAAAAATATGATAGAACATCACAGAAAGTGCAGGAATAAAACGTTACTCATTTCTTCGTAGGGTCCATCATCAGTAATAGGAATCTTTCTATAAAAAGCTTTTGATGAAAAATTTGTAACGTTACAATCACTTGTGAACCAAAAAATATAAGATGGAGACCGATAATAAATCTTTCTCCCTTTTGGTATACGCCACACATAGTGATGCATTTGGAAATGAGGTTAGCACCAATGACCAACCATGTGGAACAAAGAAATCGTAATCCATTTTGGAAAGAGATCTCAGTACCAACATATCAAATCACAATGACTTGACACCTTTTTTCTTTAATAATGCATCCAAATGAAAAAACCCTTAAATAAACATAATTGGCCTAAACAAGTACTAATGTCAATGTTAAAAATAATGTATAATATAATTGCATGTAACTATTCTCACGTGATCAGTCAAATAGTGATTGATGTCAATGCTACTAGTTCTAATGTAGAAAATATATAATTTGATAGTGATTAACATTTCAACAAACTTTGTTATCCATGTGTTCTCGGAACTTCCATCCAGAAAGGTGGCACATCTACCTAGAATAAGGGCTCTAGTCCACGATTTCTGGATTCCAACCTTTCAAAGGCTCTACCTTCTCGCATAAAGTCTTACGCTCTTATCGTAACTTACGTGAAAATGTTTGATTGAGCACGGAATTTAAGAAAAAATTAAAGATTTTTAGAATTTGTGGTCCTAAACAAGTCCAAATGGGGTCAAGAGTATTTGTGTGGTTATAAAAGTTTCACATTAAAGGTAGAGTTGTTAGTTTAAACTAAATTATTACCAAATTTAGAAATTGTTCATTCTTTTTGGAACGGACAAAAAAGAAAATAGGTTCATATTAACTGATCTGAAACAGAGGAGTAATACTTTTCATTGTGGAAAAAATAATAAATAAATAAAAATTCCAATGCTTCCTTGACTCTAAAGATGGCAGCAAAATCCCAAGTATATCTTCTAAAATAAAAAAAAAAAAAAGAAAATAAAAAAATTGTATTAGGCTAGGAGATCAAGAATAGAGAATGTTGTTGTAAAACTTACTATGAATATATTACAGGCGCTTTGAAAGAAGAAAGAGAAGGGTGTTAGGATGAATATTTATTATTTGTTGTTATTGAGGGAAGCAAAGACGAATAGTTATTTTGAGAAGGAAGGAAATTTCAAGAAATAAGAGTTTCAGTTGGCAATGGTTGGTGCCTAATATGTTTCATGCTTAATTCTTGTCCACTAAGCAAACGGATAAACCGATATGACATAGTCTTTCTATCCATGTTTTTCTCACTTTATGTTTGAAGAAGCTAAATATTAATCTGTTTAATTTATTGAAAAAAGAAAAAGAATTTAGCAAAGTATATTTTTGCACAATCACGTAATTTGATCCATCGATTTCAACGACCTAGACAAGAGGGGTTGCTCTGATGGTAAGCAACCCCCACTTCCAACCGAGAGGTTGTGAGTTCGAGTCTCCCCAAGAGCAAGGTGGGAAGTTCTTGGAGGGAATGATGCCGGGGGTCTATTTGGAAACAGCCTCTCTACCCCAGGGTAGGGGTAAGGTCTGCGTACACACTACCCTCCCCAGACCCCACTAAGTGGGATTATACTGGGTTGTTGTTGTTGTTGTTGTTGATTTCAACGACCTATTTAGTATTCTTTTCCAGTTATCAACTCGTACTTAGTTTAAATACTTATCAAGAGTAGATAATCTTTTTTTTTAACCTAATTATGTATGTATTTCCTTACACTACCTGTCATGCAAAAAAGGTAGCCCTAGAGATTTTAACACTGTTAGTATCTTTTTAAAGAACATTTATATAAATAACATTACTTTTACTTTATTTTAGAAATAGCACATTCATTTACAATTATAGCATTTTTTTAAAAAAAATTCTTTATGTGGCATTTAATTTTTAAAACGTAAACACTATCCGCACTTTAAGGTATTATTGAACCACATTAACTTTTCACAACAGTCTCTCTCATTGTTAATCTATACTTTTCATTTAGTTTGAATTTTTGCTTCGAATACATGCTCTAAAAAAAAACCTCTTTCTCATTATTCTCCCTTACGCAATGTAAATCTATCAACATTCTATTACTATGACAATATTATTCAAAGTATAATTTGCTTGCAAATACAATTATACTAATATTACACCAAACACATTTCATAAAAGAAATATTGTAAAATATTAGCATACCGTTAACAATTAAATAAATAAAATATACCACGTATTTTAAGACAAAATATATAAAACTTATACACCTAAACACAATCAAATAAATAGAATATACCATGTATTTGTGGGAAGTGCAATTTTGTAATATACCTAACAAAATTAAATAAAGAAAATATACCATGTATTTTAGGTATAAAAATGATATGTACTTTATTTGCAACTTAATTAACATTTACTTAAGCTAAGTATCAACTGATTTGCCTTTGATAAAATATTTGCGGGGGAATTGACAAACGATTGAGACTTTCTCTCTCTAGGATTTCTCTCTCGGCGCATTTTTGCGTGTATAGCTAACGTACACTGAACGAAAAATGGGGAGAGGACGACCTAGGAAGCTGGTGACAAAGGTACAATTAGCGAAATTTATTTCTTCAGGGAGTAGAAATGGTAGTCAGGGGCGTAACACAGACGCAAATGCACAAATGAAACTCTATAGCTGTGAAAATGGAACTCCAAAAAATTCAGAGGGAAATCGAGGTTGGAACAACATGCAGCTGAAATTAATTAGAGATCTGGAGAATTTGAGCCCAAATCTGAGTGAATCGATATCGCAGGCAGCTGCTGAGAAGATAGACCAAGGAATTTTGGGCAAAGACATTATTCCATTAGCTACTGTAGCACCAAAGGAAACAGAGAACAGTCGCAAAGATAAGAAGCTGAACAACAAGGAGAATAGAGAAATTGTGGTAAAAGAACATCAAGTAATGAAATAAAACACAGAGAAGGAAGCTACACAAGTCAAGCCACAAGCAACAATGGGGGAAAACCAGCAGAAGTGGTCAAACCTATTTACAGGGAGCAAAATGGCTGCACTAAGTATGGATCTAGTATTCATACCACCTATTATTCAAGATGGAGGTAAAAAGGTGCAATTACACCAAGAGGAAATGGAATTAGAGATCATGAAATGGAAGAAAGCTATAATTGTCTATGTTATTGGAGAAACGCCATCAATAATAGGAGTCGTGGAGAGATTTATATCTGTTCAATAGAACTTTGCTCCTAAACCTATAGTGTACTACCATAATGAAGGTTATTTTGTGGTGCTATTCAATAGTATGGATGATAAGAATGTAGTACTCTATTCAGGACCATACACAATGGGGGTGAAGCCAATGATCTTAAAGTCATGGACTGAGGATTTCAATTTATACAATGAAGTTTCAAAATTATTCCACTATATGTAAGTTTTCCTATATTGCCTTTGAACTATTGGGGTAGGTTGTCACTGAGTAGAATTGCTAGTGGACTGGGAACACTTCTATATGCTGATAAATGCACAAGTAATACTACTAGAATCTCATATGCTAGAGTGCTTATAGAGATGTAAGGAGTTACCAAGGTGTGTTAAAATCCAATATCCTACAGGCAAAGAATTTGACCAGGAGTTAGAGTATGACTGGGTACCACATTACTATAAGAAGTGCTTGATGGTGGGGCATGATTGTGAAAGAGAACAGGACAGAACTAGACAAATAAACAGGAATGCACAAAATGATCAACATCAAAATAAGCAACAAGGAAGGAATGCTAATGTTAATGGGAACTTACAACCACCAAAAAAGAAACAACTCAATGGGTCGCAATAGGTACTACAAAACAAACACAAAAAGACATGGGCAAGCAGACAGAACAAGAAGAGGAATCACAAAACCCAAAGGAAGATCAATAAGTATGGACTAAAGCAAAGGGTAATGTGGGAATGACAAGCACGTTACCTTGCATTTACATATGTTATGCTTTTAAAACAGTATTAGAGTATATCGGGTGAGTTAGAAGTGATTTGGATTGAAAATGAAACAAATAACATGTTTGAAGAAAGCTTGAATATGAAAAGTCAACCAAGAGTTGACTATTGAGTTAGAGTGCTCGGAACCGGATTACGATGATTCGACTAGTTCCGGGGGATCATTTATGACTTAGGAGAACAATCGGAATTGAATTCGGAGGTCCGGTGTAGTTTTAAGCTTGAATTGGCGAATGTTGAATTTTGGCGAAAACCGGATGGTAGGTGAGATTTTGATCCGGGGGTCGGAATGGAATTCCGACAATTTCTGTAGCTTCGTTATGTGATTTTGGATATGTCCTGCAAATTTTCAGGTCATTCGGACATCGTTTGATCGGGTTTTGGGTTGAATGTTAGTTTTGAAAGTTTTTAAGAAATTTAGGCTTGAATCCGTGGTTAATTGATGATTTTGATGTTTAGGATGGTGTTTTTATGATTGGAACAAGTTCGAATAAGGAGTTAGGATGTGTTGGTGTGTTTGAATGAGGTCCCGGGGGCCTCGGGGTGTTTTCGGATGGTTAATCGGGAGAAATATGGAAAATTGCAGAAAATAGTGCATTGCCTCTGTTGTTTCCGCTCCTGCGGAATTATGGGCGCAGGAGCGGGTGCGCTGAAGCGGAAAGGAGCCGCAGAAGCGGAAAGGGAGCCGCTGAAGCGGAAGCGCGGAAGCGGACGGGGAGCCGCAGAAGCGGCCTTCGCAGAAGCGGAAGGGGAGCCGCTTGGGCGAGTCCGCAGAAGCGGACGTCTAGCCGCAGAAGCGGAACTATCCGCAGAAACGGTCCAATCTCCGCAGAAGCGGACGCGTAGGAGCGGAAATATTTCCGCAGAAGCGGAAATCGCTGTAAGTTAAGTGTATCCGAAGTAGAAAATTTCAGAAACATTTTATCATTTGGGGGTCTCGGCTTAAGGGCGACTTTGGGCGATTTTGAGGAAGAAATCAAGGGAAATCATCGGGTAATCAACTATGAACTCATATTATGATTAGTATTGATAATATCATGCAATTATATCATGAAAATGGAGGAATTTGGGGTAATTATGGAGGATTTAACCCTAGGTTTGAACTTTAGAGAATCAAGGTTTTGAATGAGCAAATGGAGTCCGAATTTGGTAAAATTGATATGCTTAGACTCGTATTGAGATGAGGGTTCCGAATATGAGACTTTCGTAATTTTTCGAGAATCGTACCGAAAGTCGGGTTTTACCAACTTGGTGTAATGTTGAGAATTTCATATGAATTGAAGTGGGTTATGATTCTTTGACCCGTATTTGATATAATTATTGTTATTTGACTAGATTCTACGCACGAGGCAACGAAATTCAAGGGAAAAGGCATCGCGGACGATTCGACGACCGGCTAGAGGTGAGTAGTTTGTGTATATTGTAGCTTGAGGGTTCGAAACCCCGGCTTAGCACATTGTGACGCTAATAGGGCGTGGCTCGCACACCGTGGCAGGTGCGGAATTGATTGTGATTGGGGATTGAGACTTGGTCCATCCCGGGAATGAATAATATGATGTTGGTGTTGGAAATACACTGTATTTGCTATATTTGTGGGTTGTAAGCCTTGTTTGGGGCCTTGTGCCGATCTGTAGCGTCCTTAGAGGACAATATTTATGTGATAGCTAAAATTGCTTAAATCACTGATCTCAGTCCCGGAAATTGTAATCACACTTTTGAAATGCTAAGTCACCGGCTTTTACAAACTTAATAAAGTTAAAGTATTTTTCATAAATTATGAATTGAGAACTGGAAATAAGGAAAAATGAATTGTTTTGTGACTTAATTGCTTATTGTGGACTGAGCATGGGATCGGGCTGCACGCCGCAGTGGTTGATATGAGGATCGGGCTGCACGCCGCAGCAGTATTGCGCTTGGGCTGTAGGAGCCCCTCCGGAGTCCGTACACACCCCCAGTGAGCGCCGTCGACGTTAAATTGGATCGGGCTACACGCCGTAGCGGTTATGTGCATTGCATTGCATCTGTATTTGTTGGATTACTCTGTGGTAGCTGTATTGTATTATTGTTGCTAGTTCGTAGGAGATTCGGATTGTAGTGTAGCTTCATATTGTGGTATTTTGTGGATTTCTTACTTGTCGGCTACATGTATATATTTGTTACTCGTTGAGTACTTAGTACTCACTCTACTCCTGCACCTTTTGTGTGCGGACTCGGGTACACAGGAGCGGTAGACGGACATCTCCGGCGTTTACATTGTCACGTCGAGTTGCTTGAGGTAGCTGCCTACGTTCGCGAGCCTAGCTTCTCCTCTCGTTCCGGTTGTTATTGTATATTTTGTATTCGAGACTTGAGTACTTCTATATCGTACTCTCTATTTCCTATTGGGTTTTGTTAGAGGCTCTAGACTTGTGACTCGGATCTTTGGGAGTGTCAGTACTTTCGTTCGGTATTAATATTATTGGAGTTCTTAAACTCATATATTCTTTTTGGGGTTGTCCATTTGGGGACTGGTATTGTGTTATAATTAAATCGTTTGTTTGGCTGGCCTAGCTTGATTGTTGGGCGCCATCACGGCTGGATTTGGGTCGTGACACAAACTCTGGTATCAGAGCTCTAGGTTATTAGGACTCGCGAGTCATGAGCCGGTTTAGTAGGCTTTCGCGGATCGGTACGTAGACGTCCGTATCTATCTTCGAAGGGCTACAGAAACTTTAGGAAAAACCTCATTTTCTTGAATTCATATCGTGCGATTTGTGTTATCATGAAATTAAATCTTTCCATATTCTATTCTCTCGCGGATGGCGAGAACACGAGCTAACGGACGTGGCGGACGACCACCATTGGCACCCAGAGGCCGTGGTCGTGGTAGAGGTAGGGCAGCAGCACCAGCACCTGCTGACCCACCAGCCGATCAGACTCAGGACCAGATTCCAGCGGCGAACGCTCCGGCGGCTCAGGTTCAGGCACCGGCAGTGCCTATTGTGATACCGGGTCTTCAGGAGACCTTGGCTCAGATCTTATCAGTGTGCACAGGCTTGGCACAGGTAGTTGCAGCTACTGCTGCAGTATCTTCTTCACAGGCAGGGGGAGGGAATCAGACCCCCGTGGCTCGCACACCCGAGCCAGTTCAGCCAGTTGCGCCCGTTGCACCAGCTCCTGCATATATGGTTCCAGTTATGCCCGACGATGAGCAGCGTCGTTTGGAGAGATTTGAGAGGCTACAGCCTCCGACATTCAGTGGAGCTGAGGGCGAGGATGCCCAGGGTTTTCTTGACAGATGTCAGCGTATGCTTCGCACCGCGGGTATTCTAGAGTCCAGCGGTGTTTCATTCACCACTTTTCAGTTCACAGGTGCAGCATTTCAGTGGTGGGAGGATTTCGAGAGGCGTAGGCCCGCTGGGGCAGTGCCCCTCACTTGGCAGCAGTTCTCCATGGTATTTTTGGAGAAGTACGTGCCTCGGTCTCGGAGAGAGGAGCTGCGACGTCAGTTCGAGTGGTTGAAGCAGGGAGAGATGACGGTTAATTAGTACGAGATGAGATTCACACAGTTAGCCGTCATGCCATGTGGATGGTTCCTACAGACAGAGAGAGGATTCGGAGATTTATCGATGGCCTTATTTATCCCATCCGTATATTGATAACCAGGGAGAGAGTTTCGGCAGTTACCTTTGAGGAGGTGGTTGATGCTGCCCGTCATATTGAGATAGATCTCCGCAGAGAGCGGGAGGAGAGAGAGGCTAAGAAGCCTCGTGGTTCTGGCAGTTTCAGTGGTGCTCCGTCTAGGGGCCAACCTCATCATAGCAGGGGTCGTTCTTTCAGGTCTCATCAGTCAGGATGTGTAGAGTCCAATGGAGTTTCATCGGATCGTGGTCGTCAGGGCCACCAGGGTTATCAGGGTCAGCAGGGCCGTCAGCAGAGTCAGTATGCATTGAGTACTCTCCCAGCATAGAGCTCTACTCCTGCTTCCTCAGCACAGGATTGATCTGCAGTGAGGGGTCCTCAGCAGCCTTTTCTTCCATCTTCGGGCCGTTGCTTTGAGTGCGGCGACTTGGGCCATATCAAGAGAGAGTGTCCTCAGTGGCTTCGTAGGCGGTCTCAGCAGAGGGATCAACCCTCTTCTTCTACTCCTGTTTCTTCAGCGTCAGCTAGGACTGGTGGCCAGGTAGCCAGAGGTCGCCCTAGGGGCGAGGATCGTACTAGTGGAGGCCAGGCTCGTTTCTATGCTTTTCCGGATAGGAAGGATGTTAGTGCTTTAGATGCTGTCATTTCAGGTATTATCTCAGTCTACCATAGAGATGCTTCTATCTTATTTGATCCCGAATCCACATATTCCTATGTTTCTACTTATTTTGCACATCACTTGGGTATGACCCGTGGTATTCTTGCTTTGCCTGTACATATGTCTACCCCGATGGGGGATACCGTTGTTGTGGATCAGGTATATCGGTCCTGTCTTATTACTATTGGGGTTCTGGAGACCGAGTTGATTTATTACTACTGGGCATGGTAGATTTCGATGTGATTCTAGGCATGGATTGGCTATCTCCTTACCATGCGATTCTGGACTGTCATGCCAAGACAGTCACACTAGCTATTCCAGGTAATCCGAGGATCGAGTGGCGTGGCTTGACTGATTATGTGTCTGACAGGGTGATTTCGTATATAAAAGCTCAACGAATGATTGGCAAGGGTTGTTTGTCTTATTTGGCCTTCATTAGAAATGTTGAGGTTGAGACACCCAGTCTTGATTCGGTCCCCATTGTGAGGGAGTTTCCGGATGTATTTCCAGCAGACCTGCCAGGCATGCCGCCTGATAGAGATATTGATTTTGGTATTGATTTGGTGCCGGGCACTCGGCCCATTTCTATTCCTCCTTATCGTATGGCACCAGCAGAGTTAAAAGAATTGAAGGAACAGCTTCAGGAACTCTTAGATAAGGGTTTCATTCGTCCGAGTGTGTCACCTTGGGGTGCACCGGTGTTGTTCGTAAAGAAGAAAGATGGCACAATGAGAATGTGCATTGATTACAGGCAGCTGAACAAGGTAACAATGAAGAATAAGTACCCATTACCTCGTATTGAGGACCTATTTGATCAGCTCCAGGGAGCTAGTGTATTTTCTAAGATTGATCTTCGATCGGGCTATCATCGGTTGAAGATCAGGGACTCGGATATTATGAAGACAGCGTTCAGGACGCGATATGGGCACTACGAGTTCCTGGTGATGTCTTTCGGGTTGACTAATGCCCCAGCATCATTCATGCACTTGATGAATAGTGTATTTCGGCCGTACCTTGATTCTTTTGTGATTGTGTTTATTGATGATATCCTGGTATATTCACGCAGCCAGGAGGAGCATGCACAGCATTTGAGAGTGGCATTGCAGAGGTTGAGAGAAGAGAAGCTTTATGCAAAATTCTCTAAATGTGAGTTCTGGCTTGATACTGTGGGTTTTCTGGGACATATAGTGTCCAGTGATGGTATTCGGGTTGATCCTCATAAGGTTGAGGCAGTGCAGAATTGGCCCAGACCTTCCTCAGCTACAGAGATTCGGAGTTTTCTCGGCTTGGCAGGCTATTATCGTCGGTTTGTTCAGGATTTCTCATCTATTGCTTCACCGTTGACTAAGCTGACACAGAAGAATGCTCCATTTGTGTGGTCTGATGAATGTGAGGAGAGCTTCCAGAAGCTCAAGGAGGCTTTGACCACGGCTCCAGTACTTGTGTTACCATCGGCCTCAGGGTCATATACGGTGTATTGTGATGCTTCCAGAGTTGGACTCGGTTGTGTGTTGATGCAGGAGGGTAGAGTTATTGCATATGCTTCTCGTCAGCTAAAGCCCCACGAGAAGAACTACCCTGTTCATGATTTGGAGTTAGTTGCTATTGTTCATGCCTTGAAGATTTGGAGGCATTATCTATATGGTGTATCTTGTGATGTATATACAGACCACCGCAGCCTTCAGCATTTGTTTAAGCAGAAAGATCTAAATTTGAGGCGGCGGAGATGGCTTGAATTGCTTAAAGATTATGATATTACTATCTTGTATCATCCCGGGAAAGCCAATGTAGTGGCTGATGCATTGAGCCGGAAGGCTATTAGTATGGGCATTTTGGCATATATTCCAGTTGGGGAGAGACCCCTAGCAGTTGATGTTCAGGCGTTAGCTAATCGGATGGTAAGGTTGGATATTTCTGAGCCCAGTCGGGTGATGGCTTGTGTAGTAGCTCGTTCTTCTTTATATGATCGTATTCGAGAGCGCCAGTATGATGATCCACACTTACTTGTCCTTAAGGACAGAGTTCAACATGATGATGCTAGAGATGTCACTATTGATAGTGAGGGTGTATTGCGGATGCAGGGCCGGATATGCGTGCCCAAGGTTGATGGCCTTCGTGAGTTGATATTGGAAGAGGCCCACAGCTCGCGGTATTCTATTCATCCAGGAGCCGCGAAGATGTATCAGGATTTGAAGCAGCATTACTGGTGGAGAAAGATGAAGAAAGATATTGTGAGCCATGTGGCTCGGTGTCTAAACTGTCAGCAGGTCAAGTATGAGCATCAGAGACCTGGTGGTGTGTTCCAGCGTATTGATATTTCTGAGTGGAAGTGGGAAAGGATTACTATGGACTTTGTTAGTGGACTCCCTCGGACAGGCGAGGAAGTTTGATTCAGTTTGGGTGGTGGTGGATAGGTTGACTAAGTCAGCTCACTTCATCCCAGTGTGTACTACCTATACCTCGGAGCGGTTGGCAGAGATATTCATCCGTGAGATAGTGAGATTGCATGGAGTTCCTATTTCCATTATATCAGACAGAGGTACCCAGTTCACATCTCAGTTCTGGAGGACATTTCAGCGAGAGTTGGGTTCACAGGTAGAGTTGAGCACAGCATTTCATCCACAGACGGATGGGCAATCTGAGCGTACTATTCAGATATTGGAGGACATGTTGCGTGCTTGTGTCATTGATTTTGGTGGTTCATGGGCTGATTATTTGCCTTTGGCGGAGTTTGCTTACAATAATAGCTATCGGTCCAGCATTCAGATGGCACCGTATGAAGCTTTATATGGGAGGCGGTGTAGGTCTCCAGTCGGTTGGTTCGAGCCCGGCGAGGCTAGGTTGTTAGGGACAGAGTTAGTCCAAGATGCCTTAGATAAGGTGAAGGTGATTCGGGAGAGACTTCGCACAGCTCAGTCGCGTCAGAAGAGTTATGCAGACCGGAAGGTCCGAGATGTGTCTTATTCAGTAGGTGAGAAGGTGTTGCTGAAAGTTTCGCCTATGAAGGGTGTTATGAGGTTTGGAAAGAAAGGGAAGTTGAGCCCAAGGTTTATTGGACCTTTTGAGGTGCTTAGGAAAGTTGGGGAGGTGGCTTATATGCTTGCTTTGCCACCCGGTTTGTCGGGAGTTCACCCGGTGTTCCATGTATCTATGCTCCGGAAGTATGTCGGAGACCCGTCTCATGTGTTGGACTTCAGCACAATACAGCTGGATGAGAACTTGACCTATGATGTGGAGCCGGTAGCCATTTTGGGTCGACAGGTTCGTAAGTTGAGATCCAAAGATATAGCTTCGGTGAAAGTGCGGTGGAGAGGTCGTCCCGTGGAGGATGAAACTTGGGAGACCGAACAGGAGATGCGGAGCAGATATCCACACTTGTTTGATGCTCCAGGTATGTTTCTTAACCCGCTCGCGGACGAGCGTTTGTTTAAGTTGGGGAGAATGTAACGACCCGGCCCGTCGTTACGGGAATTTACCACCCCGTTACCTTGCATTTACATATGTTATGCTTTTAAAACAGTATTAGAGTATATCGGGTGAGTTAGAAGTGATTTGGATTGAAAATGAAACAAATAACATGTTTGAAGAAAGCTTGAATATGAAAAGTCAACCAAGAGTTGACTATTGAGTTAGAGTGCTCGGAACCGGATTATGATGATTCGACTAGTTCGGGGGATCATTTATGACTTAGGAGAACAATCGGAATTGAATTCGGAGGTCCGGTGTAGTTTTAAGCTTGAATTGGCGAATGTTGAATTTTGGCGAAAACCGGATGGTAGGTGAGATTTTGATCCGGGGGTCGGAATGGAATTCCGACAATTTCTATAGCTTCGTTATGTGATTTTGGATATGTCTGCAAATTTTCAGGTCATTCGGACATCGTTTGATCGGGTTTTGGGTTGAATGTTAGTTTTGAAAGTTTTTAAGAAATTTAGGCTTGAATCCGTGGTTAATTGATGATTTTGATGTTTAGGATGGTGTTTTTATGATTGGAACAAGTTCGAATAAGGAGTTAGGATGTGTTGGTGTGTTTGAATGAGGTCCCGGGGGCCTCGGGGTGTTTTCGGATGGTTAATCGGGAGAAATATGGAAAATTGCAGAAAATAGTGCACTGCCTCTGTTGTTTCCGCTCCTGCGGAATTATGGGCGCAGGAGCGGGTGCGCTGAAGCGGAAAGGAGCCGCAGAAGCGGCGACCGCAGAAGCGGAAAGGGAGCCGCTGAAGCGGAAGCGCGGAAGCGGACGGGGAGCCGCGGAAGCGGCCTTCGCAGAAGCGGAAGGGGAGCCGCTTGGGCGAGTCCGCAGAAACGGACGTCTAGCCGCAGAAGCGGAACTATCCGCATAAACGGTCCAATCTCCGCAGAAGCGGACGCGTAGGAGCGGAAATATTTCCGCAGAAGCGGAAATCGCTGTAAGTTAAGTGTATCAGAAGTAGAAAATTTCAGAAACATTTTATCATTTGGGGTCTCGGCTTAAGGGCGACTTTGGGCGATTTTGAGGAAGAAATCAAGGGAAATCATCAGGTAATCAACTATGAACTCATATTATGATTAGTATTGATAATATCATGCAATTATATCATGAAAATGGAGGAATTTGGGGTAATTATGGAGGATTTAACCCTAGGTTTGAACTTTAGAGAATCAAGGTTTTGAATGAGCAAATGGAGTCCGAATTTGGTAAAATTGATATGCTTAGACTCGTATTGAGATGAGGGTTCCGAATATGAGACTTTCGTAATTTTTCGAGAATCGTACCGAAAGTCGGGTTTTACCAACTTGGTGTAATGTTGAGAATTTCATATGAATTGAAGTGGGTTATGATTCTTTGACCCGTATTTGATATAATTATTGTTATTTGACTAGATTCTACGCACGAGGCAACGAAATTCAAGGGAAAAGGCATCGCGGACGATTCGACGACCGGCTAGAGGTGAGTAGTTTGTGTATATTGTAGCTTGAGGGTTCGAAACCCCGGCTTAGCACATTGTGACGCTAATAGGGCGTGGCTCGCACACCGTGGCAGGTGCGGAATTGATTGTGATTGGGGATTGAGACTTGGTCCATCCCGGGAATGAATAATATGATGTTAGTGTTGGAAATACACTGTATGTGATATATTTGTGGGCTGTAAGCCTTGTTTGGGGCCTTGTGCCGATCTGTAGCGTCCTTAGAGGACAATATTTATGTGATAGCTAAAATTGCTTAAATCGCTGATCTCAGTCCTGGAAATTGTAATCACACTTTTGAAATGCTAAGTCACCGGCTTTTACAAACTTAATAAAGTTAAAGTATTTTTCATAAATTATGAATTGAGAACTGGAAATAAGGAAAATGAGTTGTTTTGTGACTTAATTGCTTATTGTGGACTGAGTATGGGATCGGGCTGCACGCCGCAGTGGTTGATGTGAGGATCGGGCTGCACGCCGCAGCAGTATTGCGCTTGGGCTGTAGGAGCCCCTCCGGAGTCTGTACACACCCCCGGTGAGCGCCGTCGACGTTAAATGGGATCGGGCTACACGCCGTAGCAGTTATGTGCATTGCATTGCATTTGTATTTGTTGGATTACTCTGTGGTAGTCTGTATTGTATTATTGTTGCTAGTTCGTAGGAGATTCGGATTGTAGTGTAGCTTCGTATTGTGGTATTTTGTGGATTTCTTCTTGTCAACTACATGTATATATTTGTTACTCATGAGTACTTAGTACTCACCCTACTCCTTGCACCTTTTGTGTGCGGACTCGGGTACACAGGAGCGGTAGACGGACATCTCCGGCGTTTACATTGTCACGTCGAGTTCGTCGAGGTAGGCGCCTGCGTTCGCGAGCCTAAGCTTCTCCTCTCATTCCGGTTGTTCATTGTATATTTTGTATTCGAGACTTGAGTACTTCTATATCGTACTCTCTATTTCCTATTGGGTTTTGTTAGAGGCTATAGACTTGTGACTCCGGATCTTTGGGAGTGTCAGTACTTTCGTTCGGTATTAATATTATTGGAGTTCTTAAACTCATATATTCTTTTTGGGGCTGTCCATTTGGGGACTGGTATTGTGTTATAATTAAATCGTTTGTTTGGCTGGCCTAGCTTGATTGTTGGGCGCCATCACGGCTGGATTTGGGTCGTGACACAAACTCTGCTACAACCACAATGACAAGCAACAAGTTATAAAAACTACAAATAGTTTTTCTCCTCCGAGAGAAGTGGAAAATGAAGGTAGGAAATGCTGGGCAGATGATGATAAAGCTAGATGCAGTAGGGGAGCAGTCGAAGAGATAATCCCAAATACTCAGATCATATGAAGATAGTAACATGGAATGTGAGGGATTTTAATAAAGTACATAAGCAGAAGGAGATGAAAGTTTTTTCAGAAAAAATAAAAAATAAGTCTTATAGCAGTAGTTGAACACAGAGTTCAAAATAATAAAGAAAGAGAAATTATAAATAAATGTGCACCAGGCTGAAGATGGTGCATCAACAATACACGGAATGGAAGAGGCAAAATTTGGATTCTATGGGACCCTAGTAGAATTGAATTTACTGCGGTCTCATACCCAATATACCCATGGCATAGTTAAGAATATCACTTCAAATAAATAGTTTACTTTTACAACTATATATGGATTACATAATATTATTCTAAAGTATTTGCTTTTTATTGAATATAAATTGATGTAAATCTTGAATTAAAAAGAATTCATGGCACATGAGC
>JASVEL010002704.1:0-269934 GCA_032618575.1 Nicotiana noctiflora | reverse complement strand
CAAAATATTAAAATTCTCGGTTTAAAACACTATCCAGGCGATATTCCTTCATCGCATTCGCGGGAGACCTTCGCATTCGCGGAGGGTAGTTTTTTGCGTTGACCAGTCAACCCAAGAATCCTTCTTCGCGTTTGCGTAACCTCTCTCGCGTTCGAATAACAAAATCTTTATACTAGATTCTTTTTTATGATGAGCATAACTCCCTCATACGATGTCCAAATTTGATGATTCTTTTTGCTTTGACTTTGTAATTACGATACGGATCTAATGGTTCAATAGAAACTAAATTTGGAGCTCATTTGCCTAATATGGTATCCCTTTATGTCCAAAGAAACGACGTTGAAATATCAAATAAGAGCGTGATTACCACCCGAAACACACCCGAGGCCCCCGTGACCCCGACCAATCATACCAACAAGTCCCAAAACATATTACGGACTTGCTCAAGGCCTCAAATCACATCAAACAATGCTAAAACCACTAATCGACCTCCAATCTAAGCTTTATGAACTTTTCAAATTTCTACTTTCGATGTTTAAACATATCAAATCACGTCCGATTAACTTCAAATTTTGCACACAAGTCATATTCGACATTACGGACGTACTCCAACTTTCGGAATAGAAAGTCAAACTCTCAGTCAAACTTCTAAAAAACCTTCAAATTTCTATCTTTAGTCAAATGTCCCCAAAATGACCTACGTATATTCGTATTCACTTCTGATCGCGCTCCCAACTCCAGAATCACCATACAGAGCTAGTCCCAGACTCGAAATCCCAATCGAACATCAATAACACTGAAATGCACTTCAAGCCAAACTTATGAAATTTCTTCTAAAATGATAACTTCCACAATAGGTGCCAAAATGCTCCAGGGTTATTCGAAACCCTCTCTGGACATACGCCCAACTCCGAAATCATCATATAAACCCGCTGGAACTTTCAGATCCTGATTCTGAGGTCGTTTACTCAAAATTCCTATCCTAGTTCATCTTTCAATTTAAGCCTCCGAAATGAGAATCCTCTTTCCAAATCAACCCTGAACTTCTCCAAATCTAATTCCGACCATGCGTACATGTCGTAATACCTGAAACGAAGTTGCCCATAGCCTCCGATTGCTGAATGGAGCATTATAAATCAAAAAGACCGGTCGGATCATTACACATTTATTACTTAATCATCTAATGAACGCTCAAAAATTATTTCCAAATTCTAATACCATAAGCATAGTTCAGGTTTTTGTCAATTTCCGCCATTCCAATTGAACAATAATACATGAGCTGATGAGCATAAGCTTTTCATTTTTTGGTTGATGAAATAAAAAATCCAGCAACAAAATTAATTAAAACAATCTAGCAAAATGAAAAAAAAAAAAACTTTTATGGGGCGGGTAAAATCTTCGCGAGTTTGTGCGGGTTTGCCCTGCAACCAGAGGCGTATCTATAGTCTCAATACGGAGCACGTGCACCATGGTCCGTCCGTCAAATTAGATATTTTATGTACGTATTTTCTAAAATTTATCCAGTATTATGTATTGGCACCTATGCTCCATAAAAGTTGAATGGTGCACTCGGTTCAACAGTTAATTAGTTTCCCTCTTTTTTTTAGTAGTGCACCCATGTTATCGAAATTCTAGATCCGCCTCTACCCGCAACCGTGTTGCTATCCCTAAATGTTAATAACTTTCTAGAGTAAAAAAGATGAAAGACTATAAGTTATGCGTGAAAAAGAAAGAAAGAAAGATTATATAACTTTGTGCAAAAAACTGCATTATCATTATTACAGCATACATAACAAAGGTAATTCCGGTGAATTACATGATTAGAAATGAAAAAGTTGAAACCCCATATCCACTAAGCTACAATCTTGTGCACATAAGTGCAGAGTGAAACTTGACCTATATATATTAAACTCCATTACCATATCCCACAACACATTAAATTGTAGGAGCAGAAAAGAGACAACAAGATATATGGGCGCACATTCTACAATATCTTACTGCCAGGAAGTTCAATCCACTGAAGTTGGAGTTCAACTTCTCCACATTCAACATTTCTCAACCTTAGTATCATATCTTGAACAACCTTACCATCTTGCCATACAACTCTACTCTCTTCGGCGAGACAGTTTGTCCTGCAAGGCAATACTCTTGTAATTACAGTGCCAGATGGCAGTCCTTCTAAGTTCATCTTCAGAGCCTCTACAAATGGTTTTATGTCAAATTCTGCATCTCCCATTTTGTCGTCCATGCTGAATGTGTCGTGATCGTACACAGTCTGCAACCAGATATAATAAACAAACATCTATCAACTCATCAATCAAAATGGTTCTTGATCCCAAGTTACTTGTGATCGATTGTATGAATCTTCTTCTATTCTTTTCTACTTTATCATTAATTATATATAGAATACTTAGTCATGTTAATACCCCGAAAAGCAGAATGTTGGAGACATAATCAAGTAAATAAAAGTGTGTTTTCTCTAATACCTTAAATTTTTAGATGAGACGATCACACACTTAAACATGGTAGCAGAGCAGTCAGAATTTTCATGTACTTGGCTCATAAAAAAGAATCAAGCAAGCCCGCACGTGGGGGCGTGTTGAAGACATAGTATGTTCCCTCTAACATCTTAAGCTTTTAGATGAGATAGTCACACACTTTAACAAAGAAATTAATGATGGAGAATGTTTTTTTGCTAGGGATTGTTACACTAATAGCCGGCCAGGAAATTAAGGAAATTTAAGTTATAGATGTAGTGTATGGGTCATAATTCGATCCCACGACAATCAATCAGATTGACCGTTCCTTTCGACTAGCATAAACATAATAGGCGCCAAAATCGCCTCAATCGAGAATACTACCCGTATCCACCCAAAGTCTTGGCCGGGGTCGATACTTTTCGGATATGTCCGAAATAACCCCTAATGTTGGCCCGATCTCCAAGAAAGTCAACCCGTACAACAAATGTCTATAAATATAAGGGCAGACATCAGAAAAGGGGTTCCACTCTCTCCCCATGGGGGCTCTAAGAAATACATAGTAAAATACATAGTGAGAACCCAAGACAAAAAACAGAAGAATGGTAGATCTATTAAAACATGATTGTAAAGATCTAAACCTCTTCATGGAGAGGCAGATTAATCCATTATCATGAATAAAGATCACCAATATTTTCTGTTGTCCATACAAGTATTTCCATTATTTTTTCCCTTATTGAATTTTAGATATGTTACGATTTGCTATGATTGGCCCTTCATTTTCATTGATTGTTCTGAATTCATAAATGCTTGCAAACATTTTGAGTCAAACATATAGCAAGAAAAATTACCAGCTTTACCGGAAGACTGGGATCAGAGACAGAGAGGGTCAGTTCTTCATTCCACTCAGGATTAATATCCTTCTTTATAACTCGCGTCTTCAGTTTCTGCGTTTAAATTAAAACGTAAGCAAGTCCAAAATTTGTATTAGAACAATTAATATAGGCTTATATATAAAAGAGTAAAAGAAAATCTTGTAACTGCCAAGATCCAAGTTGTCAAATCTCAACCTACCATATCCCAAGCAGCTTAAATTTACAAATTAGCCAAAGCCATGAATGGAAATTTTCTTAATCCAGAACATCGTTAATAAAATTCCTGATAATTATACGGATTTATGACCCAATGTATGGATACAGCTGCTTGCGTTGTGGAAATTAATTATAGTATTGTATACAACAACAACAAAAACTACCCAGTATAGTCCCACAGGGTGGGATTTGGGGAGGGTAATAAGTACGCAGGCTTTATCTCGCCCGAAAGGACAGAGAGGCTGTTTTCAGTCGAAGAAGAATTATAGTATCGTATGAAAAACTTAAAATAAAAATTTGAGAAGTATATATACCTGTTTTTTACCCATCTTGACAACACAATAAGGATCACTGGTTCGAACATCACGAACAGCAAGGTTAACTCCTCTCTTTATTTTGATTCTCAGTAGTCCCAAAAGGTTGTCCATTAATGATTTTGTCGCACTTGCTGCTCCTTTGCTGTCTGGTGTTTTTGGTGATGACTCCATTTTTCTTTATATCTTTAGCCTCCCCTCTTTTATATACTTCAAATATATCTATGTATATGTCTAATTAATTATTATTATCAACTTACCAAATTAATTATTGCTTCTTTTCACCAACGTTTTTCACGAACACCCTTCCCACCGACTCAAACTCAATATCTGTCAAATCTAACCACACAAAAAAAACAAAAAAAAAAAATTTAATTAACTGTAACATTCATTTCAGAATCTCACGAATATAAAATGAGAATTACACTCTTACTAGGTGTTTGGACATAACAATTAACTTTATTATATGGAGTTAAGTTGAAAAGTGGTATTTGAAATTTTAAATTATTTTTGGACATGTATTTCAGTTGAAAAAATGTAGCACTTTTGTAAGTGAAGAAAAAAGGTTTTCTAATATTTTTGAAAAAGTAGTCAGGTTTTCTTAAAATACATTTACGAAAAATCTCCAAAAACTTACAAAATTTAATGGACAAATACGTTTTTTAAGACAAATTGATCCTTACGTTTGAATACCTTTTAAGAAAAATATAATAACTTAATATTTAGAGTTTTTGTTTAATTACTATTTTTTTTTTCTTTCGTCAAATGTCCCACTTAAATTAATATTGTACTAAGTGAAACAGTAAAAGTAGATTCAGGATTTTTTCTTTTTTATAAAACATAATATATTTAAAACATAAATTTAATTTGCTAAAACGATTAATATTGGACGAAAAATATGATAGAACATCACAGAAAGTGCAGGAATAAAACGTTACTCATTTCTTCGTAGGGTCCATCATCAGTAATAGGAATCTTTCTATAAAAAGCTTTTGATGAAAAATTTGTAACGTTACAATCACTTGTGAACCAAAAAATATAAGATGGAGACCGATAATAAATCTTTCTCCCTTTTGGTATACGCCACACATAGTGATGCATTTGGAAATGAGGTTAGCACCAATGACCAACCATGTGGAACAAAGAAATCGTAATCCATTTTGGAAAGAGATCTCAGTACCAACATATCAAATCACAATGACTTGACACCTTTTTTCTTTAATAATGCATCCAAATGAAAAAAACCCTTAAATAAACATAATTGGCCTAAACAAGTACTAATGTCAATGTTAAAAATAATGTATAATATAATTGCATGTAACTATTCTCACGTGATCAGTCAAATAGTGATTGATGTCAATGCTACTAGTTCTAATGTAGAAAATATATAATTTGATAGTGATTAACATTTCAACAAACTTTGTTATCCATGTGTTCTCGGAACTTCCATCCAGAAAGGTGGCACATCTACCTAGAATAAGGGCTCTAGTCCACGATTTCTGGATTCCAACCTTTCAAAGGCTCTACCTTCTCGCATAAAGTCTTACGCTCTTATCGTAACTTACGTGAAAATGTTTGATTGAGCACGGAATTTAAGAAAAAATTAAAGATTTTTAGAATTTGTGGTCCTAAACAAGTCCAAATGGGGTCAAGAGTATTTGTGTGGTTATAAAAGTTTCACATTAAAGGTAGAGTTGTTAGTTTAAACTAAATTATTACCAAATTTAGAAATTGTTCATTCTTTTTGGAACGGACAAAAAAGAAAATAGGTTCATATTAACTGATCTGAAACAGAGGAGTAATACTTTTCATTGTGGAAAAAATAATAAATAAATAAAAATTCCAATGCTTCCTTGACTCTAAAGATGGCAGCAAAATCCCAAGTATATCTTCTAAAATAAAAAAAAAAAAAAGAAAATAAAAAAATTGTATTAGGCTAGGAGATCAAGAATAGAGAATGTTGTTGTAAAACTTACTATGAATATATTACAGGCGCTTTGAAAGAAGAAAGAGAAGGGTGTTAGGATGAATATTTATTATTTGTTGTTATTGAGGGAAGCAAAGACGAATAGTTATTTTGAGAAGGAAGGAAATTTCAAGAAATAAGAGTTTCAGTTGGCAATGGTTGGTGCCTAATATGTTTCATGCTTAATTCTTGTCCACTAAGCAAACGGATAAACCGATATGACATAGTCTTTCTATCCATGTTTTTCTCACTTTATGTTTGAAGAAGCTAAATATTAATCTGTTTAATTTATTGAAAAAAGAAAAAGAATTTAGCAAAGTATATTTTTGCACAATCACGTAATTTGATCCATCGATTTCAACGACCTAGACAAGAGGGGTTGCTCTGATGGTAAGCAACCCCCACTTCCAACCGAGAGGTTGTGAGTTCGAGTCTCCCCAAGAGCAAGGTGGGAAGTTCTTGGAGGGAATGATGCCGGGGGTCTATTTGGAAACAGCCTCTCTACCCCAGGGTAGGGGTAAGGTCTGCGTACACACTACCCTCCCCAGACCCCACTAAGTGGGATTATACTGGGTTGTTGTTGTTGTTGTTGTTGATTTCAACGACCTATTTAGTATTCTTTTCCAGTTATCAACTCGTACTTAGTTTAAATACTTATCAAGAGTAGATAATCTTTTTTTTTAACCTAATTATGTATGTATTTCCTTACACTACCTGTCATGCAAAAAAGGTAGCCCTAGAGATTTTAACACTGTTAGTATCTTTTTAAAGAACATTTATATAAATAACATTACTTTTACTTTATTTTAGAAATAGCACATTCATTTACAATTATAGCATTTTTTTAAAAAAAATTCTTTATGTGGCATTTAATTTTTAAAACGTAAACACTATCCGCACTTTAAGGTATTATTGAACCACATTAACTTTTCACAACAGTCTCTCTCATTGTTAATCTATACTTTTCATTTAGTTTGAATTTTTGCTTCGAATACATGCTCTAAAAAAAAACCTCTTTCTCATTATTCTCCCTTACGCAATGTAAATCTATCAACATTCTATTACTATGACAATATTATTCAAAGTATAATTTGCTTGCAAATACAATTATACTAATATTACACCAAACACATTTCATAAAAGAAATATTGTAAAATATTAGCATACCGTTAACAATTAAATAAATAAAATATACCACGTATTTTAAGACAAAATATATAAAACTTATACACCTAAACACAATCAAATAAATAGAATATACCATGTATTTGTGGGAAGTGCAATTTTGTAATATACCTAACAAAATTAAATAAAGAAAATATACCATGTATTTTAGGTATAAAAATGATATGTACTTTATTTGCAACTTAATTAACATTTACTTAAGCTAAGTATCAACTGATTTGCCTTTGATAAAATATTTGCGGGGGAATTGACAAACGATTGAGACTTTCTCTCTCTAGGATTTCTCTCTCGGCGCATTTTTGCGTGTATAGCTAACGTACACTGAACGAAAAATGGGGAGAGGACGACCTAGGAAGCTGGTGACAAAGGTACAATTAGCGAAATTTATTTCTTCAGGGAGTAGAAATGGTAGTCAGGGGCGTAACACAGACGCAAATGCACAAATGAAACTCTATAGCTGTGAAAATGGAACTCCAAAAAATTCAGAGGGAAATCGAGGTTGGAACAACATGCAGCTGAAATTAATTAGAGATCTGGAGAATTTGAGCCCAAATCTGAGTGAATCGATATCGCAGGCAGCTGCTGAGAAGATAGACCAAGGAATTTTGGGCAAAGACATTATTCCATTAGCTACTGTAGCACCAAAGGAAACAGAGAACAGTCGCAAAGATAAGAAGCTGAACAACAAGGAGAATAGAGAAATTGTGGTAAAAGAACATCAAGTAATGAAATAAAACACAGAGAAGGAAGCTACACAAGTCAAGCCACAAGCAACAATGGGGGAAAACCAGCAGAAGTGGTCAAACCTATTTACAGGGAGCAAAATGGCTGCACTAAGTATGGATCTAGTATTCATACCACCTATTATTCAAGATGGAGGTAAAAAGGTGCAATTACACCAAGAGGAAATGGAATTAGAGATCATGAAATGGAAGAAAGCTATAATTGTCTATGTTATTGGAGAAACGCCATCAATAATAGGAGTCGTGGAGAGATTTATATCTGTTCAATAGAACTTTGCTCCTAAACCTATAGTGTACTACCATAATGAAGGTTATTTTGTGGTGCTATTCAATAGTATGGATGATAAGAATGTAGTACTCTATTCAGGACCATACACAATGGGGGTGAAGCCAATGATCTTAAAGTCATGGACTGAGGATTTCAATTTATACAATGAAGTTTCAAAATTATTCCACTATATGTAAGTTTTCCTATATTGCCTTTGAACTATTGGGGTAGGTTGTCACTGAGTAGAATTGCTAGTGGACTGGGAACACTTCTATATGCTGATAAATGCACAAGTAATACTACTAGAATCTCATATGCTAGAGTGCTTATAGAGATGTAAGGAGTTACCAAGGTGTGTTAAAATCCAATATCCTACAGGCAAAGAATTTGACCAGGAGTTAGAGTATGACTGGGTACCACATTACTATAAGAAGTGCTTGATGGTGGGGCATGATTGTGAAAGAGAACAGGACAGAACTAGACAAATAAACAGGAATGCACAAAATGATCAACATCAAAATAAGCAACAAGGAAGGAATGCTAATGTTAATGGGAACTTACAACCACCAAAAAAGAAACAACTCAATGGGTCGCAATAGGTACTACAAAACAAACACAAAAAGACATGGGCAAGCAGACAGAACAAGAACAGGAATCACAAAACCCAAAGGAAGATCAATAAGTATGGACTAAAGCTGTAACGACCCGGCCCGTCGTTACGGGAATTTACCACCCCGTTACCTTGCATTTACATATGTTATGCTTTTAAAACAGTATTAGAGTATATCGGGTGAGTTAGAAGTGATTTGGATTGAAAATGAAACAAATAACATGTTTGAAGAAAGCTTGAATATGAAAAGTCAACCAAGAGTTGACTATTGAGTTAGAGTGCTCGGAACCGGATTCGGATGATTCGACTAGTTCCGGGGGATCATTTATGACTTAGGAGAACAATCGGAATTGAATTCGGAGGTCCGGTGTAGTTTTAGGCTTGAATTGGCGAAGGTTGAATTTTGGCGGAAACCGGATGGTAGGTGAGATTTTGATCCGGGGGTCGGAATGGAATTCCGACAATTTCTGTAGCTTCGTTATGTGATTTTGGATATGTCTGCAAATTTTCAGGTCATTCGGACATCGTTTGATCGGGTTTTGGGTTGAATGTTAGTTTTGAAAGTTTTTAAGAAATTTAGGCTTGAATCCGTGGTTAATTGATGATTTTGATGTTTAGGATGGTGTTTTTATGATTGGAACAAGTTCGAATAAGGAGTTAGGATGTGTTGGTGTGTTTGAATGAGGTCCCGGGGGCCTCGGGGTGTTTTCGGATGGTTAATCGGGAGAAATATGGAAAATTGCAGAAAATAGTGCACTGCTTCTGTTGTTTCCGCTCCTGCGGAATTATGGGCGCAGGAGCGGGTGCGCTGAAGCGGAAAGGAGCCGCAGAAGCGGCGACCGCAGAAGCGGAAAGGGAGCCGCTGAAGCGGAAGCGCGGAAGCGGACGGGGAGCCGCAGAAGCGGCCTTCGCAGAAGCGGAAGGGGAGCCGCTTGGGCGAGTCCGCAGAAGCGGACGTCTAGCCGCAGAAGCGGAACTATCCGCAGAAGCGGTCCAATCTCCGCAGAAGCGGACGCGTAGGAGCGGAAATATTTCCGCAGAAGCGGAAATCGCTGTAAGTTAAGTGTATCAGAAGTTAGAAAATTTCATAAACATTTTAACATTTGGGGGTCTCGGCTTAAGGGCGACTTTGGGCGATTTTGAGGAAGAAATCAAGGGAAATCATCGGGTAATCAACTATGAACTCATATTATGATTAGTATTGATAATATCATGCAATTATATCATGAAAATGGAGGAATTTGGGGTAATTATGGAGGATTTAACCCTAGGTTTGAACTTTAGAGAATCAAGGTTTTGAATGAGCAAATGGAGTCCGAATTTGGTAAAATTGATATGCTTAGACTCGTATTGAGATGAGGGTTCCGAATATGAGACTTTCGTAATTTTTCGAGAATCGTACCGAAAGTCGGGTTTTACCAACTTGGTGTAATGTTGAGAATTTCATATGAATTGAAGTGGGTTATGATTCTTTGACCCGTATTTGATATAATTATTGTTATTTGACTAGATTCTACGCACGAGGCAACGAAATTCAAGGGAAAAGGCATCGCGGACGATTCGACGACCGGCTAGAGGTGAGTAGTTTGTGTATATTGTAGCCTGAGGGTTCGAAACCCCGGCTTAGCACATTGTGACGCTAATAGGGCGTGGCTCGCACACCGTGGCAGGTGCGGAATTGATTGTGATTGGGGATTGAGACTTGGTCCATCCCGGGAATGAATAATATGATGTTGGTGTTGGAAATACACTGTATTTGCTATATTTGTGGGTTGTAAGCCTTGTTTGGGGCCTTGTGCCGATCTGTAGCGTCCTTAGAGGACAATATTTATGTGATAGCTAAAATTGCTTAAATCACTGATCTCAATCCTGGAAATTGTAATCACACTTTTGAAATGCTAAGTCACCGGCTTTTACAAACTTAATAAAGTTAAAGTATTTTTCATAAATTATGAATTGAGAACTGGAAATAAGGAAAATGAGTTGTTTTGTGACTTAATTGCTTATTGTGGACTGAGTATGGGATCGGGCTGCACGCCGCAGTGGTTGATGTGAGGATCGGGCTGCACGCCGCAGCAGTATTGCGCTTGGGCTGTAGGAGCCCCTCCGGAGTCTGTACACACCCCCAGGTGAGCGCCGTCGACGTTAAATGGGATCGGGCTACACGCCGTAGCAGTTATGTGCATTGCATTGCATCTGTATTTGTTGGATTACTCTGTGGTAGCTGTATTGTATTATTGTTGCTAGTTCGTAGGAGATTCGGACTGTAGTGTAGCTTCATATTGTGGTATTTTGTGGATTTCTTACTGTCAGCTACATATATATATTTGTTACTCACTGAGTACTTAGTACTCACCCCTACTCCCTGCACCTTTTGTGTGCGGACTCAGGTACTCAGGAGCAGTAGACGGGCATCTCCAGCGTTTACATTGTCACATCGAGTTGCTGAGGTAGCTGCCTACGTTCGCAGAACCTAGCTTCTCCTCTCATTCCAGTTGTTATTGTATATTTTGTATTCAGACTTGAGTACTTCTATATCGTACTCTCTATTTCCTATTGGGTTTTGGTTAGAGGCTCTAGACTTGTGACTCCGGATCTTTGGGAGTGTCAGTACTTTCGTTCAGTATTAATATTATTGGAGTTCTTAAACTCATATATTCTTCTTGGGTTGTCCATTTGGGGACTGGTATTGTGTTATAATTAAATCGTTTGTTTGGCTGGCCTAGCTTGATTGTTGGGCGCCATCACGACTGGATTTGGGTCGTGACAAGTTGGTATCAGAGCTCTAGGTTATTAGGACTCGCGAGTCATGAGCCGGTTTAGTAGGCTTTCGCGGATCGGTACGTAGACGTCCGTATCTATCTTCGAAGGGCTACAGAAACTTTAGGAAAAACCTCATTTTCTTGAATTCATATCGTGCGATTTGTGTTATCATGAAATTAAATCTTTCCATATTCTATTCTCTCGCGGATGGCGAGAACACGAGCTAACGGACGTGGCGGACGACCACCATTGGCACCCAGAGGCCGTGGTCGTGGTAGAGGTAGGGCAGCAGCACCAGCACCAGCTGACCCACCAGTGGCCCAGACTCAGGACCAGATTCCAGCGGCAGACGCTCCGGCAGCTCAGGTTCAGGCACCGGCGGTGCCTATTGTGATACCGGGTCTTCAGGAGACCTTGGCTCAGATATTATCAGTGTGCACAGGCTTGGCACAGGTAGTTGCTGCTACTGCTGCAGTATCATCTTCACAGGCAGGGGGAGGGAATCAGACCCCGTGGCTCACACGCCCGAGCCAGTTCAGCCAGTTGCGCCCGTTGCACCAGCTCCTGCATATGTGGTTCCAGTTATGCCCGACGATGAGCAGCGTCGTTTGGAGAGATTTGAGAGGCTACAGCCTCCGACATTCAGTGGAGCCGAGGGCGAGGATGCCCAGGGTTTTCTTGACAGATGTCAGTGCATGCTTCGCACCGCGGGTATTCTAGAGTCCAGCGGTGTTTCATTCACCACTTTTCAGTTCACAGGTGCAGCATTTCAGTGGTGGGAGGATTTCGAGAGGCGTAGGCCCGCTGGGGCAGTGCCCCTCACTTGGCAGCAGTTCTCCATGGTATTTTTGGAGAAGTACGTGCCTCGGTCTCGGAGAGAGGAGCTGCGACGTCAGTTCGAGTGGTTGAAGCAGGGAGAGATGACGGTTAATTAGTACGAGATGAGATTCACACAGTTAGCCGTCATGCCATGTGGATGGTTCCTACAGACAGAGAGAGGATTCGGAGATTTATCGATGGCCTTATTTATCCCATCCGTATATTGATAACCAGGGAGAGAGTTTCGGCAGTTACCTTTGAGGAGGTGGTTGATGCTGCCCGTCATATTGAGATAGATCTCCGCAGAGAGCGGGAGGAGAGAGAGGCTAAGAAGCCTCGTGGTTCTGGCAGTTTCAGTGGTGCTCCGTCTAGGGGCCAACCCCAGTATAGTAGGGGTCGTTCTTTCAGGTCTCATCAGTCCGGACGTGCAGAGTCCAGTGGGGTTTCATCAGATCGTGGTCGTCAGGGCCATCAGGGTTATCAGGGTCAGCAGAGCCGTCAGCAGAGTCAGCCTGCACCGAGTGCTCTTCCGGCTCGAGCTGCTCGCTCCTGTTTCCTCGACACGAGGATTCATCGGTAGCGAGGGGTCCTCGGCGGCCCCTGCTTCCATCTTCGGGCCGTTGTTTCGAGTGCGGTGATTTGGGCCATATCAAGGAGAGAGTGTCCTCGGTGGCTGCGTAAGCGGTCTCGGCGGAGGGATCGGCCGTCGTCTTCTACTCTGTTTCTTCGGCGCCGGCACGGTCGGCTAGGGCTGGTGGCCGAGTATCCGAAGGTCGCCCCGGGGCGAGGATCGTGCTTGGTGGAGGCCGAGGCTCGTTTCTATGCTCTTCGGGATAGGAAGGATGCTAGTGCTTCGGATGCGGTCATTTCGGGTATTATCTCGGTCTGCCACAGGGATGCTTCTGTCTTATTTGATCCGGGATCCACCTATTCTTATGTCTCTACTTACTTTGCACATCATTTGGGTATGACCCGTGGTATCCTTGCTTTGCCCGTACATGTGTCCACCCCAGTGGGGGATACTGTTGTTGTGGATCAGGTATATCGATCCTGTATTATTACTATTGGGGGTCCGGAGACCCGAGTTGATTTATTACTACTGGGCATGGTAGATTTCGATGTAATTCTAGGCATGGATTGGCTATCTCCTTACCATGCGATTCTGGACTGTCATGCCAAGACAGTCACACTAGCTATTCCAGGTAATCCGAGGATCGAGTGGCGTGGCTTGACTGATTATGTGTCCGACAGGGTGATTTCTTATATAAAAGCTCAACGAATGATTGGCAAGGGTTGTTTGTCTTATTTGGCCTTCATTAGAAATGTTGAGGCTGAGACACCCGGTCTTGATTCGGTCCCCATTGTGAGGGAGTTTCCGGATGTATTCCCAGCAGACCTGCCAGGCATGCCGTCTGATAGAGATATTGATTTTGGTATTGACTTGGTGCCGGGCACTCAGCCCATTTCTATTCCTCCCTATCGCATGGCACCAGCAGAGTTAAAAGAATTGAAAGAACAACTTCGGGAACTCTTAGATAAGGGTTTCATTCGTCCGAGTGTGTCACCTTGGGGTGCACCGGTGTTGTTCGTGAAGAAGAAAGATGGCACAATGAGAATGTGCATTGATTACAGGCAGCTGAACAAGGTAACAGTGAAGAATAAATACCCATTGCCTCGTATTGAGGACCTATTTGATCAGCTCCAGGGAGCTAGTGTATTCTCTAAGATTGATCTTCGATCGGGCTATCATCAGTTGAAGATCAGGGACTCAGATATTATGAAGACAGCGTTCAGGATGCGATATGGGCACTTCGAGTTCCTGGTGATGTCTTTCGGATTGACTAATGCCCCAGCTGCATTCGTGCACTTGATGAATAGTGTATTTCGGCCGTACCTTGATTCTTTTGTGATTGTGTTTATTGATGATATCCTGGTATATTCACGCAGCCGGGAGGAGCATGCACAGCATTTGAGAGTGGCATTGCAGAGGTTGAGAGAAGAGAAGCTTTATGCAAAATTCTCTAAGTGTGAGTTCTGGCTTGATACTGTGGGTTTTCTGGGACATATAGTGTCCAGTGATGGTATTCGGGTTGATCCTCAGAAGGTTGAGGCAGTGCAGAATTGGCCCAGACCTTCCTCAACTACAGAGATTCGGAGTTTTCTCGGCTTGGCAGGCTATTATCGTCGGTTTGTTCAGGATTTCTCATCTATTGCTTCACCGTTGACTAAGCTGACACAGAAGAATGCTCCATTTGTGTGGTCCGATGAATGTGAAGAGAGCTTTCAGAAGCTCAAGGAGGCTTTGACCACAGCTCCAGTACTTGTGTTACCATCGGCCTCAGGGTCGTATACGGTGTATTGTGATGCTTCCAGAGTTGGACTCGGTTGTGTGTTGATGCAGGAGGGTAGAGTTATTGCATATGCTTCTCGTCAGCTAAAGCCCCACGAGAAGAACTACCCTGTTCATGATTTGGAGTTAGTTGCTATTGTTCATGCTTTGAAGATTTGGAGGCATTATCTATATGGTGTATCTTGTGATGTATATACAGGACCACCGCAGCCTTCAGCATTTGTTTAAGCAGAAAGATCTAAATTTGAGGCGGCGGAGATGGCTTGAATTGCTTAAAGATTATGATATTACTATCTTGTATCATCCCGGGAAAGCCAATGTAGTGGCTGATGCATTGAGCCGGAAGGCTATTAGTATGGGCAGTTTGGCGTATATTCCAGTTGGGGAGAGACCCCTAGCAGTTGATGTTCGGGCGTTAGCTAATCAGATGGTAAGGCTGGATATTTCTGAGCCCAGTCGGGTGATGGCTTATGTAGTAGCTCGATCTTCTCTATATGATCGTATTCGAGAGCGTCGGTATGATGATCCACACTTACTTGTCCTTAAGGACAGAGTTCAGCATGATGATGCTAGAGATGTCACTATTGATAGTGAGGGTGTATTGCGGATGCGGGGCCGGATATGTGTGCCCAATGTTGATGGCCTTCGTGAGTTGATATTGGAAGAGGCCCACAGTTCGCGGTATTCTATTCATCCAGGAGCCGCGAAGATGTATCAGGATTTGAAGCAGCATTACTGGTGGAGAAAGATGAAGAAAGATATTGTGAGCCATGTGGCTCGGTGTCTAAACTATCAGAAGGTCAAGTATGAGCATCAGAGACCTGGTGGTGTATTCCAGCGTATTGATATTCCGGAGTGGAAGTGGGAAAAGAATAACTATGGACTTTGTTAGTGGACTCCCTCGGACAGCGAGGATGTTTGATTCAGTTTGGGTGGTGGTGGATAGGTTGACCAAGTCAGGCTCACTTCATCCCAGTGTGTACTACCTATACCTCAGAGCGGTTGGCAGAGATATTCATCCGTGAGATAGTGAGATTGCATGGAGTTCCTATTTCCATTATATCGGACAGAGGTACCCAGTTCACATCTCAGTTCTGGAGGACATTTCAGCGAGAGTTGGGTTCACAGGTGGAGCTGAGCACAGCATTTCATCCACAGACGGATGGGCAGTCTGAGCGTACTATTCAGATATTGGAGGACATGTTGCGTGCTTGTGTCATTGATTTTGGTGGTTCATGGGCTGATTATTTGCCTTTGGCGGAGTTTGCTTACAATAATAGCTATCAGTCCAGCATTCAGATGGCACCGTATGAAGCTTTATATGGGAGACGGTGTAGGTCTCCAGTCGGTTGGTTCGAGCCCGGCGAGGCTAGGTTGTTAGGGACAGAGTTAGTCCAAGATGCCTTAGATAAGGTGAAGGTGATTCGGGAGAGACTTCGCACAGCTCAGTCGCGTCAGAAGAGTTATGCAGACCGGAAGGTCCGAGATGTGTCTTATTCAGTAGGTGAGAAGGTGTTGCTGAAAGTTTCGCCTATGAAGGGTGTTATGAGGTTTGGAAAGAAAGGAAAGTTGAGCCCAAGGTTCATTGGACCTTTTGAGGTGCTTAGGAAAGTTGGGGAGTGTGGCTTATATGCTTGCTTTGCCACCCAGTTTATCGGGAGTTCACCCGGTGTTCCATGTATCTATGCTCGGAAGTATGTCGGAGACCCGTCTCATGTGTTGGACTTCAGCACGATACAGCTAGATAAGGATTTGACTTATGATGTGGAACCAATAGCCATTTTGGGTCGACAGGTTCGTAAGCTGAGATCCAAGGACATAGCTTCAGTGAAAGTGCAGTGGAGAGGTCGTCCCGTGGAGGAAGCAACTTGGGAGACCGAGCAGGAAATGCGGAGCAGATATCCACACTTGTTTGATGCTCCGGGTATGTTTCTTAACCCGCTCGCGGACGAGCGTTTGTTTAAGTTGGGGAGAATGTAACGACCCGGCCCGTCGTTACGGGAATTTACCACCCCGTTACCTTGCATTTACATATGTTATGCTTTTAAAACAGTATTAGAGTATATCGGGTGAGTTAGAAGTGATTTGGATTGAAAATGAAACAAATAACATGTTTGAAGAAAGCTTGAATATGAAAAGTCAACCAAGAGTTGACTATTGAGTTAGAGTGCTCGGAACCGGATTCGATGATTCGACTAGTTCCGGGGGATCATTTATGACTTAGGAGAACAATCGGAATTGAATTCGGAGGTCCGGTGTAGTTTTAAGCTTGAATTGGCGAATGTTGAATTTTGACGAAAACCGGATGGTAGGTGAGATTTTGATCCGGGGGTCGGAATGGAATTCCGACAATTTCTGTAGCTTCGTTATGTGATTTTGGATATGTCTGCAAATTTTCAGGTCATTCGGACATCGTTTGATCGGGTTTTGGGTTGAATGTTAGTTTTGAAAGTTTTTAAGAAATTTAGGCTTGAATCCGTGGTTAATTGATGATTTTGATGTTTAGGATGGTGTTTTTATGATTGGAACAAGTTCGAATAAGGAGTTAGGATGTGTTGGTGTGTTTGAATGAGGTCCCGGGGGCCTCGGGGTGTTTTCGGATGGTTAATCGGGAGAAATATGGAAAATTGCAGAAAATAGTGCACTGCCTCTGTTGTTTCCGCTCCTGCGGAATTATGGGCGCAGGAGCGGGTGCGCTGAAGCGGAAAGGAGCCGCAGAAGCGGCGACCGCAGAAGCGGAAAGGGAGCCGCTGAAGCGGAAGCGCGGAAGCGGACGGGGAGCCGCGGAAGCGGCCTTCGCAGAAGCGGAAGGGGAGCCGCTTGGGCGAGTCCGCAGAAGCGGACGTCTAGCCGCAGAAGCGGAACTATCCGCAGAAGCGGTCCAATCTCCGCAGAAGCGGACGCGTAGGAGCGGAAATATTTCCGCAGAAGCGGAAATCGCTGTAAGTTAAGTGTATCAGAAGTTAGAAAATTTCAGAAACATTTTATCATTTGGGGGTCTCGGCTTAAGGGCGACTTTGGGCGATTTTGAGGAAGAAATCAAGGGAAATCATCAGGTAATCAACTATGAACTCATATTATGATTAGTATTGATAATATCATGCAATTATATCATGAAAATGGAGGAATTTGGGGTAATTATGGAGGATTTAACCCTAGGTTTGAACTTTAGAGAATCAAGGTTTTGAATGAGCAAATGGAGTCCGAATTTGGTAAAATTGATATGCTTAGACTCGTATTGAGATGAGGGTTCCGAATATGAGACTTTCGTAATTTTTCGAGAATCGTACCGAAAGTCGGGTTTTACCAACTTGGTGTAATGTTGAGAATTTCATATGAATTGAAGTGGGTTATGATTCTTTGACCCGTATTTGATATAATTATTGTTATTTGACTAGATTCTACGCACGAGGCAACGAAATTCAAGGGAAAAGGCATCGCGGACGATTCGACGACCGGCTAGAGGTGAGTAGTTTGTGTATATTGTAGCTCTGAGGGTTCGAAACCCCGGCTTAGCACATTGTGACGCTAATAGGGCGTGGCTCGCACACCGTGGCAGGTGCGGAATTGATTGTGATTGGGGATTGAGACTTGGTCCATCCCGGGAATGAATAATATGATGTTGGTGTTGGAAATACACTGTATTTGCTATATTTGTGGGTTGTAAGCCTTGTTTGGGGCCTTGTGCCGATCTGTAGCGTCCTTAGAGGACAATATTTATGTGATAGCTAAAATTGCTTAAATCACTGATCTCAGTCCTGGAAATTGTAATCACACTTTTGAAATGCTAAGTCACCAGCTTTTACAAACTTAATAAAGTTAAAGTATTTTTCATAAATTATGAATTGAGAACTGGAAATAAGGAAAATGAGTTGTTTTGTGACTTAATTGCTTATTGTGGACTGAGTATGGGATCGGGATGCACGCCGCAGTGGTTGATGTGAGGATCGGGCTGCACGCCGCAGCAGTATTGCGCTTGGGCTGTAGGAGCCCCTCCGGAGCGCCGTCGACGTTAAATGGGATCGGGCTACACGCCGTAGCAGTTATGTGCATTGCATTGCATCTGTATTTGTTGGATTACTCCGTGGTAGCTGTATTGTATTATTGTTGCTAGTTCGTAGGAGATTCGGACTGTAGTGTAGCTTCATATTGTGGTATTTTGTGGATTTCCTACTGTCAGCTACATGTATATATTTGTTACTCACTGAGTACTTAGTACTCACCCCTACTCCCTGCACCTTTTGTGTGCAGACTCAGGTACACAGGAGCAGTAGACGGACATCTCCGGCGTTTACATTGTCACATCGAGTTGCTGAGGTAGCTGCCTACGTTCGCAGAGCCTAGCTTCTCCTCTCATTCCAGTTGTTATTGTATATTTTGTATTCAGACTTGAGTACTTCTATATCGTACTCTCTATTTCCTATTGGGTTTTGGTTAGAGGCTCTAGACTTGTGACTCCGGATCTTTGGGAGTGTCAGTACTTTCGTTCAGTATTAATATTATTGGAGTTCTTAAACTCATATATTCTTTTTGGGCTGTCCATTTGGGGACTGGTATTGTGTTATAATTAAATCGTTTGCTTGGCTGGCCTAGCTTGATTGTTGGGCGCCATCACGACTGGATTTGGGTCGTGACAAAAGCAAAGGGTAATGTGGGAATGACAAGTCCTATACAACAAGTTATTAAAACTACAAATAGTTTTTCTCCTCCGAGAGAGGTGGAAAATGAAGGTAGGAAATGCTGGGCAGATGATGATAAAGCTAGATGCAGTAGGGGAGCAGTCGAAGAGATAATCCCAAATACTCAGATCATATGAAGATAGTAACATGGAATGTGAGGGATTTTAATAAAGTACATAAGCAGAAGGAGATGAAAGTTTTTTCAGAAAAAATAAAAAATAAGTCTTATAGCAGTAGTTGAACACAGAGTTCAAAATAATAAAGAAAGAGAAATTATAAATAAATGTGCACCAGGCTGAAGATGGTGCATCAACAATACACAGAATGGAAGAGGCAAAATTTGGATTCTATGGGACCCTAGTAGAATTGAATTTACTGCGGTCTCATACCCAATATACCCATGGCATAGTTAAGAATATCACTTCAAATAAATAGTTTACTTTTACAACTATATATGGATTACATAATATTATTCTAAAGTATTTGCTTTTTATTGAATATAAATTGATGTAAATCTTGAATTAAAAAGAATTCATGGCACATGAGCATTTAATGAAAATAAACGAATCAACGAATATTTTAGTCGAATCGATCAAGGTTTCGGGAATATTTTAGTCGTGTAGCATTTAGCAAAATATTCGAGTTTTTATAATAACAAGTTCGCATAAATTGGAACAAAGGGAGTAAATGATTATTCACCAATATCAGTAAAATATTTAAATAATCAGTGGCGAAGCCAGAATTTTTATTAAGTAGAGTCAAAATATAAAAAAAAAATAAACTTACCGAGAAGTCAAGGGGTGTCATTATATTGTATATATACATATTTTTAATAAAAAAATTATCGAGTTAAACAGTATAATTTTCCGACAAAGGTGACACCCCGTAGATGCATGTGGCTCCGCCACTGTAAATAAGTATTTGTTTCAATGTGAAATTTATTTTTGTAGTAGCTGTAACTTAGCACTTTAAAACGATAGCTATCCAAATTGTTCTAGTTGAAATAGAAAAATAATAATTTAAGGACTCCTAACTCTAAAAGAATAAAAAAGAACGAGCAAACGTAAAAGTGCTCGAAATAAGAAATACTCCCAAAACTAAAAGGAGTTGTAATAAGTTAAAGTTGATAAAGGACTTCTAAAAACCGAGAAGCATTGTAATTTTTATGTTTGCCTCGTGTATAGTTTAAATTGGAAAAGAAATCTAGCCTTAGGTGATTTATAATTATATCCTCAAATTATATAAATATTGAAGATTATAAAAGTCGATCAATATTTCGAGACTATTTTAGTCGTTAAACATTTAGCATAAATTATTCGTGATAGATATAATAATATTGATAGATATAAATAAATAGATAGATATAAAATATAGATATAGATATATCGATATAGATGAAGTAGGTCACATAAACAAGAGGCGAGACAATTTGAGGCACATCCTTGACACACTTTCTTTAGATTGCCAACATTGTTAAACTCAGAACGCACGAGCAACAAATAGTTCCAATTTGGACGTCGTGATAGCTGCATTCGCTGCTAGCACTCTGGTGGTCGAGTTGCAGCAAGAAAATTCTAATGTGATTTCAGAGAAAATAAGGTTATCCAATACTCTAATTTCCAGTTATGAAATGCGGCTCTATCCATATTCCTATGTGTTTAACATACGAAGGCCTAGAAACTCTGTGATTACTTACTGTTCGAGGCTGAAAGAAAAAACCAAGAAAACGAGAAATAATGCAATCCAGAACCCGCAAAGACATGAAAGTATGAAATGGAGACAACATCATGTATATGGAAACTGTTTCTCTAACTTTAACCAGAACGAGAACAAGAGATGAGGCCAACCTGCCCAGCATAGGGCATGGGAATGCTTCAGTTCTAGCAACACCAATCACCTTCTCCAAATGAAAAAATATTTGGTAATTTGATATCAAAAGCAAATTACCAAATACTGGGTTGTTGTTGTTGTTGATATCAAAAGCAAATAACACCAGTATAAAAGCAACATCCATTATTTTCCAAGGATAACTTTATTTACAACACTAACAGGCAAGGCATAAGCAGGATCTATAGGTTTCAGCCCGGGATATTCAAGAAGTGAAAGCCCTGCATTGCAGAAAATACAAAGGAATAATAAGTTATAACAATTGAGGTCTGAAAAGTCAAATTTAGCCATTGCCAACAATTGGAAAGAACACAAGTAACTCTTAGAAAAAGTTTCCACAAATTTCCCTATAAAATTTGCTTCTAGTTTTATTACTTAATGAACAGAAAATTATGGAAGCCAAGAGTATAATACTGCTTCCACATAAAGAGAACCAGTATAAAAACAGTTGACAACTATGCATGTACCGTCTCTATGAAAATGTCTCGGCAGTATAAAGAAGCTCATTCAACAACAAAATAGTAATGCAGTTACAACTTTAACTTAATGGATCAAAAGGAGTTCACTTAATAAATCTGTCTTCCTATTCCTCACTTGCCTTTTAACATAAATTTATACCATTTGAATTTATCTTGGATGCAGGAGGAGGAGTTGTGTATTGCAATCTCTTTTAGAAACAAACATGCACGTCATCTTCCTTACCTCGCCACCTCTCCACCAGAAAGGTTGGCATCATTGATTGAAATGCTAACACACCCCGGGCGTGTCTGTAAGCTCATGATCTTTAATCAAGTTCATGGTTAACACACACATGTTGGGTGTTTATTCCAAGATATCACATTAGTAGTCAGAAAGGTTGGCATCATGGCTCAAGCTAATGTGAATGGCTTGTTATGAACACCATTGTTAGCTCTCAGAATCTTACAGGTAATGACCAGAGTACCACAACACAATATGTAACTGAAGTTTCAGATCAGCTTCTTATATTCTAAATAGACTTCCAAGCTTCTATCTTTCAATTCTCATAGATATGAAGTTAGCATGCTCAAAAGCATGATGTCCACCATGTCATTACAGACAAAAACACGCAAACCATTTGCAATCAGCATGGTCAACTAACTCTTACCAGCGACTCCAAAGTAAGTGTGGAAGACATCAACCGCATCATCTGGCCTATCTGATATTCCACCCTTCTCTTTATCCTACATTCACAAAGGAAGGTAATTTTAATAAGATGATAATGGAGTTGTACAATTACATGAAAATATGATATCTATGGCCAAGATTCAACAAAAAGGTATCAAATTCAGATGTAACCTGACAGTCCAAAATAAATTTTGCAAGCTTCTCCTTGTTGATCCAGTGCACTCTGTCAATCATGATTAAGCTGGAAAGAACCCACCAAGAGTAGCAGACCTGAGAGGAAACGACAGGAATATCAATAAAGATCAAGTGACATGCAAATAGAAATTAGCAAGAGTAACTAACATCAGGAAGCTTCTCGGGACGCCCATTTAGACCTCCAGATTTAACTTGTCTTTCGCATAACCACCAACCAAGGAGGTCCTTATCAACATGATGCAGAGAACCAGTTATTGCAAGAGCTCCCACACAACAGAAAACTGCAATGAAGAGGCATAGTATCGATTGCAGTCCAATAATGCAGTAAAAAGTGACTTATATATGATAGGAATACTAGCGAAAGATGGAAACTAAATGGAACACAAGAGCTTAAAAACCAACAAATAGCCGAAACATTGTTCCCTCCCTCAAGCATTTCACCAATAATATGGCTTTTGACTAACTCTCATATAAATCGAATGATTAAAGAAAAATAATTTATATAGAGAAACTAAATCCTCCAGCAAACCCTATTTGTTCCATGCAAAAGAATAGACAAGCGAAATATAAGGATTTTTATTTCAGAGCATTCCCAGTTTGTTTACATCAGTTGTTTCACCAATCTAGGACCAACAAATGGATAATTTATCTCGATTGAACGTTTATTAAAAGCAGATAGTAACCATAAAGAGTCATCGTGCTCTATCCATTGCTCGTGACTTTTTCAAATCTTTTGACAACTTGAAATATCAGGCAACACCAGTACCTTCAAGCTTCAACTGATGATTTTTGTCACTTTACTTATTGCCAACTAATCCTGGTTTCTGGTATAAGTGCTGGTTTCTGGTATAAGTGCTTATTGTCTTGGTCGTTGATCTAGATATCAAATAATAGTGCGCTGTCATGGGAATTAATCACAATGACTTAGGAGTAGAATCCTTAAGTGGAACATGAAATGTGAAAATTTTGGAAAAAAATTGCGTAGCAATAGAAACAAAATTAAAAAACTCAGATTAGATCTTGTTCATGTTTTGGTTCAAACAACTACCGGAAGTATGATAAAATTCAACATTTCTTTGTTCAACATACTTTGCCCAGCATGAGATTCTGCTCCAGGTGTGCATCCAAATCCACCATCCACATTCTTGCAACTTACAATATATTTCACTGCTTTTCCAACATCAATTTTATCCAACTGGCGCAGCAATGCTAGAGAACAGATTGCAATGTAAGAGAACCTAAAAGAATACTTAATTTAGGTTACACCATTCTCAAATTATTGCTAATAGTAGTTTTCAAAGCCGAATATCTAAAATTATAGCTAATCCCTGCTAGAATAAGTAAAATTTAAGGGGGAAAAAAGGAAACGAATTCTACACTGAAGCATGCTGAAATACATAAACAATAAACAAAATGAGCAGCTATTACCGTGTGTCAACTTCACCCCACATGTCACCAGAAAAGGATCCATCTTCATTTTGCAGGCCTGCAATATCTAGCCGAAAAAGTCAAGTTTATCCTTGGTTATACAGATTCTCAATTGGCACCTAATGGACTCAATGCCAATTAATTAATTAATATTAATCAACTGAAGAGTGTCCTCTACAATAGTTTCAACATATTTTAGGTATTAAAGAGCAATCCCACCAAACGAGCCAAACATATCCAAGTACTGGTTTCTAAGTTATCGGCAAAAAAGCAGTCAATGCTATTAGTGTTACAAAGTTCATAGATATAGATGAGATCTAAGAGATCCATGGACAGAAATTCTGCTGCAATTACAGACATGAGGAAGGATACAGCTTGACACCTTATCAATGTCGAGAACATGTAGTTTATCAAATAGGGCCAAGACTTGAATAGCACTAAGTGTATACAGCATATGCGGATCATGTCCAATGTTACCACCAAATCCACCTGCATATTGGACAAATGGAGAAGTGAACTTTTACATAAAGATCATGTAGAGTAACTCAATCCAACAAGAGAGAGTAAAAGAGAAAAAGAACAAAAAAAAGACAGGCATCGTTTTAAAGAGCAGCTGGCAGACTAGCTGCAGTAAAGTATGACAGTAAAATTGGAAATAGGCCCAAATATTTACTGTCACAAAACAAAACAAAGTGCAAGAGAACACACCGGATTCATGTTCGCACTGCATGACCCATGAAATAACTTCATCTTTATCAACAGCATCAAGCTTTCCCAAAATATCAAGAGTTGTCAATCCCCAGTATGCCCCATTTAACCTCAGATGCTCCATCACCACAGATTCAAAATCATCTTTCCTCTGAAGTTATATGAGCACATTTTAGAAATAAAAATAATATCGTACATACTTATATAGAGATACAGTAAGCAACAGATCCACAAAAAATCAATTATTAACTATTTAACTCATCTTAACGTAAAATACTTGCATGTCACGCCACATTTATGAAGTTAGGAGATTTATTTCTCCTAGAGTTATTAGGCATTCTATGTGCTTAATAACTATCACGTAGACGTCTACTCCAAACACTACTGGAACTCAAAGATGAGTCACAAGTTACAACTAATACAATATTTGAGGAGAAAAGCCATGAAATGATATTAGTGCCACTATAACATAAACCAAATATCTTGGACAAACTTTAGGCTCTACAACATGAATTACTTGTTCCGAATTCCATTTAACTTTTGCCTATTTTATTAAAAGACTATTTTCTTCCAGTAGTATTTTTGAGCATTGCCACACAAATATGATCATAAGAAGCAGATACTAGCAGCCACATGCGTACCAGAACAATGATGCAGATGGAAACTTTCCGGTGAACAAGTTATACAATAACAGATATAGTATAAGATGAAAAGGAAAAAGAATAAGGAGATGTGAAACAAGATTACCTTTTCAACGGTTAAAATATACGCAACATGCCTTTCCACCTGCAGTTCTCCCATCTGCAGTTATTATGGCACGTAAGTTAGATTATGATAATAGCCGAAGTGTATCAAAGCAAAAATTATTAACTCAAAACAAACATTGAACACCATTTCATCATATTCTATTGACAATCTAGTAACTCAGCTCTGCCAACACCATATGACTGAGTTTCCCGCTGTATCATTGACCCAAAGGTCCAACCAAATAATGCTAAAAGGATACTGTAATATCCAAATTCATAAGTATAATGAAAAGAACATTGTCACAAGAAAAGGACATTTAAGTAGCATTAAGTTTCTTGGTAGTGGAGACATCAACATATTTGCTCTTATCCAGAAAATAAAAAGAGGAAAAGCAAAGCAGGATCCAACTTCGTCAAAGTTCTGAACTCCAAAAACCATGGAAACAAGAAAGAGTCTAGTTTACTGCCGCTGTGCTAACGAGTGTGAACACCTCCTTTCCTGTAGATTTTAAAATCAATTGTAAAAAGGGTTCTGCAGCCAAGGGAAAATCAGAACAATATTTGACTCATCCAAAGGGCTCTACAGAGTAACAACCAAAAAAGTGTAGCTCGCGCCAATGGTCTACTAGGATGGAAAACTAAAACGCTATATACACTCCTTTAGTTTCTAAAAGCTTGTAAAATACCCTCTGAAAACCTAAATTGCTCGAACATGGGTGTGGGTATTCGACGCGGGTATAGATCTAGAGGTCGAATCCTTCGAGATGTAAATTCTAAGATTCAAAGTACCCAAAATTGTTTGACTGGATCCGAATCCCATACCCACACCCATACTAGTGTCATATTGACAAGAGTGCGGCACCTAAATTGCCGAGTCAGAGCAACTTAGATGAAAACTAAGACGACATATATTGAGATATGGGAAAATGAGTTAGAAATGATTATAGTAAAGCTTGAGGCATTACAGGAAGGAGTTTCTAGGTTAAAGTATTATGATTGTTCAAAGGATTCATTTGAACAGCTGATTCCTTTGAATTACAGTCATTCAATTCTACCTATAAAGAATCAAGAAATTCTCAACTGGTATCAAGTCGAATTTCCCTCTGATTCAAGTCTATCAATGGGAAACCTCTAAGCCATTAGATTTCAATTTCAGTTTCTAATTTGTAATTTGAGTTCTGTCCCTATATTCCATTTAGCGAATACAAGGTTTTTTTTCCTTCTCCATATTATGAGTTGATTACAAGTGCATATGAGAAAGATGGAAACTTACATCACCGGAAAAAAAAAAGAGATTGAATTCGCCGGAGAGACAAGATCAGAAGCAAATCGCCGACGTTGAGACTCTGAAACGGGTCGGTTCTTCAATCCCAAATGATGATGCCTCTCATGGGTCGTGAAATCAGCCCAAAACATGACCCAAATCCATTAGATATTAGGTCCATTTCAAAATCTTCCGTCTAAAGAAACCGAAATTATTACTATCAAATAGGAATTTTTACCTAGATATACTTCTTTAGATAATACTTTAACACTTTTCTTTAGGTTTTTAAAAATTATACTCCCTCTGTTTCAAGCCATGTAAACCTGTTTGATTGGATACGAAATTTAAAAAAAGTGAGACTTATTGAATTTATAATCCTAAACAAGTCAAAGAAAGGCCCAAAATATTTGTGTAGTTATAAAAGCTATTAAGGTGTGACGACCAAACCCGTCGTCTCATGTGTTATTGCTCCGTTTTTTTGTCTATTGTTTCTTCATGTTTCGTTATAAGTATTTGGTGTGTCAGAATTGATTCGGGTTGGTTTTGGTTGAAAATAAGGCACATAGCCTCTTAGAAGAAAGCTTATTTTAGAAAAGTCAACCAGAAAATGACTATGCAGTTAGAGGGCTCGAATGTGAATTTTGGTGGTTCGGTTAGCTTTGAGGGATGATTTATGACTCAGGAGAGCGATCGGAATTGAAATTATAGGTCCGGTGTAGAAATAGGCTTGAATTGGCGAAGTTGGAATTTTGGCGGAATCAGGTTGATAAGTGAGATTTTGATCCGGGAGTCAAAATGGAATTCCGTTAGTTGCAATAGCTTTATTAGGTGATATTGGATACGTCTGCAAATTTTTAGGTCATTCGGACATCATTTGGTCGGGTTTTTGATTGAATGTTGGTTTCGGAAGTTATATTTGAAACTTAGGCTTGAATCCGTCTTGATTTGATAATTTTGTGTTTAAGGACGTGTTTTAATGATTGGAACAAGTTCGTATGATGTTTTGGAGTAGGTTGGTGATTTTGGTTGAGGTCCCGGGGACCTCGGGGTGATTTCGGAGGGTCAATCGGACCATTTTTGGACTTAATATGTTGCAGGAAATTGTAGATGAGATGTTGTAGGTATTTGGCCTATGCGATCGAAATAGCATGGTCGCAATAGCATAGAAGTATTTTGGGCAAGTGAAACTTTGTTCTGTGCGTTCGCACAGGTAGGACGCGATCGCATAGTAGAAGGGAGGGCCCAGCGGAGTTGTTATATGTGATCGCACAAGGTGGTTCGCGATCGCATAGTTCTGGCAAATGGTACATCGCGTTCGCATGGGTGATTATGCATTCGCATAGTTCATTCTGAGGCTGTGAAATTTTTATGCATTGCGATCGCAAGACTTGGTCCGCGATCGCATACAAGAAAATTATAGAGCTGGGTAGAATATTTTAAAAGCTCATTTCAGCGATTTGTGTCATTTTTCCTCCATAGTTGATCATTTGAAGAGCTTCTTGGTGGAGAATAAAGAGGGTTTCGTCGGAAAGCGATTGGAGGTAAGTTTTATGAGTTAAATACATGATTTTATCGAAAATTCATCCATTAAATCTTTGAAATTGTGTATAAAATTGGAGAAATTAGGGCTTGGTTTTTGCTATGTAAATTTGGGATTTGGTGGCCCAATTGAAATCCGATTTTGATAAATTTTATATGTAGGGACTCGTGGCAAGAAGAGGATTCCAAAAATGTGAGTTTTGTAATTTTTCGAGAAGCAGACCCGGGGCTCAGGTTTTGCTAGTTTTGAGGTTCTTGCTATAATTCGATTGTTTTCGATTAGGTATTATCTCATTTGCATATTGTGATGTATTCGCTCTATTTTTGGCTAGTTTCGATGCGTGTGGAGGCCAATTTGAGGGGCAAGGCGCCGCGGGCTTGTGATTTCACCGGTTCGAGGTGAGTAATACTTGGGAATGATATCATGAGAGTTTGAGACCCCGGATTTGCACATCTTAGTATTGTATTGAGGTGACTTGCACGCTGGTCATGAGCGTGGGGTAGAGCACCGTTGGGTTGGGGATCATGACTTGGTCCGTCCCGGTTGTTGGTTTTTACCGCGTATTTGCAAACAATTTATTGTTATCATTAAGATTTGGGCTCATTACCATACTTGCGGCTTATTGCCGACTGTTTGAACTATTTATGAACTATCATCATTGTTTCCCTTACTATTTAAAATATGATTTGAACTCAGTCCGTGTGATTTACATTGTTTATGAATTCATATTTTACTCAAACTTGGAGTTTTAAACAATATTTGAATTATCACTTGAGCTGAGTATTATTGTTTTACTGATGCCCGGGGGGCTTTTCGACTATTTTTGGGACTAATTGGGGACGAGGGCCATATGTGAGGGCATGAGGAGTGATATGATGAGGCTTTCAGGCCTCGAGCGATATGTGAGAAGGCTTTCAGGCCTCGAGTGTTATGTGTGCATATGCATATACATACATGGATCGAACTGCATGTCGCAGTAGCATATTGAATGGATCGAACTACACCCCGCAATAGTATATTGCATGGATTGAACTGCGCGCCGCAGTAGTATATTATATGGACCAGGCTGCATGCCGCAGTAATATGTTATGTGGATCGGACTGCACGCCGCAATATTATTGCGCTTGGGTTGTAGGAACCCCTCCGGAGTCTGAACCCCCAATGTGAGTGCGGCTACCCAAACGGATCGGGCTACACGCCGCAGTGGTCATATGCATTGCATTGCATTCACTCCTGTTTGTACTACGTGGCATGACATTAGCACTCATATATCATTGGCATACATAATGTTACTTGTGTCACACCTCCTTTTTCCGCACATATACGTATAACGTAAATGCCACTGTTTAACACTATACCCCGAGAAGGGATATAATAATAATCAGTGAAGGAGTTTTTCCACTTAAAGGACAGTCGGAACGGGATCAATTTATTTAATTCAGAGTCGCCACTTGGGAAAATAATGGTGTCCCAAGTCACCGGTTTGATCCCGAACCGAGGAAATTTATGACTCCGTAATATAGTCTGCGAAACTAGAAACCTGGATAAGGAATTCTATTAACCAGGGAGAAGGTGTTAGGCACTCCCAGATTCCGTGGTTTTAGCACGGTCGCTCAACTGCAAATTTTGTTTTTATCTGATTTCTTTATGTATTTTAATTATGTGCTATTAATGTTCCGCTTTTCAATTTTAGAAGAATTGCGACGTCACGAAAACACATTTCGAGTCACACCGCAACCAGTACGCTTGTGACTTTAATGTATTTCAGTTTCGCCGAGAGTAAGATTTGGGTCACATAAATGCGCACCCGTATTTAGGAAAGTAATTTATTAAAGTCGTGCCTAAAAGAATCTATCGTGTTATTAACTTTGGAAAAGACCGTGAAATTAACTAAACGGTCTTCCCGAGTCTAAGTTTTCATAACAATTATTTTGAGGGCCCCGCGGGTCTTCAAGAACACATCCAGTCCAAACTTTCTGATATCGCTCTCTAACAGAATATACACCAAGCAAAGAGCTTCGCTCTCTAACAGAATATACACCAAGCAAAGAGCTGGTGTAAAATTTTGAGAGAACAATGGTACTTTCTTTTCGTTTCTGAGATATCCAAACTTCCAACCCCAACTGTTGCCATATAAAATATGGAATACTATGATAAGAAAAATAAATTCTTGGAAAAAATGAGCTTATAAAGCAGAATTCTGTAAAATCTCATAAGATAGCAATTCCATTTCTAAATTAACATGACACTTAACAAGGTAATATCCCAAATGGAAGTTTACTGTTTCCGCACTAGGATATACATTTGAGAGACTATCTTGTGATTCTAAAAGTTCCTCTTTGCACAATTACAGTGGCAACTTAGGATCAGCGACAATTTGAACAATTTCCAGCAAACATGGAACTCGAAACATCAAAATCTAATAACATCTCAAGTATAGATTATTATCCAAACAGAGTGGGAATCTAACAATAATTTGAAACATAATTTAGCAAAGAACAATCGACATGGATATGAAAATACTGTCCATTATTCATGAAATCAAATGAAAGAGCTTAAATATTTCACTGTTAACATGCTTAATCTTGGTAAATCACATGTCAATAGCAATTGAAAATATTAGCTGGCAAGCCAGACAGATTTACACCTTCAAATCAAATCACAAAATCACCAACGAATGCTTAACAGTGAAAACGAAACCTAACGGATTCGAAGGTCGGGCATGAAGGATACAAAGAATTAAACATATTCATAGAGTTAACAATCCGACTATTCATTCATATTCGAAGGAGAATTTCGGGCAAATGTGTACATGCCTAGGCAGAGCAACAATTACAGCTCAAAATTATCCAAATGAAGCTGGATTGGAAAGCTAAAGCCCGAAATGTTCAACGGGACGCTCAACAGCAACTCGAACAGCAGCGAAACGAGCAAAACAATCACAACAATTGAACGATTCCAGCCCGATTAAACCCAAATAATGGCAAGAGATGAGTCGGAATCGGCTTCAGTAGAGGCGAGCGACAAAATCAACAAGCGAACAACAATTTTAAACACAAAACTTCAATGAAACTGGAATGAATATTTCAATCTCTCAAATGTTCAACAGTTACACGAGCAAAATAAAACAGTGGCTGTAATGGAACTCGAACCAAACAGCAGCTCGGACGGAACCTCAGCTAATCTCAACTCGAGCAGAAGACGCAACAGCGCCGGAACCTTTCCGAAATCTCAAACGGAATTGAATATACACGACTTGACTAGGCTTAAGTGGTGATTTCGAGCCGATTTTCACAGTGATTTGGTGTAGTATCAAGGAGTTTTACTGCTGGGTTTGATGGTGAAGAGGATGGACGTCGTTGGATGTTGGAGATGGAGGGACGTCGCGATTTTTTCTGTTGATGGCGTCGTTGGACCTTCTAAGAAGAAGATAGAGATGATGGGGTATTGTCAGCGGCGCTCTTCAGTGTATATCCAGGCGAAGGATCTGTTTTTTTTTTTTGTGAATTCCTGCGCCTACTTTTGTCTGTGTGTGTATGAAGAAGAACGGCTGCCTCCTTAGATTGTAGGCATTCTCCCTTTTTCTCTTAGGTCTACTTATTTTATAGGTCTAAGTCTAGGTTTTAATGGGAAGGGTATGGGCTAATTGATGGGTTTTGGGTATTTGGGCCAGGGAAAATTAAGAAAAATGGCCCAATTCAGGTCTCTTACTAAGGTAGCCCACTTATTTTATTTATTTTATAATTGTTTTTATTTATTTATTCTAATTTTATAAAATGCTTGACACTAAAATCTATTTCCTATCCATTAGTAAAAATGCAAACTAAAACATATTTAAACTAAAAATGTAAGATGGACCATTTTTGTTATTTTCTTTACATTTTGTTCTAAAACAAATTGATACTAAAAAATGTGAAATTAAATTCCTAAATGCAAATGCATATTTTTTGTTATATGAATTTTCATGCAACTAATTAATACGCAAAATTGTAAAAAAAATAATAATAAGGAAGAATTGTTTATTTTGGATTTTATGGGAATAACTCATATATAGGGTAAAAATCACGTGCTCACAACTTGCCTTGTTGACCAGATACCTGGTGTTACATGTTGAGGAGTGTTGTGCCCAAGGGGCCGACTTATGAGCCAACTTTCTCTATCTGATATATCATTCATATGCTGGCTGTTGAAAAAGAAAAAGGGATATTTGTAAAGAGATTTTCAAAAGTGATATTTTTAACCGATTTTGGACTTTTCTAAAGGATTTTTACGGTATTACGATTGTCTCAAAGGGATTGTACTATCTTGTATAGCATTTTGGTGTGCCCATACGTGTTTTCTTATCGCTCAGTTATTATTCTCTTTTATTACCACTGAGTTGGAAGTACTCACTTTACTCCCTGTACCTTGCGTGCAGTTGCAGGTATTGTTCGCCCGTTAGCGGGTTATTAGCAGGGCAGAAGACCTTATGGTGGTAGTTGAGCATGGTGACCGCTAGCGTTCACGACACCGTACTTCATCTTTGTATTCCAGTTTTTATCTTGTATTTATCTATACATTGTTGGCCAGTAGTAGCGCCTTTACTCATTAGATGCTCATGACTTTGTGACACCTCAATCGGGTTGTATTGGGATGATATTAATAGATTTAAATGTCAATAAGTTGAAATTTCTATTTATTTATATTTGATAGCTGTAATAAAGAGGATTTGGGGTTGTTGGCTGGCTTTGTCTTCACGAGAGGCGCCATCACGACCGGGTATGGAATTTGGGTCGTGAAAAGTTAGTATTAGAGCCTAGGTTACTAGGTCTAACGAGTCATGAGCATGTTTAGTAGTGTCCCGCGGATCGGTACGGATATGTCTGTATTTATCCTCGAGAGGTTGCAGAACCTTTAGGAAAACTTCACATTCTTGGAATTCTTATCATGCGTACTTGATTCAGTTTGAGATAACTCTTGTAATTCTTTCTACAAGTCGGTATGTGCACGTGAGCGTTCTGTTGTATATGTGCCTTGATGGCTTGTGATTCCCCGATCAAGGGGTGAGAGGTAATCTCCGTGAGTTCATGTTGGGCCAGTCTGGAGGACTTGAGGCTGGATCTTTGCCTATGGCTTGAGCACCGAGGTGCGGATTATGTGAGCAAGTGTTTTGAACTTATATGTTTGGAAATGCCCTTATTATTCGGATTGGCGGATGGGTGTCCATGTGATGAGTATGTTGGTACTACGAGGTGTATTTATATGATTTTGGTAGTGACGAAGAAGTCTGATGGATAATAGATGAGCTGTTAAGCGTTTGTTTCCTATTGCGATCCATTGTGTAGCCCCAAGTTATGGGCACGAACATGTCTCTTAGCTGGAAAGTAAAGTACGTTTCATGTGGTGGTATGAGTTTAGATTCAGAAAGACTAATTGATTGTGTAACGTATTTGATGGTGGAAGGTATGTTGAAATACTGAAATGAGGCGAAGTAGGTAGGTTATCTCATGCGGAGTGTTTTTGAGCCGTATGATCCTTATGTGTATGTTAAAAATATCTCATGTGTAATTGAAGGGTATGTGTTGTAATTTGAGAATTTGGGACGCTTAAGAATGTGGACTCAATTGTGGTAGAGATGAATACGAGAGGTGTGGAGGATTACAATACTAGTTGGTCTATATTTTCACGAACTTGTGGATGACTTGAGTTTAAATCTCACTATAGCGTTGTATTTTCTATAGAGTAAAAGTATTAAGAACTATTGTGCGTGTCCTGGTATATGGCTTCGAGCTAAGTTGGGGTGGTTGCTATGGATTAGCTGATTGCACTATTGTATGCTATATTGGTTCTGTCTCAAAGTATGTTAGCGGATCAGGTCTGGTCGTAGAATTGAGCCGAGAATGGCGCGTGTGAAGGAAAGATTTTGATAAAGGTTATATGGTGCTTCGTCGATGTAAAGAAATACTAGGATGATTTGAGCTGCTATTGATAAAAAATGCTCAGTGTATAGAGAGGAAAGATGGTTGTTTGTATCTGTATGAAATCATGTTCTGCGGTGTCAGGGTGCTAATAAGGCACGAGTGGTTCTATCCATTTAAGGCATGTGATCTACAACTGAATAAGAATGAATGACTCTCAAAAACAGTTTTATTGGGTTCAAATTTTGCATGTAACAATCAGGTGCCTTAAGTTTGTATATGTGGCTAGAGACTGTATTTTCATTTGAAGATATCAAGACTTGTGGTACTTTATGATAGTCATGGGATTCTGTGTATCCGCATTTGGAAGGTAATGGTAACGAGTTCAGGTTCACAGAAAGTTCTTCAAAGTAAAGTATTCAGGGATGTGGTATCTCTAGGAAACGTTTGAAAGGGTATTCAGTGGCCTATATGTCTTAGATAGTGTGGTCTTATGTGCGAGTCTCGTGTGGTAAACCCGAGTTGAGGTATGGTGGTGCAAGCAAGGGATAATATCAAATTAATGATGAATTAGGACGAGAATTGGATAAATGCAACAACTTGATAATAAACCGAATCAGTATGATAAGGGTATGATTAATTCTTTTGTTGAACCATGCCAAATATTTGGAATCCACCTCTCCTGTTGCTCGATCCTCTATCATTGTGTCAGGTTGCAGAAACTGGCTTTCATTCCATATTTTTCTAATTCTTGTTTCCAGGAAGATAGCTTTAGGACCCAACTCAATAATCTGTTCACTTAAATCTTCATCGTTGTGCACTGTTTGGAACCTCCCGAATTGTCGCACGACTCTGTAAGGTGCATAAGGTTTTATGAATGCCCACCAGAATTATATATGGGACCTCTACTGAAGTATAGACAACTTCGGTTGCGGGAAGCCACCCATAAGCCCACTCGATCTTATCCACATTCAATGAATTCAAGCATGAAGACCAAGCCTTAACACCTTTAGGGAATTTGATGCCTGCAACCCGAGTTTCAAGTTTGTTGATGCAACTAAACCCAGTTAACCCAAAATTCACGTACCTTGTATGGTGACATAAATGCTCCTGGATCCACATTTGCAATAGAAGATTACACCCTTGAAAGAATTTTTCTCCTTCTCGACACTTAGTTAAGGCCCGATAAATCTCTGCTACAATCAAGGAGACTATTGTGCTATTGGGCTTTTTCATAGCTACATCCACCATTCCTATTAGTGCTAGATCTATATTCCCATCCTCCCTTGGGCAAATCACAATTCCTAGAAAGGCCACAATAAATGCTAACCTTCGCCGAGCCTCCCATTTGTCTTTATTTCCTTCATGTGTTGAGCTCGTGTTAGGTTCCTCAAAGCCCATCGGGTTGCCGTATCAATTGTCACACCTCATTTTTTCCGCAGGTCCGCGAGTGCGCGAATATAAAAATGAGTTTTTCCAATTAAAGGACAATCAAAACGGAATTCATTTATCAAGAGATTCGGAGTCGCCACTTGGGAGATTTATGGTGTCCCAAGTCACCGGTTGAATCTCGAATCGAGGAAAGGTTTGACTCTATTTAATGGTCCGCGAACCAGAAATCCGGATAAGGAATTCTGTTAACCCGGGAGAAGGTGTTAGGCATTCCCGAGTTCCGTGGTTCTAGCACGGTCGCTCAACTGTTATATTTGGCTTGATTATATGATTTTAATACAAATATGAACTAATGTGCAAACTACCACTTCAAACCGTTTTAATTGTTAGAAGAAAATTATAATGTCGTGAGAATATATCTCGAATTTCGTCACATAAATGTGTCCGCAATTTTTGATATATTCCGACTTCATTGGCATTTGGATCGGGGTCACATAAATGTGTACCCGAGTTTAAGGAGGTACAATTATTAAATACGCGCTTAAAACTATTAACGCGTTATTATTTTGAGAATGCCGTGAAAATTTACTAAACGGCCAATCTCGGATTTCTAAGTAAATATATACACTTATGAAGATTTCACAGTTTTTGCGATTTATTTATCGAAGCGCGTCTCATTTATTAACAAAATAATCCTAAAATGACTACATTTCCTATTTTTTTTTTTAGTTTTTATAAATAAAGAAATCTCATAATTAATTTAGAAATTAAAAATGCAATACTTATCTAATTTATGATAAAGACTTAATGAAACAGATTTTAATCTATGTTTAAACAGAAAATATTTTTTTTTTCGGAATTATTAATATTATTATTTTTTATTATTTTTGTAAATACGAAATTTCTTAACTTAATAATAAAAGAAACATAATTAGAACAATATTGAAAAATCTTGAGTGGTAATATATATAAAAGAAAAACCAATAAAATCATTTATTCAAAATTATCAAAATTATAGCCATATTAAAGCTTATATGGTAAAATTATTTTTTATTTCCAATCGTTCAAAACTAAGTTTATTTTTTAGAAAAACAGCAATTATAAATTAACTATAATTTTATTTAAATTCGTTTTTTTATATTAGCTTAAAGAAAAATATATTATTTGTTATATTTAGATAAATGTTTAATAAAAATAGACATTACTTAAATAAAACTGAAAATATAAGTGCAAAATCGACAATTAATATATATACAAACTAAACCAATTATCTTACAACTAATTTAAACTCATTTTTTTTAAAGTTTTTACTATTTTTGACTTAAACCCTTGATATTAACTATTTACAACTATTTTTTCAAAACCATAATCAACCTTAATTATTTAAACCTATATTTGGAGATTTGATAAATTTGAAGAAAACATTCTTTTATCATTTAAAACTTAAACCGTACCTAAATGCCTAAATTACGCAAAAATAATTACAATTCACATTTTTTTTTGTTAAAATTAACTACATATTTACAAATTATCTTAAAAAAAATGATGTTAAAATATTTGAAGCTAATGAACTAACAAGTTTTAATTAATCCAATTAATAAAGAAAAATAACTCATTCTTACTTCAATTACTAAACCATTTGAACATTAAGAAACATATTTATAATTATATTATTTAATAACCAATTTTGAAGTGAATTATTATTGCTACAACAAGATTTAATTATTTAAATTTATAACAAAAACTTACAGAATATTAATATTGAATTTATTTAAACATAATATGTAAAAGAAGATAGAAATAGAAACTATTTAAAATTTCAGAATTTGCATACTTCCCATGTATTCATCTTATCATTTAAACATAATTAGGTATGTACGTGATATTGGAAATAAAAGAACACCGGTGATCAACACACCAAATAACAACACAGCAATATCACAGCAACAACAACCTCAAAAATACCCAGTATTCGAATTTCAGCAATAAGAATTAATAACCCCGAATTGAACTTTAGAATAAGATTTGTAAAAATGGAAGACTAATTTTTTAGATTTTTTTTTTTTTTTTTTTTTTACTATTTGCTAACACTCTTTAAGATTTTTGTTTTTCAGATTCTTCTCTCTAAAATTTTTTTTCTCTTCATCCTTCTCCCCTCAAATTTCTCTTCTATTTATAGCAAAAAATTTCGAAATTTTCAGATTTTATTTTTATTATTTTTATTATTTTTATTATTTTTTTTAATCTTTTTTTAATTAAAAGAAATCCCACTTACTAAATGCTTTTATTATTTTATAAAAATAAATCCCACCTTGCTTATCTTTTATTTTTTAAAACACAACTTTAATGATTTTTATATTTTTAATTGTCCACTTTCTTTTATTTATTTAAAAGAAAATGCCACTTTCTTTTCTTTTCTTTTAAAAAAAACAACTTTCTTTTACTTTTGATTTTTTTAATTTTCAGCCACTTTTGACTTTTATTCCAAATTTCATTTTCAATTATTTAAAACCAACCGAAAATTTTAAAAAAAATATTAATATTTTCAATTTTTTTTAATATAAATTATTTTTTTAAAAAAAAAATTAATAAAAAAAATTAATAATAATAGCAATAATATGAATAGATAATTAAACATAAAAAAGAAAAATTAAATCATATATATATATATATATATATATATATATATATATATATATATATATATATATATATATATATATATATATATATATAAAATTAAACAAAAGCTAAAATATATAGAGTGAAAAATTTAAATACGGTCAAACATTTTTGTGGGGGCTTTTGTGTGTGTGTGTTAGGACTTTTTGGTTTAGGGTGTGTTTTGAATAGTGTATAGTAGTGTAATAAATGGGTCGTGGGTCATTGGGTTATGGTGTTTTGGGTTGGGTAGAATATGTTTGGGCTCAAGTTTAAAATTTAAGAAGAGACCCAATTCCGAATTTGTCTTCTCTATAAAAAAAATTTATTTATTATGAAATAAATTAAAAAAAAATGTTAAGATTAAATTATAAAACCAAAATTATCTTAAAAACACCACAGGTATGGCGCTAGCTAAGCTTGTAATTACTGTAGCTCCCCAAAAGCTCATCTGACCCCAAGTTTAACTCATAATAATTATTATTACAAAAAAATTAGACGTTAATTAAAATAAAATCGCACAAATTGGATATTATAGGCTAAAAATGCAAAAATACATATTTTTGTGATTTTATAAAATAAACTTAATTATTACTAATTATAAACTTGAATTTTATATAAATACAATATATTTTTATATTTTTTATTTATTTAAACAAATAAATATGCACAGATAAATGCAAATAATTCAAGAAAAATAACACAAAATTCACAAATATTGCAAACAACACAAAACTCTTTTATTTTGAATTTTTTGGAGTAATTCTCATATAGGGCAAAAATCACGTGCTCACAGCTGCCCCTCTTTGCGCTTAAACACGAAGAGTTTCTGTGCAAAGACGAGTGAGCGGATACGAGCGATTTTTGCCCGTTTGAGCACTCCGTGAGAAGCATTGTTTTTTCAAAATTTTGACCGAACCTTTGCTTCAAAAGGTTTTCTACATATCCCTGGCTAAAAAAGAATCAGGTCAATGTAGTTCGGAAAGTTTTGGTAGCTGGGACTACCAATGAAACTGCGATTTTTGTTGTTACTGTTGCTGTTGTTGCGGTTACTGCTTGTTGACCTCCTTATTACACCATGCAAAAGCAAAATAAGAAGCTAGACTAAATTATGATTTATGAACTGTAAACTCTTATCTATATCTTCAATTTATCCTTCTGCTGGGGGATACTGCTTCCTCGATTTAAGACTTGTTATGCCGGGGGTTCTTGTTGTAACCCTTGGTATTATTGAATTCTGCTTCGATTTTGAAATGTATTCCTCTGTTTTGCAGGCGGGCTCCCGATTGTGATAACTTGCAATTAACACCTCCGTTCTACAAACGTGCTCCTGATCTTCTTCAACTGGAAATAACACCTCCGTTCTACAGGTAGGCTCCTGACTTCTTCAATTTGAAAATAACACCTCTATTCTACATGCGGGCTCCTGACTTCTTCAATTTGAAAATAACACCTCTGTTCTACAGGCGGGCATCCTGATTTCTTCCACTTAAAAATAACACCTACATTCTACAGGCGGGCTCCTGATTTCTTCAACTTAAAAATAACACCTCCATTCTACAGGCGGGCTCCTGATTTCTTCAACTTGAAATAACATCCTCCATTCTACAGGCGGGCTCCTGATTTCTTCAAAATAGCACCTCCATTATATAGGCGGGCTCCTGATTTCTTCAGAATAACACCTCCATTCTACAGGCGGGCTCCTGATTTCTTCAGAATAACACCTCCATTCTACAGGCGGGCTCATGATTTCCTCAAAATAACACCTCTATTCTACAGGCGGGCTCCTGATTTCCTCAAAATAACAATAACACCTCCATTCTACAGGCGGGCTCCTAATTTCTTCAATTTAAAAATAACACCTCCATTCTACAGGCGGGCTCCTGATTTCTTCCACTTAAAAATAACACCTCCATTCTACAGGCGGGCTCCCGATTTCTTCAACTTAAAAATAACACCTCCATTCTACAGGCGGGCTCCTGATTTCTTCAACTTGAAATAACATCCTCCATTCTACAGGCGGGCTCCTGATTTCTTCAAAATAACACCTCCATTCTACAGGCGGGCTCCTGATTTCTTCAAAATAACACCTCCATTCTACAGGCGGGCTCCTGATTTCTTCAAAATAACACCTCCATTCTACAGGCGGGCTCCTGATTTCCTCAAAATAACACCTCCATTCTACAGGCGTGCTCCTGATTTCTTCAAAATAACACCTCCATTCTACATGCGGGCTCCTGATTTCTTCAGAAAAACAATAACACCTCCATTCTACAGGCGGGCTCCTGATTTCTTCAACTTAAAATAACAACCTCCATTCTACAGGCGGGCTCCTGATTTCTTCAATTTAAAAATAACACCTCCATTCTACAGACGGGCTCCTGATTTCTTCAACTTCAAAATAACAACCTCCATTCTACAAGCGGGCATCCTCACTCCTTCAATTTGAAAATAACACCTATGTTCTACATGCGGGCATCCTGACTTCTTCAACTTAAAATAACAACCTCCATTCTACAGGCGGGCATCCCGACTTCTTCAATTTGAAAATAACACCTCTGTTCTACAGGCGGGCATCCTGACTTTTTCATCTTGAAATAACAACCTCCATTCTACAAGCGGGCTCCTGATTTCTTCAACTTAAAAATAACACCTCTGTTCTACAGGCGGGCATCCTGACTTCTTCAACTTCAAAATAACAACCTCCATTCTACAGGCGGGCATCCTGACTCCTTCAATTTGAAAATAACACCTCTGTTCTACAGGCGGGCATCCTGACTTCTTCAACTTCAAAATAACAACCTCCATTCTACAGGCGGGCATCCTGACTTCTTCAATTTGAAAATAACACCTCTGTTCTACAGGCGGGCATCCTGACTTTTTCATCTTGAAATAACAACCTCCATTCTACAGGCGGGCTCCTGATTTCTTCAACTTAAAAATAACACCTCCATTATACAGGCGGGCTCCTGATTTCTTCAACTTAAAAATAACACCTCCATTCTATAGGCGGGCTCCTGATTTTTCCACTTAAAGATAACACCTCCATTCTACAGGCGGGCTCCTGATTTCTCCCAATTAAAATCTCTTTAATTGATTTTCTTGTTTTCTTTGCGAAAATTTTCGACAATGGCGAAAATTTTCTGCCCCAGTTTTGGTAATATTCTTTGCGGTATGTCATTCTTATATCATCGACATTTCCTTTCACCTGCTTCAAATCAAAGAAAATTTGTTAGTTTAAAATGCGGTGAATGGTCGTGCCACTCCTGCCGGGGATGGCTTTTCCTTCTTCTGTTCTAAGTTCCCGAAACTTGTCGGGGATGATGTTACTTGTTGGGAATGATATTTCTGCTGGGGGATGGTTTTTCCATTTATCCCTTCCCTTTTCTGTGTTTTAAAACTTGCTGGTGAGACTCAAAATCACTTTCTTCAAAAGGTTTGATTTTCCTTTAATATCGCTGGAAAAAGAAATGTCATCAGCTAGGGATGCATTTTCCTTTTTCCTTCTCCGCTTTATGGTGTCCAATCATCTTGAGAATTGGTTGATAATCTGTCGGAGTTATTTGCGCATCTTGAAAATTCACAGGGATTCTTTTGGAACTTGGTCCATGATTTTTCGACTGCATCTTTCAGGTCTTCTCCATTTCCTGACATTCTAGACCAATTTGGTCTGTCTTACCCTCGTTTTGCTTCGCACCAATTCGGCACTGATAGTAAGCTCTGAAAAGTCTTTCTCAAAATAGACTTGGATAAAAACCTTTAAACAAAGAAAACTGAAAATATAGAAAAAGAAATAAGCTTTCTGAACAAATGTAGCGAAAAACAAAAAGGAACTTATCTGAATGGTATAACCGGTCCCAACGATCACGTCGTGCATTCCGGATTAATCAACCCAGTCTATTTGTATCAATCCATCTTCTGATGGTCTCATTTGCTGAGGACGAACAGATGCACGACTCTTTGTCAAATGCGGGTCCTTTGTGCCACTCTATCTTGTCGCCTCATAGTGCCCTTCGAGGGGTTTTCACTAATGAGACTCTCTCATTTCTCTCAACTCCCACCGCCTTCTGGTGCCCGTGAAGGTTTTCACCGATAAGACTCTCTCATTTTATTTTTTCTCAGCTTTCGTTGGAGATTGGAAAGGTACCGATAAGGTTCTCTTCACTGGGGATTCTTCTGGCTATCAATTCCTTCAACTTATTCCCTTTATGTTGGGGATCAACGTGTTACTCTTGGTTTTTACTTGCTTGACTGGGCATTTCCTGGATACCGATCGGGAGGTCTTTTTCGGACATCTCATATGGGTTTTTTGTGTGGGTCTTAAAAAGAAAAGAGCATCAAAAATTCACAATAACTCTAAATGGGTGAAATATTACAACTCTCGGAATTAAATTTTTTTTATTTTATAAAACAACATAACTTCTGCCCCAGTTTCTTATTTGGGGAAAGATTAACTTTTATTCCTTCTATGACCGAGCCGTGAGGCGCCTACGTATCCTATTTGAGGAATCAGGTCAAACGTAGTTCCTTGATTCATTTAAATCTCTTGTGACTTTCTTTTATCTATTTATTATTTTTTTTTCTTTTCTTTTCTATTTCCGTTATTGATTCCAAGAGAGGGATATGAAAGAATAAATAAGGCTCAAAGGGGAAACAAGGGTTAAAAGTGTTTGGATAGAAGAAAGAATTGCCTCCGTCATTTCATTATCCGATAAATACCCAATACAAACAAATAAAATGAACCAAAATCATAAAGAAATTACACGTAATATCTCTTGACTGCATCAGAATTGATAGCCATGTCGGTGCATCTTCCCTCAATATCGGTCAGATATAGAGCTCCATTGGATAATACTCTAGTTACAGTAAGCGGCCCTTGCCAATTCGGGGCAAACTTGCCCTTTGCTTCGACCTGATGTGGAAGGATCCGTTTTAGTACTTGTTGCCCTACTTCAAATTTTCTAGGGCGTACCTTCTTATTGTAAGCTCTTGCCATTCTCTTCTGATACAATTGACCATGACATACTGCTGCCAATCTCTTTTCATCAATTAGGCTCAACTGCTCTAATCGAGTTTTGACCCATTCATCATCATCAATCTCAGCTTCGACAATTCGGAGGGATGGAATCTCCACTTCTGCTAGTATTACTGCTTCAGTTCCGTATACCAGCAAGTAAGGAGTTGTACCTACCGAAGTGCGAACCGTAGTGCGATAACCCAACAATGCAAATGGTAGCTTTTCATGCCACTGCCTAGATCCTTCTACCATTTTTCTCAGTATCTTCTTTATATTCTTGTTTGCTGCCTCAACCGCGCCATTTTCTTTGGGACGATATGGGGTGGAATTACGGTGTGTAATCTTGAACTGTTGATACACTTCTTTCATCAAACCACTATTAAGATTAGCACCATTGTCCGTGATAATCATCTTCGGGATCCCAAATCTACAGATGATATGGGAATGGACGAAGTCTACCACGGCTTTCTTGGTCACTGACTTGAATGTCTTCGCCTCCACCCACTTGGTGAAATAATCAATGGCTACTAGAATGAACCTATGACCGTTGGAAGCTGTCGGCTCGATCGATCCAATGACATCCATGGCCCACGCAACAAATGGCCATGGTGCTGACATCGTGTGCAATTCCGTTGGCGGGGAATGAATAAAATCTCCATGCACCTGACATTGATGGCACTTGCGCACAAAATTTATACAATCACGCTCCATGGTGAGCCAGTAATATCCTGCCCGTAAGATCTTCTTTGCCAATACATACCCACTCATATGTGGCCCACAAACTCCGGCATGCACCTCTGTCATCACTGTTGTGGCTTGGCCTGCATCTATACATCTTAGCAATCCCAAATCCGGGGTTCTCTTGTACAGCACTCCTCCACTAAGGAAAAATCCGTTTGCCAACCGCCGAATAGCCCTCTTTTGATCTCCAGTTGCCTGCTCTGGGTATATTCCCATCCTGAGGTATTCTTGGACATCATGAAACCATGGCTCGCCATCAATTTCTTCCTCCACCACATTGCAATAGCCATGTTGATCCCGAACTTGAATATATAACGGATCAACATGAATCTTATCCGGGTGATGCAACATCGATGCTAGAGTAGCCAAAGCATCGACGACCTCATTATGCATTCTTGGTATATGTCTGAATTCTATTGACCGTAAACGCTTCATCAGGTCATGCAAACATTGGCGATACGGGATAAACTTCAAATCTCTTGTTTCCCACTCACCTTGAACCTGATGTACCAGAAGGTCCGAGTCTCCCAAGACCAAGACGTCCCGGACATCCATGTCCACAGCTAATCGTAACCCCAAAATGCATGCTTCGTATTCAGCCATATTGTTGGTACAATAGAAGCGCAACCGAGCCGTAACAGGATAATGATGTCCTATTTCAAAAATAAGTACTGCTCATATTCCGACTCCCTTTGCATTTGCAGCTCCGTCAAAGAAAAGCTTCCACCCTGGCTCCTTGGTTAGTTCTAACTCATCAATTTGCAACACTTCTTCATCTGGAAAATACGTCATTAAAGGTTCGTATTCATTATCAACAGGATTCTCAGCTAAGTGGTCGGCTAGTGCTTGGGCTTTCATGGCCGTCCTCGTCACATAGATGATGTCAAATTCCGTAAGTAATATTTGCCATTTTGCTAACCTTCCTGTAGGCATAGGTTTCTGGAAAATATACTTCAATGGATCCAAACGTGAAATGAGATAAGTAGTGTAGGAAGATAAATAATGCTTCAACTTCTGTGCCACCCAAGTTAGGGCGCAACATGTCTTCTCAAGATGAGTGTACTTAACTTCATATGCGGTGAACTTCTTACTGAGATAATAGATGGCTTGTTCCTTTCTGCCGGTGATGTCATGTTGCCCCAATACGCAGCCGAAAGAATTGTCCAAAACTGTTAGATAAAGAATCAGAGGCCTCCCGGGTTCAAGTGGAACCAACACAAGTGGGTTTGACAAATACTCCTTTATCTTATCAAAAGCCTATTGGCATTCTTCAGTCCACTTGACTGCAGCATCCTTCTTTAACAGCCTAAAAATAGGTTCACATGTTGATGTGAGCTGAGCAATGAATCGGCTGATGTAATTCAATCTTCCCAAAAGACTCATCACTTCAGTTTTGTTCTTTGGTGCTGGCAATTCTTGTATGGATTTGATCTTTGATGGATCCAACTCAATACCTCGCCGACTGACAATGAATCCTAGCATTTTTCCCGAGGGAACCCCAAATGCACATTTGGCTGGATTGAGCTTAATGTCGTACCTCCGAAGCCTTTGAAAAAACTTCCTCAGATCTGCTACATGGTCTTCCTGTCGCCTGGATTTTATGATTACATCGTCTACATACACCTCAATCTATTTGTGTATCATGTCATGAAACACAGTAGTCATTGCTCTCATGTATGTCGCCCCGACATTCTTCAAACCAAACGGCATTACCCTGTAGCAATAAGTTCCCCAAGGAGTGATGAAAGCTGTCTTTTCTGCATCTTCTTCATCCATTAGGATCTGATGGTATCCTGCATAGCAATCCACAAAGGATACAATATCTCGCCCCGCGCAATTGTCTATCAAGATATGGATGTTGGGTAGTGGGAAGTTATCTTTCCGGCTTGCCCTGTTCAGATTGCGATAATCGACACATACCCGAATTTTCCCATTCTTCTTCGGCACTGGCACCACATTGGCCAACCATTCGGGATATCGAGTAACCCGAATAACCTTTGCTATCAACTGTTTGGTTACTTCTTCTTTGATCTTTACGCTCATATCCGTTTTGAACTTCCTCAATTTCTGCTTGACAGGAGGACATTCCGGATCAATGGGCAATTTATGTACCACTAGATCCGTGCTTAACCCCGGCATGTCATCATACGACCATGCAAAAATATATTTGAATTCAAACAGTGTTTTGATTAGCTCTTCCCTGATACTCGGCTCAATGTGAATGCTGATTTTGGTTTCCCTAACATTATCCTCATCTCCTAAGTTGGCAGCTTCAATATCGTTTAAGTTAGGCTTAGGTTTTTCTTCAAAATGAGTTAATTCCCTGTTAATCTCTTCAAAAGCCTCATCTTCCTCGTATTCCGATTCATCCTCATAATTGACTTCGTGCATAATTAATTTGGATTCAGATTGACTTCTTAGTCTAGGTTGAAGATCCGTTGTGCATGCCATGACACTGGAACCGGTGAAAACAGAACTGTTCAGAAATGAAAAGATACAAAAATAAAAAATAAAGAAAATAAAGGAAACTTTCGTTTTTATTGAAAATGAGGGATAACAGAGTTTCACACTACAAATTGTGAGCACGTGATTTTTGCCCTACATGAGAATCACTCCCAGAAAATTCAAAAATAAAATAGTTTTATGTTGAGCATGATTTTTGTGATTTTTGTGTTATTTTTATCTTACATTTTGCATGTTTGTGTGTGCGTGTTTATTTATTTAAATTAGTAAAATACAAAATATATACATCATGTTTTGCATTTTTTTTTTAGTGTTTAATATCAAAATTATACGGTTTACATTTAAGTGATATGTAATTATGTGGGATGATTGTAGTAAAAATTAATTGTGTTATGAGTTAGTATATATATATATATATATATATATATATATATAGTATATATATATATATATATATACATATATATACACACATATGTATATGATACACCATGGAATGTAGTATGGAAATCGGAATTGGGCCATAGCAAAACCAGGCCCAATGTAATTCAATACACCACCCAATTCCCTACCAAAACCAACCCATACCCACGCCCAACCCGTTTTACCCGACCCGGTCCGAAAATAACCAAACCCCCTCTTTTCTTTCTCATTTCATTTTCCTAATCTCCCAAAACCCTAAAGAGCTCCTTCTTTCTTCTCCATCTCCATCAGCCGCCACACCCCAAACCACCCCATCTCTTTCACGCTGCCGACAACGGCCAGTCACCAGCCTCACGCCATGAACGACCAGCTCCTTTCCAAGAGACAGCTCGTCACCGCCTTCCCCTCGCCTGAAACTAGAGAAACCACCAGTCACGCCGGAAAAGACCACTACCTCCAGCTCATCGTCACCAGCTTCTCGTTCGACGTCCAGCCTCACTTCATGACCATCCATGAACGACCAGCAACACTCCAGTTGACCACCCCAATCTTTCCGCCATCCCCAGCTAGCCATGGTTTCCCTCCGTCTTCATCGCGACATCGAGCAGCCTTGTCACCCACCAAACGACCAGTTTCAGCCCTGAAAACCAGCAGCCTTCACAAATGTGTTTGTAGCCAGTTCGTTCATATTCCTCATCATTCAGTTTGGTCATCGTCATCGTCTTCAGTCATCTTCTTCATTAAGACGATTCACTATTCATCGTTGCAAGGGACGTTTGCTATCCAGATATATTTTGTTTACGTTCAAGTTGAAGTCTTCGTCCAATATTCTAGTTCGATGTGTTTGATTCCGTCTAAGGTCGTAATCGTTGCTTCATTTTTTGTTTAATTGGAAAGCAATCCAGGTTTTACTTACTTCCCATTTCTTAATTTGTTGCTTGATTTTGTGGTGATAGACATGAGGTTCATCCATTTCTATATGTTTGATAATTGGAAAACTAGATAATTAGAATTGCTAGATTTTATGAGCTGATATTAATTGATGCTTGTGTTTTGGACTAGATAAATCCAGTATTCATGTAATGATTTGGTATTTGTTAGCTTGTGTTTTATTTTTGTGTTCATTATTCTACCATGTTTAGCTTCATTTTGGTTGTCTTTTGATTAAATCATTGGATCCTTCATTTTTACTGTATTACTGTTGGATTTAATTTGGAGTTCGATTTGATGCGTGATTTTTAGTAATTTGAATCTATTGGTTGTGTTCTGTTAATTGTGATATGAATATGAGTTTTGTTGAAATGATTCCTAATGTTGTTGATTGAAAATTAGTTTCATATATTAATTAGTCAATTGTTAGGCTTGATTTGGTTATAGTTGTAGTGATTTGGTGTTCATAATAATCAGTTTGGTCAGTTGTTAATTTTGGTACTGATTGAAGGGATGGGGTAGAACAGTATTTTTGGTAAATTCAGGGGTAATACGGGAATTGACCACTTACAGAATTATTTAAATTGAGTATTTTATCCACTAAGCACTAATAACATTAAAAAGGGTATTGTTTAATACTTAGTGAGGAACAAGACATAGTGGCTTTGGAAGATGTTAAAAGAAGTAATTAAATATGTTGCCCATAACTTTTGAATTAATTAAGGAGGGGACAAGCATGTAAGCATGGGGAACCATTTAACTTGAATCAAGAAGTCATTTAGGGGGAGGGGTCTGTTTTGAGCTATAAAGATAGCATTAATCTAAAACACATAGGGGATTCGAAAATATAGACAGAGATATTCCTACACACACAGAGATATCTGGAAAAAGAATTTTGAACTAAAAATACAGTGAGAGTAGGGAAGATAGACATAGGAATAAACAAAAAATACACACACACATACACACTGTGTATACTGTTGCATAGTGGTCGGTTGGTTGCTGTTGTTCTCGGGTTGTTGTTGTTGCTGTGCTACTGAGTTTGACTGTGGCGTATCTGCTGAGTGTTGGTTTAGATTACTGGTTTGGGGTCTGTTTTGGTGTTTGCTTTGTTGGCTGAGCTGTGGACTGCCACTGCCTGGGTTGTTGAGTGTTTGGTTGTTTGTTGCTGTTGGTTATTGCTGTTGGTCTGTTGTCATTTGGCTTCATCGACTTAACTGATCTCCATTCTCTTGCTGTGTTGAATTCCAGGTATTTCACTACTGCCTGAAGCTGTAAACGTGAATTGAAGAAACAAAGTTTAGCTTATTGATTAGTTAAATACATGTATACTCATTAAAGAGAACTTGAGCATGTAATAGACTATATGGATTGCAATTATGTGAGCTTTATATTTCCATAGGCTATCATAGTAGAAGTGGTCTACTGGAAAGGTACCATGTAAGGGGTATACGGATCAGTGAATACATGTTAAAAAGAAAAATTTTCCATTATGTTAGTGGTGTTAATTTGATCAAGTTAAGAGTGCATGATAACCAACAATTAGTGTGAAAGTAAATAGAGTCATGATGATGGTAACTTGATCGAGGGTGATGAATTAGTAGTATCGTGTTCAATGTTCAATTAGTTAATTAAGTATGTAAATCCCGTTCTATCAATAGTCGCTTAAAAAGGGGAATCTCGACAATTGATATATCACTTCGTTACTATTAGATTATCAATACACTTTAGTTCATGTATATCTACTATGATCTAGATCATTCACACAAAAACTAATTATCAGTTAGATTGGGTTAAAATCTGAAGCATGTTCAATATTCTTTTCTTAAATAAAACAAATTTTTTGGGTAACTAATTAGCTTAACTAGATTGAATACAAATTGGAATATTTTAAGTAAAAAGGAAATTGCCTTCTGGCGTTTAATTTTGAGTCAAGGCTCTATTGAATGGCCCAAATGATAAAAACAAAAAATATAAAACTAGCAGGTAATGATAAACAATTAACATATTCTTTGTTGTTAAAGACAAAACAAGTAGAGAATATAGTTCATCTTAGGATTGGCCTTAATAATAATGAGATGAGCCTCGCCAAACGCAAATACACAATCGCGGGGCCCTCTAATCAGTTGTTATAAGAAGCATAGACTTGGAAGGACCGTCTAGTGAATTTCACGGTCTTTTCCCAAAGTTAAATAGACGATAGACTCTTTAGGCCCGATTTGAAATAAAATTACTTTCCTGAATACGGGTGTGCATTTATGCGACCCAAATCTTACTCTCGGCGAAACTGAAATACATTAAAGTCGTAGGCGTACTGGTTGCGGTACGGCTCGAAATGTATTTTCGTGACGTCGCAATTCTCCTAAGAATTAAAGCGGGATATAAGAGCACACAAATAAAAATATATAAAGAAATCAGATAGAAACAAAATTGCAGTTTGAGCGACCGTGCTAAAACCACGGAATCCGGGAATGCCTAACACCTTCTCCCGGGTTAACAGAATTCCTTATCCAGGATTCTAGTTTCGCAGACTATATTATAGAGTCATAAATTTCCTCGATTCGGGATCAAATCGGTGACTTGGGACACCATTATTTTTCCAAGTGGCGACTCTGAATTAAATAAATTGATCCCGTTTCGATTGTCCTTTAATTGGAAAAACTCCCTCGCGCCCTCGCGGGTGCGGAAAAAGGAGGGGGACAATTAACCCAGAACTTCGGTTCAGGGTTTAAGAATTCGAGCTCAGTTAAATTGTTGTTTTTGTCTATATCTGATTTTATTATATGTTTAATTAATGTGCTATATGTCTACCGCTTTGATACTAGTTGCACTGTATATACAAACTGCTATATGTTTACCGTTTTGATACTATCTGAACTATATATACAAACTGCTATATGTTTACCGCTTTGATATTATCTGAACTGTATATACAAACTGCGTCGAATCCTTTCTTTCTTTCACCCCCGGGGATGTGCTCACTGGTTGAGACTCCTTATTCTGTTAGTGTCATACCCAGAAATAATAAAGAGGCTCGGAAAGTTTCTAAGCCGGCTGGCCTTTTGGTTCCCGGAAAGGAGCTCCTTCCTCAGCCCGAGTTGTCCGCTTGGGTACACAGTCTAGAACACATACCCGGGTTTTGAACTTAGAATAACGTGACTTCATGCCGGATCCCTAGTAGGAACGCTTATTTGCATCATGACTTAGGGGACTCAACACAGGGGTTGGGTCCGTCTAGGACAGGTGACCCGGTAATCAAAGACCGAGCATATTATATGTTACATTTATTTGTCTTGTATTATTATGTTGATTGGTTAAATTCCTGAAAACAAAAAGAAAGAAATTTGGAACAAAAAAGTATTAAAATATTGACAAAACGCAGTCGAAAATTTGAAAAGAAAAATTTGAAAAATGGGAAGAGCAATTTTGTTGAAATAATTGGTCATAAAATAATCTGACCGAACTACGCAGGTTTGATTCTCACCACTAGATGAGATACGTAGGCAACCCTCATCGGGTTCAACCACCCCTTTTCAAAAAATCAAAAAAAAAATGTGTGTGTTTAATTTTGTCAATAAATCGAAGTGACGCTATTTTTGAAAATAGCCGAATGTTCCGAAAGGACACCGGAAGGTTGTTTTTGCAAAAATAGCCACTTTGAATCATTTTTTAATTTGCGGGCACAACCTTGAAATATTCCTTGTGGAAATATTGCATGGCCATAGCCGCAAAATCAAGTCCGGGTTCACACCCTTTTTGCAAAAATAACCAAAAATGTCAAAAATTTTATTTTGTTATAAATAAGTCGGGTAATGCTATTCTTGCTTAAAATAAGCCGAATGTCTCTTAAAAGGACGTCGGAAGGCCGTTTTTGCAAAAAATAGCCACTTTGAGTCATTTATAAATAATTTTGGACACAGCCTGGAAATATTCCCTCGCGGAAATGCGAAAGGATGTATCCGCAAAAAAATCAAGTTTTGAGTCTTCACTCAACTTTACAAAAATAACCACTTTATCAAATAAGCCATTACATGGCCGAGTTTTGCTGAACTAGCCACATTTTTGCATTTTAACTTCCTCAGTCTTGTGTTGGTCTGTGTCGGTGCTGAACGATGCCCCATAGGCCCCAGGATAAAAATTTTGAATTTGCATCTTCTTAAATAAAATTTTGCAAAAAGAGCCACTTTGCCTAAATAAGCCATTACATGGCCAATTTATGAAAAATAGTCTTGTGTTGGTTTATGGCGATGCCGAACGATGCCCCATGAGCCACAAGATAAAAAAAAAAAAAAAAAAATTCAAGTTTATCTTTCTTAAATAAATTTTGCAAAAATAGTCATTTTGTCAAATAAGCCATTATGTGGCCAATTTTGTAGAAATAGTCATAATTGACACCAAAAGAAATATTCTTTTTCTTGTAGAAATCTCCTACACAAGTTTTTATTTGGAGTCGGCTTCTATAATTTTCCTTCAAAGAAAAAAAAATCAAAAAAAAAAAAAAATCAAATAAACATCTCTTTATTTCTTGCATTAATTTGCAAGAACTACGCTCGGTCCGATTCATGCGGGGTCATGATACGTAGGCAATCCACATAGGATTCGACCATATCCATAACCAAAAAAAAAATGAAAAGAAAAAAAAAAGAAGAAAAAAGGAAAGTTGGGAAAGCACATATATGAGAAGCTGGAATGCCACATGAAACCGAAGCAACTGCATGATAGAAAGGTTTAACTACCTAGGTTCATTGCATCCCTAATATGCGTTCACCTGGCTGTCAAATGCTCTAACGCTAACGTGACTTCACTTTGTTGTGTCCATTCACAGAAAGGTGGTTGGTTGTGGTTCTAAAATAACTCTTCCCTATAAGACAAAGGACAATGGCAGATAATCTCAAGACCGAGTGGGTTGATACCGATACCCGACAACAGCTGGTTGAACGGAACCACGGGTTAGTAGAAGAAGTCAAGATATTGAGACAACACGTGGCTGATATGTATCGGGCGTGGATGGATGGAAAAGCACCACCTCCGCCACCACCTAGCTTCCTGGACTCTGACCTTACCCGTACAATGAACCCGATGCCGGAGGATCCCCCACACCCTCCATATATACCCGCCTATCACAATTTTTCCGGCCACTCGAGTAGCTCAATTACTCGTCCCCCAGCTATGTTTTCACAATGCTACTCCCGTCCCCAACACCACTACTCTCCCGGGGACAACCAAAATCGTATTTCACCAGCCAGGTACTCAGCTCCACAAAAGGCCTACCAACCCCCACGAACATACCGGAAAACCCCCCGGGTCAGGTTTCAGGCCAAATAAGGCGTTTAGGGAGGAGAGGTTGCTGAAGCGAGAAAAGGCGCTCACCCCTATCGGAGAATCCTATGCAGGTCTGTTTGAAAAGTTAAAACATGTCGGCCTGATTACGCCGCTCCCCGGATACACTCCCGATCCAACGTGCAAGAAGCTTCGATCCTACTGCACGATGTGCATAACATTCCAATGTCAGAGGCACGATATTGAGAGTTGTCGTACCTTGAAAAAGGAAATAGAAAGAATGATTCAAAAAGGGTGGTTGATTGTGATCAATGACGATGACAGAGAGCACACGAATCCTCTGGGGGTGTATTGACTGGAGCTAAAAATGTTGAAGCAGATGGCAGCCTTGGCAATATTGACGCAGAACTTAGTGGCTAAAATGTTGTGCTTGGTAATTGGGAAGATACTCCATCTTTTGGTCAGCTAGATGGAGCTTTGGTGGTTCGTTTTTGTCGTCATTTTTGTTGTCCGAGTTATTTTCAGGGTTTTCTTGTGGTCAAACCCTTTTGTCCTAGCAGTTTGCTTTGGTCTTGCCCAGTTTTGTTTCAGGGCCGTACTCTAGTTTGTTTTGCTTGTTTTGTCATTGAACCATTTCGTCATTAGTTTAATGAAGCTTTCGGTCTCTTGTTACTTCCGGTCATTTTATTTGTTTAGTTCTTTTACCCTTTAGATTTGTCTTGTGCTCAAACGCCGAATCTAGTGACACGACATGCGCACACATAATTATGGCTTAATTCTAAAAGTTAATCATTAAGCAATTGGAAGATGATCGGGTCATCTAAAGGAAACAAAACAACTTGAGACTATTTGGATCCTGAGTCATCTGAAACCGGGGCAAGTAAAAAAGAAACAGTCAAAGGCAAGCTGGCCAAAATTGACATGGGGGTCGTTCATAATGAGAGTGTTGCCCAGTAGTGCTTTAAAGATATGATGAATATTAATTGTGTCGTTTACGCTTGGCATGTTTTGAAGATTGGAATGACAAAGGCATTTTGTTCTGCTATCCAAACACTTTATCCATCGTCAACCCTTTGAGCCTGAATTTAAATTCTTTCATATCCCTCCTTCGGAATTAGTTGCAAAGACTAGAAACACAAGTTTGAAAGGCAAAAGAAGAAAGGGATAAAGAAAAAGTAAAGAAAAAGAAAACAACAAAAAGAGATAAAGAAAAGAAAAAGAAAAAATGTGTGGAAAAAGAAATTTGAAAAAGAGGAATTGGGAACTACGTTTGACCTGATTCCTCAAAGAGGATACGTAGGCGCTTCACAGCTCGGTCATAGTGTAAATAAAGAAATAAAAATCCCCAAGCTAGAAACTGGGCAACAAAAGTTGTGTTTATAAAGGAAGATGTAGACTCCGAAGGTTGTAATTTTGAACCCATTTTGTTTTGTTTCGAGCCTTTAATACCATTTCTTTCTAGCCCTGTCCAAACCCACATTACGGTCCAAAGAAAGACCTTTTGACCAATCTTCAAAAGAGGCTGAGTTAGGCAAATGAGAGAAGTTTCATCGGGACATAACACTCTGATTCCCAGCAGAAAGACTCCGATCTCCAGCAGAAAATAGGAGAGTCTTAGCAGTAACACCACCAATCCCCAACGGAAAAGTAACACAAATGAGAGAGTCTTAGCGGTGAAAACCTTCACAGGCACCATAAGGCGATGAAAGCTGAGAGAAAACCGAAATGAGAGAGGCTTGGTAGTGAAAACCCCTCGGGCACTACAAGTCGAACGAAGGTTGGAAATGAGATAGGAAAGCCCTAGGAGAAGATTACAAAAGGCGGTTTAACGACGGATGGTAGGCTATATGTGCATGTCATGTCCATTAGAGTTGGTATCCACGTTTGATAGGGTTATTTTATAATTTTTCTTTTTAGAGTCATCCTCGTTTTTTGTCTTTTATTCTGTTTCCTTTTATCTTTCTCCTTTCATAAAAGATTCCCCAATAGAGTCTGTTTTTTTTAAGAAATGACTTCAAAATTTTCCATCAGCCTTTCCAATTATGCAAGACGGAATTTGATTGGTACACCCAAGTGGTATAAGTGAGGAGGGATTAAGCGCAAAGCCGGTGTCCAGAAGGATATTCCCCAGCAATAGGAAATCGACAAAGGGGTGGATCGGTGTGAAAAGGATATCTCAATGAAGGTTAATGACCTCGAGGCCAAGGCCAATGAGACTCAAAGGTCTGGAAATGCCCATTCCTTAGATATGCCGCCAAAGAAGGGGAGATATCCCCAACAGAAAGGTATTTTCAGTGACAAGGGTGAACAAAGAAAATGGTTCACCGGTAAAACATGCAAGGTCTTCACGAAGGGTCGCTATTATAGGAATTCGGGTGGTCAGTGGGAAACCACGTGGAAAGGTTCGCGAATAAAGAGCAGTAAAACATGCAAGGTCTTCACGAAGGGTCACTATTATAGGAATTCGGGTGGTCAGTGGAAAACCACGTGGAAAGGTTCGCGAATAAAGAGTCGTCAAGGAAGGCGGGGAAGCAAGAAAGGAGAAAACTATCCCCGGCATGAATATCATCAAATGATAACATCCCCGGCAGGGTCTGACAATGAAACGCAGAGCAGGGAAAGAAGAGGAGAACCATCCCCAGCAGGAGCACCACAACCAGCCACCACATTTTAAAACTAACCAATTTTTCTTTGATTTGAAACAGGAAGAAGTGGGGTTGTTGGCAGAAAAGCATGCCACGAAGAAGGTTCTCAAACTGGGGCAGAAAATTTTCTCCCGTTGCGAAAATTTTCTCGAAACCAAATACCCGGTTGGGGAAAGAAGCCAGATAAAGCGAGGAAATGATCTTTGAACCCGTTTATCCCCAGCAGCTTAAAAAAAAAAAAAAACAACAACAACAAGTTATGATGGAGGAAATTATACTCCCAACAGACAAGACAAAACAAGGAAGGTCGCGTTCAGAAAGGCAAGAAGTCAGTATCATCCCCAGCAGTTCTCGGAAGAATGAAACATTGATTTCGAGATTTCTCCGGCAACATCATATCCTGCAAGTTTTTCAAGGGAGCAGAGCGCGAGTCCCGAAGGAGGTTTGGAAAGAGGAAAAGGGATTCCCCGCCAGGGTAGTCCTCAGTCAGTGAAATTTCAATCCCCAGCGAGCCCGGAAGAGAATAAAGGTTGAAAGAAGAAGAAAATGAGGAAGTAGAGGAGATTTTTCCCCAGCAGCATTATCCTCAGCAAGTAAGTAAACAATTCCAAAGATATCCCCAGCAATCAAGAAAAAATAACACGACCTGGGAGGAAAGCAATTCCGAAACAAGGTAATTCAGAAGAAAGGATGGGATAAAAGATGTTGTTGAAGTCAGGAGCCCGCCTGAAGAGAGGAATGGCGATTTATTTTCTTTTTTCAAAAGTTGACGTTGAAGTCAGGAGCCCGCCTGAAGAGAGGAATGGCGTTTAATTTTCAGAGTTGATGATTGAAGTCGGGAGCCCGCCTGAAGAGAGGAATGGCGATTTATTTTCAAAAGATGTTATTGAAGTCAGGAGCCCGCCTGAAGAGAGGAATGGCGTTTAATTTTCAGAGTTGATGATTGAAGTCAGGAGCCCGCCCGAAGAGAGGAATGGCGATTTATTTTCAAAAGATGTTGTTGAAGTCAGGAGCCCGCCTGAAGAGAGGAATGGTGTTTAATTTTCAGAGTTGATGATTGAAGTCAGGAGCCCGCCCGAAGAGAGGAATGGCGATTTATTTTCAAAAGATGTTGTTGAAGTCAGGAGCCCGCCTGAAGAGAGGAATGGCTTTTTTCAAAAGTTGACGTTGAAGTCAGGAGCCCGCCTGAAGAGAGGAATGGCGTTTAATTTTCAGAGTTGATGATTGAAGTCGGGAGCCCGCCTGAAGAGAGGAATGGCGATTTATTTTCAAAAGATGTTATTGAAGTCAGGAGCCCGCCTGAAGAGAGGAATGGCGTTTTATTTTCTAAGTTGATGTTGAAGTCAGGAGCCCGCCTGAAGTGAGGAATGGCGATTTATTTTCAAAAGATGTTGAAGTCAGGAGCCCGCCCGAAGAGAGGAATGGCGAGTTATTTTCAAAAGATGTTGTTGAAGTCAGGAGCCCGCCTGAAGAGAGGAATGGCGTTTAATTTTCCGAGTTGATGATTGAAGTCAGGAACCCGCCTGAAGAGAGGAATGGCGTTTTATTTTTCAAAAGATGTTGTTGAAGTCAGGAGCCCGCCTGAAGAATGGAGTGACGATTTATTTTGAAGCGGTTGAGCGTAACAGAAATCCCCGGCAAGAATCCAAGTTCAAAATCAAAAGGAAGACAACAAAGGTCAGAAAAAACTTCGAAGGAAAATAGTTCGAAGATCACAAGAAAGGGACCAATGGTCGGAGTTCGGCAATCAAGATAGGCCGAAATAACAATTGTCAGAAGAGAAGAGGCATGTGAAGAAACATCAAAGCCAGCAAGACAGCAAGGAACAGAGGAAAGTCAAGTTAAAAGAGATAGATAAGAATTTGTAGTACTGTAACTTAGTCTAGCTTCTTATTTTGTTTAGCACGGTGTAATAAGGGGGTCAGTTAAGCAGTGGCAATAGCAGCAACAACAGTAACAGCAAGATCACAGCAGTCACGGTAGTCCCAGCTACCAAAACTTCCCGAACTACATTGACCTGATTCCCTTTTAGCCAGGGATATGTAGGAGACCTTCTGAGGCAGGGTTTAAGAACTCGAGCTCCTTAGAACTGTCGTTCGCGTTTTTTGTTTGACTTCATTATATGATTTGAACAACATGCTCTGTGCTTTATCGCTTTTGGATATTATGTGTGTGAGCACGTGATTTTTGCCCTACATGAGAATCACTCCCGGAAAATTCAAAAATAAAATAGTTTTATGTTGAGCATGATTTTTGTGATTTTTGTGTTATTTTTATCTTACATTTTGCATGTTTGTGTGTGCGTGTTTATTTATTTAAATTAGTAAAATACAAAATATATACATCATGTTTTGCATTTTTTTTTTTAGTGTTTAATATCAAAATTATACGGTTTACATTTAAGTGATATGTAATTATGTGGGATGATTGTAGTAAAAATTAATTGTGTTATGAGTTAGTATATATATATATATATATATATATATATATATATATACATATATATACACACATATGTATATGATACACCATGGAATGTAGTATGGAAATCGGAATTGGGCCATAGCAAAACCAGGCCCAATGTAATTCAATACACCACCCAATTCCCTACCAAAACCAACCCATACCCACGCCCAACCCGTTTTACCCGACCCGGTCCGAAAATAACCAAACCCCCTCTTTTCTTTCTCATTTCATTTTCCTAATCTCCCAAAACCCTAAAGAGCTCCTTCTTTCTTCTCCATCTCCATCAGCCGCCACACCCCAAACCACCCCATCTCTTTCACGCTGCCGACAACGGCCAGTCACCAGCCTCACGCCATGAACGACCAGCTCCTTTCCAAGAGACAGCTCGTCACCGCCTTCCCCTCGCCTGAAACTAGAGAAACCACCAGTCACGCCGGAAAAGACCACTACCTCCAGCTCATCGTCACCAGCTTCTCGTTCGACGTCCAGCCTCACTTCATGACCATCCATGAATGACCAGCAACACTCCAGTTGACCACCCCAATCTTTCCGCCATCCCCAGCCAGCCATGGTTTCCCTCCGTCTTCATCGCGACATCGAGCAGCCTTGTCACCCACCAAACGACCAGTTTCAGCCCTGAAAACCAGCAGCCTTCACAAATGTGTTCGTAGCCAGTTCGTTCATATTCCTCATCATTCAGTTTGGTCATCGTCATCGTCTTCAGTCATCTTCTTCATTAAGACGATTCACTATTCATCGTTGCAAGGGACGTTTGCTATCCAGATATATTTTGTTTACGTTCAAGTTGAAGTCTTCGTCCAATATTCTAGTTCGATGTGTTTGATTCCGTCTAAGGTCGTAATCGTTGCTTCATTTTTTGTTTAATTGGAAAGCAATCCAGGTTTTACTTACTTCCCATTTCTTAATTTGTTGCTTGATTTTGTGGTGATAGACATGAGGTTCATCCATTTCTATATGTTTGATAATTGGAAAACTAGATAATTAGAATTGCTAGATTTTATGAGCTGATATTAATTGATGCTTGTGTTTTGGACTAGATAAATCCAGTATTCATGTAATGATTTGGTATTTGTTAGCTTGTGTTTTATTTTTGTGTTCATTATTCTACCATGTTTAGCTTCATTTTGGTTGTCTTTTGATTAAATCATTGGATCCTTCATTTTTACTGTATTACTGTTGGATTTAATTTGGAGTTCGATTTGATGCGTGATTTTTAGTAATTTGAATCTATTGGTTGTGTTCTGTTAATTGTGATATGAATATGAGTTTTGTTGAAATGATTCCTAATGTTGTTGATTGAAAATTAGTTTCATATATTAATTAGTCAATTGTTAGGCTTGATTTGGTTATAGTTGTAGTGATTTGGTGTTCATAATAATCAGTTTGGTCAGTTGTTAATTTTGGTACTGATTGAAGGGATGGGGTAGAACAGTATTTTTGGTAATTTCAGGGGTAATACGGGAATTGACCACTTACAGAATTATTTAAATTGAGTATTTTATCCACTAAGCACTAATAACATTAAAAAAGGGTATTGTTTAATACTTAGTGAGGAACAAGACATAGTGGCTTTGGAAGATGTTAAAAGAAGTAATTAAATATGTTGCCCATAACTTTTGAATTAATTAAGGAGGGGACAAGCATGTAAGCATGGGGAACCATTTAACTTGAATCAAGAAGTCATTTAGGGGGAGGGGTCTGTTTTGAGCTATAAAGATAGCATTAATCTAAAACACAGAGGGGATTCGAAAATATAGACAGAGATATTCCTACACACACAGAGATATCTGGAAAAAGAATTTTGAACTAAAAATACAGTGAGAGTAGGGAAGATAGACATAGGAATAAACAAAAAATACACACACACATACACACTGTGTATACTGTTGCATAGTGGTCGGTTGGTTGCTGTTGTTCTCGGGTTGTTGTTGTTGCTGTGCTACTGAGTTTGACTGTGGCGTATCTGCTGAGTGTTGGTTTAGATTACTGGTTTGGGGTCTGTTTTGGTGTTTGCTTTGTTGGCTGAGCTGTGGACTGCCACTGCCTGGGTTGTTGAGTGTTTGGTTGTTTGTTGCTGTTGGTTATTGTTGTTGGTCTGTTGTCATTTGGCTTCATCGACTTAACTGATCTCCATTCTCTTGCTGTGTTGAATTCCAGGTATTTCACTACTGCCTGAAGCTGTAAACGTGAATTGAAGAAACAAAGTTTAGCTTATTGATTAGTTAAATACATGTATACTCATTAAAGAGAACTTAAGCATGTAATAGACTATATGGATTGCAATTATGTGAGCTTTATATTTCCATAGGCTATCATAGTAGAAGTGGTCTACTGGAAAGGTACCATGTAAGGGGTATACGGATCAGTGAATACATGTTAAAAAGAAAAATTTTCCATTATGTTAGTGGTGTTAATTTGATCAAGTTAAGAGTGCATGATAACCAACAATTAGTGTGAAAGTAAATAGAGTCATGATGATGGTAACTTGATCGAGGGTGATGAATTAGTAGTATCGTGTTCAATGTTCAATTAGTTAATTAAGTATGTAAATCCCGTTCTATCAATAGTCGCTTAAAAAGGGGAATCTGGACAATTGATATATCACTTCGTTGCTATTAGATTATCAATACACTTTAGTTCATGTATATCTACTATGATCTAGATCATTCACACAAAAACGGATTATCAGTTAGATTGGGTTAAAATCTGAAGCATGTTCAATATTCTTTTCTTAAATAAAACAAATTTTTTGGGTAACTAATTAGCTTAACTAGTTTGAATACAAATTGGAATATTTTAAGTAAAAAGGAAATTGCCTTCTGGCATTTAATTTTGAGTCAAGGCTCTATTGAATGGCCCAAATGATAAAAACAAAAAATATAAAACTAGCAGGTAATGATAAACAATTAACATTTTTCTTTGTTGTTAAAGACAAAACAAGTAGAGAATATAGTTCATCTTAGGATTGGCCTTAATAATAATGAGATGAGCCTCGCCAAACGCAAATACACAATCACGGGGCCCTCTAATCAGTTGTTATAAGAAGCATAGACTTGGAAGGACCGTCTAGTGAATTTCACGGTCTTTTCCCAAAGTTAAATAGACGATAGACTCTTTAGGCCCGATTTGAAATAAAATTACTTTCCTGAATACGGGTGTGCATTTATGCGACCCAAATCTTACTCTCGGCGAAACTGAAATACATTAAAGTCGTAGGCGTACTGGTTGCGGTACGGCTCGAAATGTATTTTCGTGACGTCGCAATTCTCCTAAGAATTAAAGCGGGATATAAGAGCACACAAATAAAAATATATAAAGAAATCAGATAGAAATAAAATTGCAGTTTGAGCGACCGTGCTAAAACCACGGAATCCGGGAATGCCTAACACCTTCTCCCGGGTTAACAGAATTCCTTATCCAGGATTCTAGTTTCGCAGACTATATTATAGAGTCATAAATTTCCTCGATTCGGGATCAAATCGGTGACTTGGGACACCATTATTTTTCCAAGTGGCGACTCTGAATTAAATAAATTGATCCCGTTTCAAATCAAAAATAAAGGAAACTTTCGTTTTTATTGAAAATGAGGGATAACAGAGTTTCACACTACAAATAAATCAAAACTGGATTACAACTCTGGAATAATCCAGGAAACAAAAGAAAATCCCGAGCCTACTACCAAGACTTCTTCCAGATGGGAAGAGGAGTAGCCGTCCAATTGTTGGTTTTGACCCTGGGCCCCATATACTGGAACCTTCTCCAGCTTCGATCATGTTAACATCATCGAACAACCTTTCAAAACTCTTATCCAGATCTCCATCTGGCCCAATTGACGGTCCGAGAATCTTTGGGTTTGACATCCTCCTGAAACCTGCTTTCACAAAAGACCGGGAGAGGCGTGGAACTGGCTTGGGAAGGACCCAAACTTTCTTCTTCATTTTGTGAGCTCTCTTCACATCTGCTACCGTCGGCTTGAACCCTAACCCGAATGTCTCCAAATTTTCAGGCAAAGAAATGGGTTGAATGATACCTTGGAGTTTGGCTCCCAAACCTTTTCTTGGTATGAACCCACAGTTCATCATTTCTGAGGCGATCATGAAGGTCGAAGCTGAGATCCTGGGAAAAGCAAGGTCCTCGCCTTCGGAAACCTTGTCCACTGTAACCCCTTCGAAGATTTGGTATACCCATGGTCCCTTGTCATCCTCCGTTTCTATGAATGGCACCACGGTATCACTCAACTTATTTACGACGAAAATTAATTTTGACATTTTTTTTTTGTTATTTTTGCAAAAAAGGAGAGGTTGGACCCGATAAGGGTTGCCTACGTATCTCACACCCGGTGAGAATCAAACCCGCGTAGTTCGCCAAAGAAAACAAATCGAGTTTAAAACAAAAATCTTTTTTAACACTAAAAAAAAATTATTTTTGAAGAAACGCTAATAGGATTTTGACACTGTATGGACAAAATTACATGGTTTTCCAATTTTTAAGCTGGTCAGCATGCTGATCTAATCAAATAAATGCACATAATCTCATGTAGCATGATGGTCTTTTCATTTCAGGTTACTTGTCCTAGACGGACCCAACCCCTGTGTTGAATCCCCTAAGTCAAATGCAACATGATGCAAACAAACGTTCCTACTAGGGATCCGGCATGAGGCTTTGTTATTCTAAGTTTAAAAACTGGGTTTATTGTTCTAAACCCGGCTTACCCGAGTGGACAACTGGGGCTGAGGAGGGGGTGACGTAACGGGAGCACTAAAGTCTGCCCGGCCTTGTCACTTACCCTAACACTCACTTAATTGGAATAATTTTGAAAAGTGGGCTACGCGAACGTATGCACCATTTTTAGAACTCAAAAGGAAGTAGGATTTCGGCACAGTTTTATATATACAATTCAAATAATATCAAAGCGGTAAAAATCATCATTTTGCACATTAAGCATTTATCATATAAAAATATCAGATAATAAACAAAGCCAAATACAACAATTATTCTAAGCTCGAATTTCTAACCCTGAACCAGTGGTTCTGGGTTAATCGTCCCCAGCAGAGTCGCCAGAGCTGTCACACCTCCTTTTTCCGCAGGTCCGCGAGTGCGCGAATATAAAAAGGAGTTTTTCCAATTAAATGACAATCAAAACGGGATTCATTTATTGAGATATTCAGAGTCGCCACTTGGGAGATTTATGGTGTCCCAAGTCACCGGTTGAATCCCGAATTGAGGAAAGGTTTGACTCTATTTAACAGTATGCGTACCAGAAATCCGGATAAGGAATTCTGTTAACCCGGAGAAGGTGTTAGGCATTCCCGAGTTCCGTGGTTCTAGCACGGTCGCTCAACTGTTATATTTGGCTTGATTATCTGATTTTAATACAAATATGAACTAATGTGCAAACTACCACTTCAAACCGTTTTAATTGTTAGAAGAAAATTATAATGTCGTGAGAATATATCTCGAATTTCGTCACATAAATGTGTCCGCAATTTTTGATATATTCCGACTTCATTGGGATTTGGATTGGGGTCACATAAATGTGTACCCGAGTTTAAGGAGGTACAATTATTAAATCCGCGCTTAAAACTATTAACGCGTTATTATTTTGAGAATGCCGTGAAAATTTACTAAACGGCCAATCTCGGATTTCTAAGTAAATATATACACTTATGAAGATTTTACAGTTTTTGCGATTTATTTATCGAAGCGCATCTCATTTATTAACAAAATAATCCTAAAATGACTACATTTCCTATTTTTTTTTTTTAGTTTTTATAAATAAAAAAATCTCATAATTAATTTAGAAATTAAAAATGCAATGCTTATCTAATTTATGACAAAGACTTAATGAAACAGATTTTAATCTATGTTTAAACAGAAAATATTTTTTTTTCGGAATTATTTTTTATTATTTTTTATTATTTTTGTAAATACGAAATTTCTTAACTTAATAATAAAAGAAACATAATTAGAACAATATTGAAAAATCTTGAGTGGTAATATATATAAAAGAAAAACCAATAAAATCATTTATTCAAAATTATCAAAATTATAGCCATATTAAAGCTTGTATGGTAAAATTATTTTTTATTTCCAATCGTTCAAAACTAAGTTTATTTTTTAGAAAAACAGCAATTATAAATTAACTATAATTTTATTTAAATTCGTTTTTTTATATTAGCTTAAAGAAAAATATATTATTTGTTATATTTAGATTGACAAGAGGGGTTGACATTACTTAAATAAAACTGAAAATATAAGTGCAAAATCGACAATTAATATATATACAAACTAAACCAATTATCTTACAACTAATTTAAACTCATTTTTTTTTAAAGTTTTTACTATTTTTGACTTAAACCCTTGATATTAACTATTTACAACTATTTTTTCAAAACCATAATCAACCTTAATTATTTAAACCTATATTTGGAGATTTGACAAATTTGAAGAAAACAATTCTTTTATCATTTAAAACTTAAACCGTACCTAAATGCCTAAATTACGCAAAAATAATTACAATTCACATTTTTTTTGTTAAAATTAACTACATATTTACAAATTATCTTTAAAAAAATGATGTTAAAATATTTGAAGCTAATGAACTAACAAGTTTTAATTAATCCAATTAATAAAGAAAAATAACTCATTCTTACTTCAATTACTAAACCATTTGAACATTAAGAAACATATTTATAATTATATTATTTAATAACCAATTTTGAAGTGAATTATTATTGCTACAACAAGATTTAATTATTTAAATTTATAACAAAAACTTACAGAATATTAATATTGAATTTATTTAAACATAATCCGTAAAAGAAGATAGAAATAGAAACTATTTAAAATTTCAGAATTTGCATACTTCCCATGTATTCATCTTATCATTTAAACATAATTAGGTATGTACCTGATATTGGAAATAAAAGAACACCGGTGATCAACACACCAAATAACAACACAGCAATATCACAGCAACAGCAACCTCAAAAATACCCAATATCCGAATTTCAGCAATAAGAATTAATAACCCCGAATTGAACTTTAGAATAAGATTTGTAAAAATGGAAGACTAATTTTTTAGATTTTTTTCATTTTTTTTTTGTTTTTTTTATTTTTAATATTTGCTAACACTCTTTAAGATTTTTGTTTTTCAGATTCTTCCCTCTAAAATTTTTCTTCTCTTCATCCTTCTCCCCTCAAATTTCTCTTCTATTATAGCAAAAAATTTCGAAATTTTCAGATTTTATTTTTATTATTTTTTTATTTTTTTTATTTTTTTTAATCTTTTTTTAATTAAAAGAAATCCCACTTACTAAATGCTTTTATTATTTTATAAAAAGAAATCCCACCTTGCTTATCTTTTATTTTTTAAAACACAACTTTAATGATTTTTATATTTTTAATTGTCCACTTTCTTTTATTTATTTAAAAGAAAATGCCACTTTCTTTTCTTTTCTTTAAAAAAAAACAACTTTCTTTTACTTTTGATTTTTTTAATTTTCAGCCACTTTTGACTTTTATTCCAACTTTCATTTTCAATTATTTAAAACAAACCGAAAATTTAAAAAAAATATTAATATTTTCAGTTTTTTTTAATAAAAAATAAATTATTTTTTAAAAAACATTAATAAAAAAAAATTAATAATAATAGAAATAATATGAATAGTAATAATTTACTTTAAAAAGAAAAATTAAATCATATATATATATATATATATATATATATATATATATATATATATATATATATATATTAAACAAAAGCTAAAATATATAGAGTGAAAAATTTAAATACGGTCAAACATTTTTGTGGGGGCTTTTGTGTGTGTGTGTTAGGATTTTTTGGTTTAGGGTGTGTTTTGAATAGTGTATAGTAGTGTAATAAATGGGTCGTGGGTCATGGGTTTGGGTTATGGTGTTTTGGGTTGGGTAGAATATGTTTGGGCTCAAGTTTAAAATTTAAGAAGAGGCCCAATTCCGAATTTGTCTTCTCTATTAAAAAAAATTATTTATTATGAAATAAATTTAAAAAAAATGTTAAGATTAAATTATAAAACCAAAATTATCTTAAAAACACCAATTAACTCATAATAATTATTATTACAAAAAAATTAGACGTTAATTAAAATAAAATTGCACAAATTGGATATTATAGGCTAAAAATGCAAAAATACATATTTTTGTGATTTTATAAAATAAACTTAATTATTACTAATTATAAACTTGAATTTTATATAAATACAATATATTTTTATATTTTTTATTTATTTAAACAAATAAATATGCATAGATAAATGCAAACAATTCAAGAAAAATAACACAAAATTCACAAATATTGCAAACAACACAAAACTCTTTTATTTTGAATTTTTGGGAGTAATTCTCATATAGGGCAAAAATCACGTGCTCACATCAATGATAAAAAAAATGCAAAGTACAACACCCTTCTGCTAGATATGGGTCTTGAATATCTCGACTGATATTCAATAAATCCAAGAATTTGTGGATTGTGGCAGGCCTAGGTGATAGAGGATATCTACTTCGCATGTTTCCATTAAGGCTTGCATACCCTGCCATTTCCTCAAATGTCGGTGTGAGCTCAAAATCAGAGAATCTGAAGACATTTCGAGTTGAATCCCAAAATGGTATCAATGCTTCAACCATATCTTTTCTTGGTCTTATGCTCATAAGTCCCGTAAGGCCCCCAGGATTTTTATCACTGATTCTTTACTTCCATCTCGTAAGCCATTCCACCACATATGAAGTTGGAGGGGTATCTCACTCAGGACTGAGAAGGTTTTGATGTCTTTTGAATTCATCCTGCACATTTATTTAATGATTAAAAGGTAAAAGTGTCTATTTTTGCAAAATTTTGTTTAAGGGACTATAAATTTGAAAACATTTCTCATCCTGGGGCCCACCGGGCATCATTCAGCATCACCACAGGCCGACGCAAGACGAGAAAATTTTAATGCCAATTGCGACTATTAAAAACTTCGCCATATAATGGCTTAAAACATAAAATGGTTATTTTTGCAAAAATTTCAGTTGAGAAAACCTGATTGGCGAATATGGCCTTTCAGCACTTCCGAAAGAGAGATTTTAAGGTTGTGTTTTCAAACCATTTAAAATGATTCAGGGTGGCTGTTCTTGCAAAAACAGCCTTCTGGCGCCCTTTTTGGGGACATTCGGCTTATTTTTAAACAAGAATGACATCACCCGACTTATTTAATGAAAAATTAAAAATTTGACATTTTTTTTTGGTTATTTTTTAAAAAGGGGAGGTTGAACCCGATGAGGGTTGCCTACGTATCTCACATCCGGTGAAAATCAAACCAACGTAGTTCGGGACGATTGGCCAAAATCAAAACTATATTTGAACAACAATTTCATTTCTATTTTTCAAATATTTTCTCTTTTTTTTTTTGAAAATCCAGCAGCATTTCGGTACTAATTGGGCATTGGGTTTTTCACAACAAATAATTATCCTCCCTCAGTCCTAACACTGCTATTTTTTTTCAATTTTTCACTAATGATATACAGGCCGATCAACATGCGGAGCCGAGCAAATAAATGCAAGTAGCACGTAATATGCATCATGATGGTCATTTCAGTTCGGGTCACCTGTCCTAGATAAACCCAACCCCTATGTTGAGTACCTTAAGTCAGAATGCACGTGATGCAAATAAACGTCCTACTAGGGATCTAGCATGAGTTTATTGTTCATCTAGGTTTAAACCCTAGGTTTATTGGTCTAGACCTGGCTTACTTGAGCGGACAATTCGGGCCGAGGGGGAGGCAGCGTACCGGGAATACAGAAGCTCGCCCGGCTTTACAACTTATCCAAACCTCGTTCCACATTTGGGAAAAACACTCTAACAGAAGAGAAGCAGTGCACCCTTCTCCATGATGTAGAAGACTCAGAAAGATGAGGGATTCACAATAATTTATATACAGTTTCAACAAATATCAAAGCGGTAAACATTTAGCACATATAACATGGAAGCATGTAGAAGAATCAAATAAAACCCAAATATAATAATTAAACCAAGCTCGAATTCTTTGAACCCTGAACCGGAGTTTTGGGTTTGTATCCCCAGTAGAGTCGCCAGAGCTGTCACACCTCCTTTTTTACACACCTTACCCCGAATAGTAAAAGAGAGTTTTTCCAATTAAAGTGACATTATTCGAATTGAGATTATTTATTTATTTTTAGAGTCGCCACTCGGGAAAGGATTGGCTTTTGGTATCCCGAGTCACCGGTTTAAATCCCAAATCGAGGAAACTTATTCGACTTTCCAATTGGAGTCCGCGAACCAGAAATTCTGTGTAAGGAATTCTGTTGACCCGGGGGAAGGTGTTAGTCACCATCGGATCCCGTGGTTCTAGCACGATCGCTTAAATTATTATAAATGGATAAAAATCTATTTTTTCACACATGCTCCAACCTATAATGTAATTTTATAATTATTTACCACTTTTAAATTATTTTTTACGAAAGTGAACGTCGCCTAAATATGTTCTCGGATCACGTCACATGAAATGCACCCGGATCCTCGACACATCTTTATTTGACGTTTTCGGATTTGAATTTGGGTTGTATGAAATACACACCCGTATTAGGAAGGTAAGATTATTAAAAACGCGCCTACAGAGTCTAACGTGTGGTTATCTTTTGGGAAGGCCGTGAAATTTGCTAAACGGCCCATCCCGAGTTTTTAAGTATTTTTAATTAAGTAATCAATGATGGCCCCGCAATTACTCATTTGATTTGGCGAAGCTCGTCTCATTTTTATTATTAAAGGCCAACTACGAGCAAGCTAGAGTTTTCTATGGATTATTTGTCTCTAAAGGTTGATTAATTCACAAATACAAATTCGAGCCACGAATTCAAGTCCGAATTCATACAAAAGGGAAGACCCTTTTAGCTTGAACCCGCTACCTAATTAGAGACCCAATTTTATATTTACAAATTAGTTACCCACATTCCTATATAATTTAAAAGTGGTTCAACATATTTTCAGGGGCCTTGACACTTTGGCCCAAATTTACGTTAAATTGATGAAACAATTACGGTTTATGAACAATGGTCTTCAAATGACCATTCACTTGCCTTAAGCAAAAATACCTCAAATTGGGCCTGAACTTGGCCCAATTGCTCACTAGCCAACCGCAGAAGCAACAACGAGGCCCAAATGACCAATGTTTACGACTATTTTAAACAGAAAACTTCCATAATTTTAATCAAATTAAGATACCAACCTTTATCATAATCCAACAATTTTAATGATTTGGTTTAGTGTAAGTGGACCTTGTCTTCTCTACTGATTTCAAGCAATTGTTAAGATGCAACATAAATACAAATTAAAAATCCAAATCGAGTTCATTAATTTATGTGATTCAAATTAGCAATTCTAGGAAATTATCATCAACTCACTCAATTTAAAATTAATTGAGCATTAGCTTGATTCAATCATACATCTACTATATGCATTACGACATCAGTGATATCCCTACACATCACATACAGATCAAATACAACTATCCAAACCCCAAAGAAATAGCTACTCCAAATAAACTACAATTATTGCAAGAGTTCAGTTATACTTTATGCAATTATAGGATTCGTAATTGAATAAATAACTAATTAACGTTTCAGGTTCAGTTCATTACAAACTAGTTAGTCCAATTTACAGTCCAGGAAATATATATAAAAAAATAAACTGAAACTAATACAATGTATTCATTACATTTGGACAAACATGTATTAGGAAACTAATGAACATTTCATTTCACGTTTTTAATCTTCAAAGCTACATCAAGCTGAATTCGGATGTGTATCTGGAGTTTGATTCAAATAATAAGCATAATAAGCGTCGGCAACAATAGCAACAACAACCAGAAATCAACTAGTGAGAATAAATTCAAAATCCACCTAGAACAACTCTATAACAGCCCAAGAATCAATCAGAACTTATTAAGTCCATGGAAAGCAGATAAACTCGTTTGAAACCACATTGAAACTCGAAATCCAACCCAAATGAAGCTTCAACAGGTAAAACAACCAGAAATTGAACTAAGGAAGTGTAGATCAAACAGCTAAACAGTTAAAATCAACCAGAATCAAATCGAATATTTTTTTTTGTTTTTTTCTATTGTTTTTGTATTTTTTGATTTTTGATATTTTGGAGTAGTTAAGATCTAATATAAAATCTGGAATTGAAAGGGAATTTTAGGGAAAATTCAAAAGCTGGAAGGGTTTTGGGAATTTTTAGAATTTCTAAAACTTGTTTTTCAAGGCAATTGGGTGCCTTTAATAGGCCTAAGCTAGGGCAACCCTCAGATTTTCTATTTTCTCGTCGGTCCCTAATTATTTTCAGATTAGTCCATCAGTTTTTTAACTTATTAATCAAGTAAGTGCACTACAAATGCTGAAGTGTGCACTTAGACCCCTTCTACAAGGATCTAGGGGGTTCTTTTAGCTAGATAATTTCTATACTACCCTTACCTGCCTTCCTTAATTACTAATTTGAAGATTTTTGCCATTTTTATGCCCAATTTACCCTCAAAGTAGTCTGAAATTTACAGACTATGGTAAGCTATACCAGACCCTTTTACCCTTGGTTGAAGCTGACTATAGTTAATCTTAACTATCACCAACAACTAAGAACTCATCAACCAAATTTACAAAATGAAATATAAAAATTGAAATTAACAATAACAAAACATGTATCAACAGATTAAAAACACGTTTAAACTAATATTAAGGATTAACAAAAATCTAAATTTAAGAACACATCAAAACATTACCAGAAACAAATTAGGCATTAGAAAATATCGAATTAAGAAAACCTACAGAGTCCTGTATTTAAACTAAATCTGAAGAAAATTAATGGAAAACATCTTATCTAGCAAAAAATAAAATCAAAGAACAAAAATCATGAATCAAGCAAATAAATAAATAAGAAAAAAAGAGAAAAATAGAATACCTCAATTCGAGATCAGTAGACCTTCAAAATCCGTCTATAACCAACCTTAATTAGGTGTTTTCTATGAGGAAAACATATAATTAAGGGCTATTATAGCCTGAAAATCGAATTAATCACATTTTAAAAATTAGGGTTTTGCCGTCACCTTTCTATTTAAGATTCGACACAAACGGAGGTGATTCGAGAAAAAAATAATTGAAGATTAAGGATGAGGGAGTTGAGATAAAGAGGTGGTGTAATTTACAACGATTTGGATGAGTTTATATTTTCACCGGATTTTCGATCTGAAATTCGAAGAAATCGGTGATGAATTAAGGGAAACGGTTTAAAGGGTTAGAAAAGGAAGGTTTGGTGATTCCGGGGTTTATTTTTTAAGCGATTTGGAGCTTCGCCGCAGGCGGAGGCGATTTCCGGCCGGCGACGTTAGGGTGGAAGATGGCGGAACATGGCGGGCTTAAGGCGGAGGAGGGTGATCGGCTGAGAGAAGGGGGGCAGTACGAGGAAGGGAAATTTTGTCTAAGGTTTTAGGGTGATTTTCAGACACTATTATTCAAAGTCTAGAATAATTGAGAGCCATCGGATTGAGGAGGATCAATGACTTAGATTGATTTAGCATTATTAATTCAAAACAACGTCGTTTTGTATGTGTGGGAGGTCTGGACCGGGTTAGGGGTGTCTGGGTCTGGGCGGGGGTGTATTAATCTTTTGGGCTTGTGTAGAATTAAAGGGATTTTGGGTAGAAATGGCCCAAACGTGGCCAACCCCTTTTCAATTATTCAAATTTGTAATATATATATATATATATATATATATATATATATATATATATATATACCCAAATCAAATCTAAAATTATGCTAATTAATTTTCAAAATTACTAATTCCTAACTTAAAAAAAAATTAAACTAAAATTATAACATGTAGAATTAAAAATGATAAAGGAGTATTTTGTTATTTTCTTTATATGTTATTCTAAACAAATTAATCCCTAATTAATACTAACAATGAAATTAAAACCTAGATACAAATGCGTATTTTTTTGTATTTTTATAAATTAAAATGCACAAATAAAATGTAAATAATTAATTCCTAAAAATTCAAATTTTGGTGAATTTATAGGAGTAAATTAAGGGCAAAAATTACGTGCTTACAACGTGAATGCAGAGAACAATTTCCTTCACATTCCGAATGCGTGGCCAACTTCGTGAACGAGAAGAACAAACTCTGACGGTCTCCTTGATACCATTCACGAATGCGAAACCTCCCTCGCGAACGCGATAAAGGAAACAACAACAAAACAATAGTGATTTTTCTACAATTCTTGTAAGCCCCGAAATGATCCGAACATGATCCAATTCACACCCGAGACTCTTGGGACCTCAACCATTTATATCCATCACTCATACGAACTCAGTTGTGCCTTGAAATCGCATAAAACAACGCTAAAAGTATGAATTGCAGCCCAATTCAAGCTTAATGAACTTTGAAGCTTCAAACTTCTACAACTAATGCCGAAACGTACCAAAATACGTTCGATTGCCCCACATTTTACACACAAATCACATATGGTATTACGGACCTACTCCAACTCCCTGAATCAGAATCCGACACTGATATCAAAAAGTCCAGTCCCGGTCAAACTTTCCAAAAAACCAACTTTCGCCATTTCAAGCCTAATTCAACTACAGACTTCTAAATCAGAATCAACACACACTCCTAAGTTCAAAAGCATCAGTTAACGGAACCAACGAAACTCCATTCCAGAGTCGTCTTCACACAATTCCAACTACGATCAAAATCCTAGAACTTAAGCTTTCATTTTAGGGACTAAGTGTCCCATTTCACTCCAAAACCAAAAACAAATACAACTAATCATTAAGAATATCATAATATTCTAAACATCTTTTTAAGCTCAAGGGTGGTGGACAAATTTGTGTTTACTTATTTTGGAAATAAGATATACACTGAAGTGTCACCGAACATAAGCAATTGCTTGAATAATGAAATGAAATATGACAAGAATATAAAGAACGAATGAATCTTGACGGATTAAATCATAAAGTAAGAAAAAGTTGTACATAAACAATAATTTTAACTCTTAATTAACCTCCTAAAAAATAAATACTTGTGTCGTTGCAATTTGCAACCAAAGATTGTCAATCTCTTCATTTTGTTGTAGACTTTGGGATATAGCTGAAGGTTCCTTCTCTTTTAATCTGTTTGTGGACTTTCAGATGCTATTGGGGATTAATTCTTCATTGCCTGCTTCTATAAGAAAAATAGTAGTATCAAATTTCCATACAAGGACTTCAAGGTACAAAACTGATTCCAAAAGGTTTTGTCCTCCTTTCTTTTGTTGCTAACTTTGATGCAACATTAATGTTTGTTCTTTTATCTTCATTGAACCTTGTCTCTTGGTGTAGGATTTATAGTTAGGAGATTTACGGGTTTCTCCTCGTGGAAGCTGACGGAAAATTCCTTGGTTTCCACAACCTAGAATCTCCTCCCAGATGCAAAGTGTTTTCTTCATAAACCCTATCTGTCAGCATATCTGGAATGGAAAAGTGTCATCTTTTCCATCAGCTATAATGGTGTATATATGTATGACATAATTAGGGTTTTAGGTGAAGGAGTAGCTAATGAGCTAACGGGCCAATCAACGTCCCTTATGGGTATTGGACCAGACTCAATAGCTTGTTCTAACACTTGGCTTTGGTGTTCATTCTCGGTTCTACTCTGAACACGGAGTAGCAATTTGCTTGGCTGTGGCCCCTAATGCATGGCTCTTCATTGAAGAATGCTTGCTTGCTTCTTGGTTGGCTTAGCTACAGCACACAACAGTACTTTCATCTGATAATAAATGGAATATCTGAGGCCCTTCTTTTCTCTTCGAAAGCTTAGAAGCAAAGACATCTAATGCTTCTTTCATCCACGGATGACAACATACTTCCCTTGCTTCACTAAAATTCACCTGCATAGTAGAATCAAATTCAACGTCATGAGGATACATTTCTCACTAAGATCGAAGTGATTCGAACGGGAGGCTTGGAATAACAGTAAAGTTGTCTCCGCGTGACCTATAGATCACGGGTTCGAACCTTAAAATCTGGGGGTGTCAATGGTTCGGTTCAGACGGTTATTTTATAAAATCTGTACCATACCAATTTTTTGGTCATTTTATTGTGTATAATAAAAATTAGGTTTTTTCGAAACCGTCCCAACAATGTCGGTTTCACTTCGGTATTATGGTTCGATTAATTTTTGATATTTTTTAAATATCATGTAAAATACACCAGTAGAAGTAGATGCAATAACATATGTTCTTTTACAAGACTTATCAAAACTTTCTAGATATTTTTATTGTTTAAAGAATGATAAATTAAAAAAACTTGATAGATGGCTAGAGTATAGATCCATTTGATAGCAACATAAAAGAAACCAAGTAAAAACAAAGAAAATATAAATCACATGAGTGGAAAGATATTAACTAAGTCGGAACTCAAGAATACGGTTTATATTAAATATTTAAAAAGATAAATCTGAATTATATGAAAGGAAACATATCAATACATTGTAGTTTTTTACTTATAATTGCTAGAACACTTTGTGTCTTGCTAATAAAGATACTTGAAATAACTTAGTTTTAGTGTAAGTAGCATAATAGATTTTAGGAATTAGTATTTCGAGCTTAATTACATGTTGACTTGTAACAATTTTCATAATTCCAAGACCGAATGAAAAATTTAATGTTTTATTTGTTTTAATTTTACTATATAAATATATTTTCCATATATGAAATTTATTCGGTATGGTTCGGTATTTTTTTGGTTTATTTTATAAAAAAAACTACCCTAATTATCGATACGGTTATAGATTTATATAAAAACCTACGGTTTCTTTGAAAGAAATTTGAAAATCGTTCGGTGCGGTACGGTTCAGCCGGTTTAGTCGATTTTCAAATATCCATTGACACCCGTAATGATAGCCACCAATTCTTGTATTAAGATAGTTAGACTACATCACACCCCTTGGGGGTGCTCCCAAAAATCGTGCGTAAATGCAAAATACTTTACATACTGGATAATTCAAAATCATAATAGTTCCTATTGCAGATTGAAAACATACCCATAAACGTCGACGGACGGTCTTCTCAGGCCAATCATCTAGTTCCTCAGTGACACGCAAAGGAAACATGTGCCCCTCATGAAATGTACCTTGGCTTTTGCTTTTGAAACTCCATGTACCTAAGTATTCCTGCAAATTGATCAGCGAAATACTATCACTTTTAGCTTACATAAAAAATATTATTTATATTCGGTAGCCCGAAAAAATATACAAAACGTGACATATAAAATGTATATATACAAAAAGATACATTTTTTGTTCATTATTTTGAAAGTGATTATACAGTATTATTTTTCTAAATATATTGTTAATTAATGAGCAAAATTAAGGTTTATGTGCGAAAATAACAATTATACCTCAATTCCAAACTAACGATAGAAAAAAAGATGAATCATCAAAGTTACTTCACTATTTATTTTCGCATGCCGAAACGAACCTGAACCTCAACCTCACCAACTACTCCAGCTTCTTCAAATGTCTCTCGTGAAGCTGCCTCTTCTAATGATTCATCAATTTCCCAACCACCCTATATTTTAATTGCAAAGCCAAAAATGTCAATTGATATACATAATGCATTAGAAAGATTTTTCATATACAATTGGGAGCTAAAATTATAGATAATTGGATTGAATTAATGGTCTAAAGATATTATACCTTAGGGAACATCATTCTTGGATTCTTCTGCGAGCTGATTAATAAAAATTCTAAATCATCAACTGGGGTGCCCTGAACACAAGATGATTGGTCCGTTTTCTTGCATCTGTACGGAATGCATCTGCACCATTAAGGTAAAATGAGAGAAAAGTCACGTCATTAAGGAATTTCATTAAGGAATTTTAAGAGTCAAACTTCTTAATTTTGATCGTGAATTTAAATATAAAACTTTTAAATTTTTTGAAATAAATTTTATATATTTAAAACTAAGTTACAATAATTAACAAATTTAAATTATCTAAAATGTATATGAAAATATCATAATCAAAGAAAACTCGTATGATACTCAAAAATCAAAAGTCTACCTCATATTTGCCCTCGAAAAAATCTTTGAAATACAAATTTTAGGAAGGAATAAAGAAAAGAATACACACCCAACAACTTGACGACAACCATGATTGTATCTCTGCAAATCTCTTCCTGTGCGAGAAGACATTGAGAAAGACTTCTTGATTTGCATATCCAAAGAAAAATACAATTTTTTTTTTTCTTCTTCTTCTCCTTCCTTGGAAGAAACTTTTCTGAAACAAAAAAGGGTACGCAAGAAAATGAGAGAAATATATATAGGAACGGAATTAGGCCGTTATAGAGAGAGGGAAAAATTGACGCGTATAATTTATATATCATTCACTATTTAAAACTTGAAAAGAGTGGCTATTTTCTTGGGTTAGATGATCTTAATTGTGTGGATAATATGAGAATACTCTGTTATGTTTGTTTGTCCACTCCTTTAATAGAGACAGGAGAGAGACAAAGAAGATTTAATATGAGGATGATATGGTAGTGGACAGGTTGTGCATGGGTCAATCATTTTGGTGTTTATTTTCCAGAAATTTTAGCCAAATGTCTATAGTAAATGGTCATCTTTTAATTTCTCTCACAATTTTTGAAAATTATATATACCAGGGTATAAATATTCTTTTTTGAATAAATTATAAAAACGTTCGCTCATTATTTAAAATTTTGGTAGATGATATTGGTGGAAAAAAATCATAGTTATATAATCATTTGTTAAATTTATCCAAATATTGTCAATGATATTAAATTAATTTTATACAACAATAACAACAACCCAGTATTTTCTCATAAAGTGGGGTCTGGGGAGGTTAATATGTAGACAGGTCTTACCTCTACCCGAGAGGGCAAAGAGACTGTTTCCAATCGACCCTCGGCGCAGGAAAAAAAAGGCAAACAAAAATAAAAATAAAACAACATTAGTTACTCCAGCATATATCGCATAAATAATTATCTAAACATGAGACATATGTACTATAAATAAACTGGCATGCAATAATATTAAAACAGTAACTACCAGAAATGACTACCATAAGAGAACACAAACTAATTTTCTAAGGAGTACGAAAAATCTAGAAGCCCCTATCTTACAACCCTGATACTAGACCTCCAGACTTTCGCATGTCTATAGCGTACTTCACGTTCTCTGTATTAAATTAATTTTATACTACTGATGTATTCTAACTGGTTATAAAATGTTATTTACTGCACTTTTAAATTACCAAATTAGAAATCTATAGTACCTAAGCTATACAATTACCATAAGCAATTTAAATTTAGACGTAAAATTCTTATACTACAAAAGCTGAATTCAATTAATGCTCCTACCTAATCGCAAACTGGACACTGAAAGAGGCAGTTTGTTTTGTTGCGTGTAAAGACAAAGCGTAATGGCAAGACACGTTAACACGTACACAATATACTTCACGTTCTCTGTATTGCAATTATCAAGTGGGGGCAAATAACACCATTTGATTACATGTTCGAATGGAACACCAACAGGATCAGAACAAAAAAACGATGTTGACCTGACAAGACAAAACCCACTTAAAAAGTTTAATTAGGTTTGTCTTTCGTGGACCATCTCATTTAATTCTTTGCAAGTTGTAGTACTATAGAGATGTAAACATAAAAAAGGATAAGCCAAATACCTTTTCCCCCCTTAGTGGTATACTCTCTAAAAATAGATAACTACACTCTCATGGAACCCCCTTGATCAATCCATCCCTCCCACCGGAACTCCCGGATAAACAAATTCAAATGGAGGTAGAATCACCTCAGCACTCCTATAAGGAAATACTCTTGGATAAGCAAGAGTGCAACCGAACTAACTACTATGACATGGAATGCCAATCAACCCCAGATGGGGGTTAAAGGAAAATACATTGAAGGAGCCATCCCCCTCTTACCAGAGGAGAAGGAACACCTATACAAGCCATGGAAATTCTCACTAATCATCAAGGTTTTCAAAAGAAAGATGCATCATCACTTGCTACACTCTAAACTAATTGACCTATGGAAGCCATCTGAACAGTTAATCTTAATTAGCCTAGGATGAGACTTCTTCGTAGCGAAATTTAGCTTAGCATCGTTAAAGCACTACACCTAGGTCCATGGTTTGTCTCTGGACACATTCTTTCTGTTCGAAAATGGGAACCAAAATTTGTTCCTCAGGAAGCCACTCTTACTTCTACTGCCATCTGGATAGGATTACCTCAAGTACCAACGAAGTTCTATGACAAAGTCATCCCCAAGAAAGTTGGGAGGAAACTAGGTAAACTACTGAAGACAGATCAATGTAAATCTTCAACACTAAGGGGGAGATACATATGTATCTAAGTTCCACTTAAATCTCCAGTGGAAACATCAGTAATCATTGGAGATCATAAGCAGTCAGTGGTCTATGAAGGCGATGGAACCTTATGCACCAGTTGTTATGGTAGGATAGGTCACATGGCCTCAAAATATAACTACAATTCACGTCCAGCCACAACAATCAATGGATCACAAGAATCCCACCAAACAGTCCTGACACCACAAGAGAGTGAATGGAAGACTGTCACTTTCCCACGAAGACGCAAATATGGACAGCAAAAAGCAACTAATAACTGTGAAGCTAATGTGCATAAACCACAACATACTACACAAGCAGAGGATTTATAGGTAAACATGTTTGACGCCATTTCAGGTAAATTCCTCCAAACAAAATCAATTAATTACAATGTTGAAAAACAAGTACACAACACTCAAAAATTAACACTCAAGAAGGCCACAAGGCCCAATAATCAAAACCACCGATGACCCACCAATGCCGAGGCACGTGTCTAACCCAATCCTAAGAGAGCAATCCAACACGAGATCCAAAAAAAGCGAGGTCAAATCCCTACCAACCCAAATCATTAGTCCAGCTCTCAAGCGGGATCCCGCCCAATCCCCGATGCTTTAATCATCACTCCGGGCAATTTGCCCAATGGAGTCGTTAGTATGCAATCACAGGAATACTCAACCATAGGCACCACTAGTAACGTACCTTCCCACCACCCAAACATCAAAGCCTACGCTTCCCCTACCAAAACTACTAAAACTCCCTCTAATGGAGAAAACCCAAGCGACAGGAATGGAAATCGAGTGCCCTATCTGCACTCTTCTCCCTCTTCAGTCGATAAGATCTTAAAGGTTACCTCCATTACATCCCCAATTAACGAACAACGAAATCCCCTAATCCCAATACCAGTCAACTCTTCCACTATACAAGATGTGACATTACGAGGGTTTATAATGGTAGATCAGTCAATTATCCCCACTCCAATCTTTCCCCTAAGTAGCAAAGCCAAGAAACACAAAAATGGCAAGAGACATGATCCCAACCACCGTCTCCACCCACCCACTGCAACTGGACTACCAACCGGCCTCCTGGTTAGAGGTCGCTTTGCAGGGGCAAGGTCTATCACACGACTACACACTAGACAACAAGAAGATCACGCTAATAGTGCAAAATCCTGCGCATCTTACAAGAGTGACAGTGGAAGCCCTCAACAAAGCCTTAACAGTATTTCGTCCTCTCTTATGGTAGTCGACGGCCATTGGCGATAGCCCAACATCGATTACAGACCCATGAGACCTCAACAACCACATCCTCCAAAATTTCCAATCGCTCACCTTCTTCCTAAATCTGATGAGGGAGGACCCAACGTCGGAGCCAGTCTGCACTAAGATCAACCTACCATAAAAACCCATGACTTCCAATCAAAAGATAACGAACTCCTTACCTCAATTCTAGAACATTCATCGAGGAATATCCATATCACTAGAGTTCTCAAGAAGAAAAATGCCATAGAAGAGCTGGAGCAGACCTACCTAGCACCAAGAACAAACTCGATTCTGCTAGACTCGATAAGGTCGATCAAGTTCAGCACAGAAACGAGCAAAATCAAAGTTTTCTTGTGCCCCAAAGAAGTGTCCAAGTGCGAATAAGCCTAGTCTCAGCCCAAACACAAGGACCACTAACACCTCTTTTGAATCTAACTCTTATCCTAAGTCTGAAGAGGAAGTCTTCCCCCTCTAGTGCCTAGTCTACCAGGCCCATCGAGCCCTCTAGAGGGACCTCATCTATCACCCACATCCCCATTGATTAACTAAATTATATGGAATATTAGGGGTGGTAATAGTGCTGAATTCAAAAGGCATTGTCTAGAGATGGTTAAAATGCACAAGCCAGCAATGCTAGTCCTGTTGGAAAATAAGATGCCTGACCATAAGACATTGGAAAAATCCCTCGAGTTTGATATGATCATTCAATCTCCAGTGGTGGGTTTCTCTAGAGGAATCACTTTTTTGTGGAATGAGGACCTTGTAGTTGTGGAAGAAGTGCCACTACCCCCAAGCATTCACGCAATGGTAAAGGTAAGACCAGGGCACCCTAATTGATTTTTTAAGCTATTTATGCCAGAAACACTCTCTCAAAAAGAAAAATCCCATGAGAGTAGCTAATCACCATTGCGAGAAACACCAGTGAAAATCGATTCATTGGTGGAGACTTCAATGAAGTCTTGAAGGCTAGGGACAAGTTTGGGGAAAATCCTATAAACTTGAGATGTAGTAACCAATTTGGAAAATGCATAAATAAGTGTAATTTAATTGACCTAGGGTATAAATGTAGCAAATACACATGGACTAACAAAAGATATTCCAATAGTAATGCCCTAATTCTGGAAAGAATTGATGAGTGCATTGCTAATGAGGGATGGATTAAATAGTACTCAAAGGCAAGTATACAACACATTCATAGGACCCACTTAGACCATTGTCCCTTGAATATACAAATGGAAGGGCCCCCAAGTAATAAACTAACTAGGCCCTTCAGATTTGAAACAATGTAGGCTAGCCACCCTTCTTTTCCCAGTATTATCAATCAAGCCTTCTCTGGCCAGCCCATCCTCTTCCAATCCACCTATGAATTCAAAAGGCTGGCAACAAAATGGAACTAAGAGGTCTTTGGTAACATCTTCCACCAAAAGATAGACTCTTGGCCGGAATTAATGGCATCCAAAGGTCCCCTAGATACCAATTCAGTAGCTTCATACAAAACCTTAAATTAGAGTTCAATAATGAGCTAAACCTCATCCTCATAAATGAGGAAGACTTCTGGAAACTAAAATCCAGGATCAACTGGCTCAATGATGGAGATGCTAGCACATGGTGCTTCCACACTTCTACCCTAAATAAAAAGAGGAGAAATCGGATCCTTTCCCTCAAACGAAGATAATGGTAACTGGATCAATGATCCAAAAGAGATCGAATCCACCATTATTGACTTTTTTACTAAGTTTTACACTACCTCCCATTCTAATGTTCCTTGGGCAACCACTAACCACTCCACCATGGATCGTACCCTGCATTAAAGCCATGAGGCCTTCATGGACATGCCCCTGCATTTGTCTGAAATAAAAAAGAATGTCTTCTCCAATAAACCATTCAAATCTCCTGGTCCTGATGGTCTCTACCCTTTTTTCTACTAGAAATACTTGGATATTTTGGGGGAATCTATCTCAGAATTCTGCATGACATGCTTCAGCACTTGCTCCATGGATAACACTATGAACAAAACTATTTTGTGACTAATCCCAAGTTGCCTCCAAGATTCAATGCTGAAAAACTTTAGACTCATTGGGTTTTGAAACACAATTAACAAAACAGTCAAGAAGATCATAAATAGGATAAAGCCTATCATGCCCCACACATAGATCTAAGCCAAGCCAGCTTCCTATCCAATAGAAGGTCATGTGATAGTGCCATTATTGTCTAACAATACATCAACTATTTCAAGAAAATGAAAGGAAATAGTGGCAACATGATCCTCAAAATAGACCTAGAGAAGGCCTTTGACATGCTGGAATGGTCTTTCATTAGAGACACTATAGAGGCCTTCAACTTCCCCAAGCGTCTATCCAAACTCATCATGTCTTGAATAAGTACCCCATTCATCTCCATTCTTGTCAATGAAGGTAAAACTGAACCTTTCAATCCTTCAAGAGGCATCAGGCAGGGGGACCCCATGTCACCCTACCTATTCATTTTATGTATGGAAAGGCTCTCCAAATCCATTGACCAAGCAGTCATGCAAAACCAATGGCATCCCATAAGCATAAGCAGGACTGGGCCTATGATTTCCCATATCTTCTCTGCAGATGACCTCACCCTCTTTGCTAAAGGTAACATTAGGAACTGCAATACAATCTTATCCATATTATGTAGCTTCAACAATTAGTCAGGACAAAATAAACCTAACGAAATCCAGAGTCCTGTTCTCTTCAAATATAACCCAGGACACCTCCCAACAACTCACCAACCTCATATCTATCAAACACACTACCTCATTTGAGGAACATCTTGGTTTCCCCGTCTTTCACAAAAAACAAACAGCCTCAGATTTCCAATTCATCATTGATAATATGCAATCCGAATTGGCTGGATGGAAAACTAACTACCTCAACATGGCTGGGAGAACAGCCTTGGAAAAGACCACACTGAGCAATATCCCAAGCCATGTAATGTAATACATCTCCCTCCCCAACAAAGTAACTAATCAAATTAATAGAATCTAGAGAAACTTCTTCTGGGGCACCACCCCTGAAAAAAGAATTCTTCACTTGATTAATTGGGATGTAGTTACACAGACAAAATCAGAGGGAGGGCTAGGATTACAAAAGGCTAGCTTTCTAGCAAACCTAGCTTGGAGAGCCTACAAGAATACTAACAGCATTTTGGCTAGAGTTTTGATCCACAAACATTGTAACATGTCCAGACCTACACAAGCTTTGAGACACCCTAAGAACCAAAAATCACCAATTTGGAAGGGTTTGCTAAAGGCCTAGGAAACATGTAGCAAAGCTAACAGATGGGTAGTGAACAGAGGGAATAGATTCAACTTCTTAAATGACACGTGGATTCCTAATCAGCCAGCACTCAGGCAATATTCAAGGTCCTCAAACTCAGAATGACCTTAACATCGAGGTCGATTCAATCCATAATACGGGCACCCGAGACACCTCAATCTTGTCATTTGATCTCCCCCCCCCCCATATCTTAATCCTCCTTAACTCTATATTCTTCCCAGTGTAGCCACTAAAGAGGACAACCTAATTTGGGACCTCAGTGCCAACAGGCAATTCTCCAACAGCACCGCTTACTCATTTTTAAGTACGAACACTCATGCCTACTCTCCTGATGAAGAATAACAAGTCTAGGGGATTTGTTAACTCCAAACACCAACAAAATAAAACACAGCATCTGGCTCTTAACTCATAGAAGAATGCCCACCAAGAGTTTCTTAAACTCCATCGGACTGGATTGTCCCCCTCAATGCCACTTCTGTGCGTTCAATAAAGAAGACATTGACCACAACTTCTCCCAATATCCCAATGTTGTTCAGTTTTGGCATGCAATTCAATCAATATCTACAGCCGCTACATCATCCAATTTAAATCTCAATGGCCATCTTTGGATATCAGTTGGGTGTTAAGTACAATGAATGCCTCAATTGGGGCAGTCTCCTTCCCTAATGTCTCTAGCACATTTGGCTCGCTAGGAAGAACAATGTATTCAACAATAAAAAGGACGCAATCAATGTTAACAACACAATTGCTAACGCTACTGAGTTCTATGTGCTTAATAATAATAAGCAAAATCAGTACAAGCACCAAATAATGCTAAAATGGACTCCACCACCAAGAGGCTCATATAAACTCAACACAGATGGTGCAGCTAGAGGAAACCTAGGAATGGGAGGAATTGTGGGTGGGGGGGGGGTTCAGAAATCATAACGGAAACTGGATTTTGGAATACATGGAAAACATACCCCATACAACAAACATAAGTGCAAAAATCAAGCCATTATTAGAGGTCTACATCTAGCGGAACTAAATGACCTACTGCCGCTAGAAATATACATTGATTCTTCAAAAACAATCAATATTCTGTTAAATGGTTATCTAATATTTAATCATATAATTTGTGAATACAGATAGTTGATCCATCGGATGGGTAGCATGGTGGTGAGGCACACATACAAGGAGCAAAACAGGGCAGCTGACGTGCTGGCGAAAGAAGCAACAAATGAATTTTGTTTGTGTAAATCAGTATCACAAGCAGTTCCTCTGTTGTTTGCCACTGATGTATTATGGACAAACATCCTAGGAACTGAACTACCTAGATCTATTTTGGGTTGTAACTTAAGTATAATTTGGCAAAACTATGCATCCTTGGGGGCCTTAAAGTACCCCAGCAACTGTCAAAGTAGTAACACCATGTGTTAACTTAAATTATATACACATATATATATATATATATATATATATACACATATATACATATATATATATATATATATATATATATATATATCATTTTAACCAAAAAAAAGAGATGTAAACTTTTTTCCAGTAATCGTACTGTTCGGGTTAGTTTTATACATCTCGATTTATTTTACGGAATATTTACTATTACTGATTAGCATATATACATTAAACTTTCTCTATCAAACTTTGACAGATGAAAATAAATTACCTATTATTTTATCTATGCGTGAATTTAAAAAGGAGATTGTATGGTTTTTAACCAGCTTCATTAACCACTAAATCATATCGTTTGAGTGTTATAGAAATGGTAAACTTATTGAGAGAGGAAAAGTAAATAATTTTTGGACTGTGCATGAGATTTCTATTGGATTTTTCTTTAAATGGTGTGAATGAAAAATAGGAGATGCACCTTTTGTGTTGTATCTCTCTATCTCATGCTTTGATTGTCTAAATATTTAGAGGCTTGATCTCATTTTTCATACATCAAAAATTCTAAAATTTCTCCCATTTTCTTTGCATTGTTTTTCCAAAACAAAATATAAGTGTGTGTGATTTGCTCTGCCTTAATACATTCGCTAAAATATCAAAGTTTGAAATACCGCTACACCAATTTGAGTAAAGCTTTCTATCCTCGGAGAAAATAATCCTTAAATATAAATATACCCAAGCCAAAACACTTTCAGATCCAATTATTCCCCTATAACAAGACTAGACCATTTTGTGATTAATATACGATACCGTGTCATACCAAAGAGAAATGTTATAATCTACATGAATATCCTTAAAATTGCAATCAAAATCCAAACTAATACTACAATACACCAAGGTTACCCAATCCAATCAAGGTTTCAACCAAGGTCTAAGGCAGAATTTCATTCTTAAAGGCTGAGAGAATGGTTGAAAAAAGGGCGTTTGTCGTGTCTAGCATTTGTGAGAGAGATGGAGCTGAGACTCCTAGTATTGCTTCTGTGCCGTTGTGAGGGACTTTCTAGATGTGTTCCCATAAGACCTTTCGGGTATGCCACCAGACAGGGATATCAATTTTGGTATTAACTTGGTGCCGGGCACTCAACCCATTTCTATTCCTCCTTACCGGATGGCACCAGCTGAGTTGAAAGAATTGAAAGAACAACTTCAGAAGCTTTTAGATATGGGATTCATTTGCCATAGTATTTACCGTGGGGTGCACCTGTGTTATTTGTTAAGAAGAAGGATGGTTCTATGCGGATGTGCATTGATTATAGACAGCTGAACAAAGTAACAGTGAAGAACAAGTATCCTCTACCGCGCATTGATGATTTATTTGATCAGCTCCAGGGAGCGAGGGTGTTCTCGAAGATTGATCTTCGTTCAGGCTATCATCAACTGAAGATTAGAGACTCTGATATTATGAATACTGCATTCAGGATGAGATATGGGCACTATGAGTTTCTTGTGATGTCTTTTGAGCTGACCAATGCCCCAGCCGCATTCATGCATCTAATGAACAGTGTGTTCCGACCATATTTGGATTCTTTCGTGATCGTGTTCATTGATGACATTCTGGTATACTATCATAGTTAGGAGGAGCATGCTCAGCATTTGAGTGTTGTGTTGCAGAGGTTGAGGGAGGAGAGATTGTATGCTAAGTTCTCTAAGTGCGAGTTTTGGCTCGAGTCAGTAGCTTTTCTGGGTCATGTGGTGTCTCGTGATGGTATTAAGGTTAATCCGAAGAAGATAGAGGCAGTTCAGAGTTGGCCTAGACCGTCCTTAGCTACGGAGATCAGGAGTTTCCTTAGTTTGGCGAGGTATTATCATCGATTTGTTCAGGGATTTTCATCCATTGCTTCTTCTTTGACCAGGTTGACGCATAAGGGTGCACCATTCGTGTGGTCGGATGAGTGCGAGGAAAGCTTTCAGAAGCTCAAGACGGCTTTGACCACAGCTCCAGTGTTAGTCTTACCATCAGCTTCAGGTTCCTATACCGTATATTGTGATGCCTCGAGAGTGGGGATAGGTTTTGTATTGATGCAGGAAGGTAGAGTTATTGCTTATGCTTCCCGTCAGTTGAAACCTCATGAGAAGAACTACCCTGTTCATGATTTGGAGTTAGCTGCCATAGTTCATGCCTTGAAGATTTGGAGGCACTATTTATACGGCATGTCCTGTGAGGTGTATACTGATCATCGTAGTCTCCAGCATTTGTTCAAGCAGAGGAATCTTAATTTGAGACATCGGAGATGGCTTGAGTTGCTCAAGGATTATGACATTACTATTCTATATCATCCGAGGAAGGCCAATGTGGTGGCCGATGCTTGAGCTGAAAGGCGGTTAGTATGGGCAGCTTGGCATATATCCCAGTTGGGGAGAGAGCATTTGCTTATGATGTGCAGGCATTGGCCAATTGGCTAGTGAGGTTGGATATTTCAGAGCCCAGCAGGGTGTTGGCTTGTGTTGTTTCTCGGTCTTCCTTATATGATCATATTCGTGACCGCCAGTATGATGATCCACACTTGCTTGTCCTTAAGGACAGAGTTCAGCATGATGATGTCAGAGATGACACTATTGATAGTGATGGTGTATTGAGGATGTGGGGCCGGATATCCATGCCCAATGTTGATGGCCTTCGTGAGTTGATATTAGAGGAGGCCCATAGCTCGCGGTATTCTATCCACGCAGGTGCCGCAAAGATGTACCAGGACTTGAAACACTATTATTGGTGGAGAAAGATGAAGATATATTGTGAATCATGTGGCACGGTATCTAAACTGTCAGCAGGTCAAGTATGAGCATCAGAGACCTGGTGGTGTGTTTCAGCGTATTGATATTCCCGAGTGGAAGTGGGAAAGGATCACTATGGACTTTGTTAGTGGACTCCCTCGGACGACAAGGAAGTTTGATTCAGTTTGGGTGGTTGTGGATAGGCTGACCAAGTCAGCTCACTTTATTCCTGTGAGTACTAAATACTCCTCGGAGCGGTTAGTAGATATATTCATTCGTGAGATTGTGACATTGCATGGAGTTCTAGTTTCTATCATATCAGACAGAGGTACTCAGTTTACTTCACAGTTCTGGAGGACATTTCAGCGTGAGTTGGGCTCATAGGTTAAGTTGAGTATTGCATTTCATCCTCAGGCGGACGGACAGTCCGGGCGTACCATTTTGATCTTGGAGGATATGTTGCGCGCTTGTGTTATTGACTTCGTTGTTTCGTGGGCTGATTATTTTCCTCTCGTAGACTTTGCCTATAACAACAACAACCAATCTAGTATTCATATGGCGCCGTATGAGGCCTTGTATGGGAGACGGTATAGATCTCCAATTGGTTGGTTCGAGCCCGGTGAGGCTAGGTTGTTGGGGACAGGAGTTGGTCCAGGATGCTTTGGACAAGGTGAAGGTGATTCGAGAGAGACTTCGCACAGCTCAGTCGCGCCAGAAGAGTTATGCAGACCAGAAGGTCCGAGATGTGTCTTATTTAGTGGGTGAGAAGGTCTTGCTGAAGGTTTCGCCTATGAAAGGCGTCATGAGATTTGGGAAGAAAGGAAAGCTCAGTACGAGATTCATTGGCCCTTTTGAGATTCTTTGGAGGATTGGAGAGGTTGCCTGTATGCTTGCTTTTCCACCCAGTATATTGGGAGTACATCCAGTGTTTCATGTATCTATGCTCCGAAAATATGTTGGCGATACATCGCATATGTTGGATTTCAGTACCATTCAACTCCATGATGACTTGACCTATGATGTGGAGCCTATGGCTATATTGGGTCGTCAGGTGAGGAAATTGAGGTCCAAGGACATTGCATCAGTAAAGGTTCAGTGGAGAGGTCGGCCCGTGGAGGAGGCCACTTGGGAGATCGAGCAGGAGATGCGAAGCAAATATCCTCACTTATTTGAGTCTCCAGGTATGTTTCTTGACCCGCTCGAGGACGAGCGTTTGCTTAAGTTGGGGAGAATGTGACGACCCGGCCCGTCATCACGAGAGTTACCACTCGTTGTCGTTTCATTTATGTGTTTTATGTTTCTATATCTGTGTTAGAGTATATCGGGAGAAATGGGATTAATTCTGGTTGAAAATAAGACATATAGCCTTTTTGAGTGAAGCTTATTTCTGAAAAGTCAACCTAAAGTTGACTATGTGGTTAAAGGGCCCGGAATTGAATTCTAATGATTCGGTTAGCTTCGGGAGGTAATTTGTGACTTAGGGGAGCGATCGAAATTGAATTTGGAGGCCCGGTGTAGAAATAGGCTTGAATTGGCTAAGTTAGAATTTTGGCGAAATCCGATCGATAGGTGAGATTTTGATCTAGGAGTCGGAATGGAATTCCGACAGTTGCAGTAGCTTCGTTAGGTGATTTGGATATGTCTGCAAATTTTCAGGTCATTCAGACGTCCTTTGGTCGGGTTTTTGATAGAATGTAGGTTTCAGAAGTTTTGGTTGAATCTTAGGCTTGAACCGGTCTTAAATTGATGATACGTGTATTTGAGGGTGTGTTTTTATGATTGGAACAAGTTCGTGTGATGATTTAGAGTGGAATTGTATTTTTGGTTGAGGTCTCGGGGGCCTCGGGATGTTTTTGGAGGGTGAAACAGTTGAATTTTGAGGTTTTGCAGCAGCTGATATTTATTGCAGCAGAAGTTTCAGTTCTACGGATGGGGGACCGCAGAAGCAGCTCCGCAGAAGCGACATCATGATCGCAGATGCGATCCAGGGCTGGCCAGGGAATTTCTGCAGAAGCAGTAGCCGATCGCAGGGGCGGGGTCGCAGGAGCGAGACGTGGTCCACAGAACCAGAGGAAATCTCGCAGAAGCGGGAAGGAGCCCGCTTAAGCGGTTTCGCAGGTTCGAGACCTGAGCCGCATAAGCGGTGATGGACTGTTAGTGAAAAGTCGCAGAAGCGACTGTGATTTTGCAGTTTCGGAAGCGAGCCTGAGGTCGCAGAAGCGAAAATAGGCCTCGGTTTAATGAACAGAAGGGTTCAAAATTTTAAAAGTTATATCACTTTTGGGGCTTCGAACTAAGAGGCGATTTAGGCGATTTTGAGGAGAAAATCAATGATTTGAATGGGCAAACGGAGTCCAATTTTGATAAAATTTATATGTATGGACTCGTGTCGAGATAAGGATTCTAAAAATGTAACTTTTGTAATTTTTCAAGAAGCGAGCCCGGGGGTCGGATTTTGGCAACTTCGTAATTTTTGGTGTAATTAGAGTTATTTCGATTGGCTTATATTCCTTTAGCCTATTTTGATGTATTGCTATTGGTTTCGATCAGATTCTACACCAGTGGAGGCCGATTCTCGTGGCAAGCGCATTGCGGGCTAGTTTTCGAGCCGAGTCGAGGTGAGTACTAGGTGTGGGTGATGACCAGCGGGTTCGAAACCCCGGTATATCACTATGTGATGTTTTATTGAGGCGAGACACGTACTCTAATGTGAGTGCGGGGTCGATTGTGATTGGGGACTATGGCTTAGTCCGACTGTGTAATATTATACTGTGTTGTTGGCTATTATTGAGCCGGTAAACCTCCTACTTGGATGGTTGTGGATATCTTTGGGTTGTGAGCCAGTTATTTGGATCACGTGAGGATCGCTATCATAGCTTTTGTGATTTTAGAATGTTATTCTTATATCAGTCCTGAGATAATACTTTCTAAATGGTTTTCCAATCTCTGGTATTTCTGAAACACTGTTTTTTACTGTTATTGATAAAAAGAGATTTCAAATGATATTTCTGTGCTTGTGAGGCTTGCATTGCATGTAGATGGACTGATAGTGGATCGGGTTGCGCACCGCAGCATATCATTGATATTGTGCTTGGGCTGTAGGAGCCCCTATGGAGTCTGAACTCCAACAGTGAGCGCGGGTACCCAAATGGATCGGGCTACGTGTCGTAGTGGTCATGTTCATGCATTTGCATTGCATTTAGATATACTTGTTGTACTGTTTAGCTGATATTGCTGGTTCTGACACTATTCATGTTAATAATGGTAAAATAGATTATTGTATAGCCTTGCTTAGTGCATTTATTGGGTGTTCTTAACTTTGGTGTCTTCCCCGTGCTTATTACCACTGAGTTGGAAGTACTCACACTGCTCCCTGCACCTTGTGTGCATATCCAGGTACATCACAGCAGGGCTGACTCCCCAGCTGCTCAGAGTGCTTTATCCGGACTGTCGAGGTAGCTGCTAGCGTCTGCAGGACCTGACATTCCCTTCTATCTTTTCTTACCTTTAGACTTTTTTGCACTAGTAGTTACAGTTTTATACAGTATTTCAGTTGTATTCTGGTAGAGGCTCATGACTTATGACTCTCGATCTTGTGGGAGGTGTTATACTATTTTTGGGATATTGTCACCATTTGTGCTAGATTTTATATCATTTCTTGTTACTGTTAAATGCAAAAAAGGGTAAAGTGAGAGCGGGTAGCTCTGTATTATGAAAGGTCGGTCAGGCTGGCCTAGTAATGTGCTTGGCGCCATCATGACAGGATTTTGGGATCGTGACATTGTGTTTAGTCTTTAATGACGATGCACCCCATAATTCACATTATGTGGAGAAAAAATGTCCATTCTACACAAAAAGATAAATTATTTTACATTAGTAAAATGCATAAAAATGAGCATTAATCTACATATTACGTACATATAACTACACAATCACTACACACAATGCTACAAGCAAATCAAGAAGAAAAAAATACATACAAATCTGCTTCAAAAAAATACAGGATGATGTTCCATAAAATGGCTACACCTCAGCTTCAAAATGTAAAAGCAAATTAGATATAACTACAAAACGACTATTAATACCTACAATTATAAACTGTAGATAATCGACATAGCAATTTATCTACAAAATGACAACTAATCTACAATCTGCTTCAAAAAAATACAGGATGATGTTCTGTAGGCTGAATACATCTCAACTTGAAAATGTAAAAGCAAACAAGAATATAACTCCCAATCGACTATAATTAACTACAATTATAAATTGTAGATAATCGAACCTACTATTAATCTACAAAATTAAGACAACTAATCCATAATTTACCAAGCACTAAAAAGAGAGATTTCTATACTTTCAGTATGAAATGCTTGATGAAGACCTTCTTCCATGGTGAATGCATTCACTTCGTCTATGGTGAATTCTACAGTAAGTATTCCATGCTCAAATGTAACAGGACAAAGTTCTAGTTTTTCGACTTTTGCGGCAGATTGTTTTGACAGTGGATGTGATGTATATGACTGTTTGATATTAGAATTTGGATGAGTTTCTATGGTGTTTTGGATTACCTCTCCCACAGCCAAAGGCTGAGGAGAGGTGGCAGCAGCCATGATGATCTTCAAAGCTCCATTTACGCAAAGAAGAAGCTGAAAAATTCGTGTGCTATAGTAACTCGATCTTTAAACTTAAGATCTGGTAAGATTGGCTATGATTTTGACTATGAAACCAATTGGGGATTGTGCGCGAAGAATAGATATTTCTTTTGATACCAAACTTGTGAGAATCTACTACCGGAAGCCAGATTTATGACTTGTGAATAGTAACGGATTTACTATTCATTCATCTTCCTAGAGAGGAGAGAGAGGATTTATGGGGGGGGGGGGGGTTACGGGTAATTCTAAAAGGAAAGAGCTATAATGTCCTATAATTTAGTATAATTAATGTAGTTAATATGGGGGTTGGGGTTGGGGTTGGGGTTTGAGCTATAATTATGTCTCATATATAGGACCCATTAATTACTATCCTCAATGATATATAAATGATAATTTAGTTTACCAACTGTAATTATATCTAAAGTTAAACATTAAGGGTAGTAATTTTGAAATTGTGGTATATGGAGGTAAAAATTCCTTTCGGGAATTTGCTTTCTTTGGGCCGAAAAAAGGAGCCTGATAGGAAGGCCCAGCTAAAGAGTAGAACGTACAAAATAGCACTTGCTCAACCATTCGGCCCACTCTTTGCCTCCTTCCTTGAAACCCTAGTGAGTGCTCTCTCCTCAGCCCCTCTCTCTCTCTCTTGGTTTTGGGTTTAAGCTAAATTGAAAAGGTATTTTTGTTGATTGTATACAGGAAAGTGTAAGTGTAGAGTAAAGGAGCAAAAATGTCGGACAAAACCAAAGGAAGAAAAGAGGAAGTGGTTACTAGAGAGTACACCATCAACCTCCACAAGCGCTTGCATGGCTGGTATGTATTATCTTTCTATGCTTAAGGATTATTTGGCTTAGAATTCTTATTAATCCTGATTTGATATTCAGTTTCATAGTCCGAATCAGTGTTTGGTTATTGTACCCAAATCGGATCATTTATTAAATAAAATATCAACTACTTAATTTAATGAAGCTGATTAATTTTGTCTGTTTTATGATTATCTTTTATCTAATCAAGCTGAAGAAATCAGGCACTTGATCATCAGGCTATGTTATTTTCATTTTCAATTTTTAGTACCTGACTTTTGCTAATCCGTTTGTGTATGTTAATGTATGATAATATTGGGGATTTTTGAGTTTTATAGTGTAATGTTTAGTTCAGATGCCCAAGGAAAGAAACTAGGTTGCCCTTATGTGCTTGCATGAGCAAAATTTTACTAAACACTGGTGAACTGTTAACAAAATTTGTAAAATAGTGGAAAAGAAAATCTGTGAATGGAATTGAAAGGCAATAAATACTCATCTAGGAGCTTTTAGGAAGAGAATGTTGACTGCTGTACACCAAAACACTTCTTTCAAGCTTAATTATCAGTTATTGATTTAGCTGAGTAGAATGTTTGAAACAAAGACAGTCTAGGTACAGTTTGATCTTTTAGCTTCTGTCAACCAATCAAAGTACCATTATTTCACAATGTTGGTATGGTTGTAATTTTCTATTTCTAAGTCGTTTGAATGGAGTGTTCGTATTGGAAGTAGCAAAAAGGTGAGCAAATAATAGGAGCTTCTATTTTCAGGTATGTTCAAAGAACATAATTATGTGATGCAAAACCTTATTTTGTGAGCAGTTTGGGACCCAATTACTGACATATATGTTCAAACTCGTATGCTACACTCCTTGCCTCAATTGCTCTGTTCGCAAAAGTTCCTAAATTCGTCAAAAGAATAAACCTTTTACAGTGAGTGGGAGTGGGGGTTGAACTTATAGCACAAAACTCTAGACCAAACGAGCAGGAGCTGAAATTTGAGACCCATAAACATAACATCATAACCTTTCAAAAGGAGTAATTTGGAAGATAGTGTTGCATCAGAAGAATTTGAGCTATCATTTCATGTGTTAGTGGCCATTCAAGTAAAAATTATGCTGTGAGCGGACTGCCTAACTATAGATTGGTGTTTTGTTAATAGCACATTCAAGAAGAAGGCCCCTAATGCTATCAAAGAGATCCGTAAGTTTGCACAGAAAGCAATGGGAACAAAGGATGTCAGAGTGGACGTGAAGCTGAACAAGCACATCTGGAGCAGGGGAATCAGAAGTGTTCCAAGGAGGGTCAGAGTTCGTATTGCTCGCAAGAGGAATGACGATGAAGATGCGAAGGAGGAGCTCTACTCTTTGGTTACAGTAACTGAGATCCCACCAGAGGGATTGAAGGGGCTTGGCACTAAGATCATTGAGGACGAAGATTAAGCTATTTATCAGTAGTGGAGAATGATTAAAAAAAATACATGATGCTTTTGTAATTCTTTGAGACTGATCAATTTTGTTAGGAAACTTAATTTTGTTGTTTTGGGTCATCCTATTTGCCACCAGTTTAATTGAATCATCTTCTGTTCTTCATGGTTTAAGTATCACTGCAGTCATTACGTTTTGTTATGTTATTACTTGCTGTTGCTTTCGTTTCTGAATGTAGTACCTACTGTTTTGTATTTTTGCTTTGGTTTTCCGATTGGTAGCTACTGTTTTGTATTTTTGCTTCGGTTTTCCGATTGGTATGCACGTTGTTGTCCTTTTACCTTTTTTGAGCCGAGGGTTTATCGAAAACAGCCTCTCGGCCTTCTTGAAGGTAGTTCTTTTACCTTTTTTGAGGCTTATGTACAATTACCCTCAGTCCCTGCTAGTGTGATTACACTACCCTTCTAAGCCCCACTAGTGTGTATATACTAAGTGGTCGTTGTTGTAGTCATTACGTTTTGGCTGCTTAATGTGGATTTGGATATGTTCTCTAATGGGTTAGTAATTGCATGCTTTGAGAATCTCTTGTAACAGAATCTACAAGTTTGGTACATAATTACAGCTTAAACTCGTATATGGAAAATTTTCTTCAATATCATTTCTGTAATCTTCATTTTAAAACCAACACTCAGTCCTTACTTTCCAGGCTAAGGTGAAGTAAAATGAGCAAAGATGTGTAGGTTATAGCAACTACAGCCCAGACAACCGACCATATTATGACTCGAGCTTCAACTTAGTGGTCATCAACAACAAAATTAACTTCTTTGATTAAATTGATCTTGCACAAAGGAACTAGCTTGACTGTTACACATTGGTCTTTCACTGTAAAAGTATAGTTCGGCTACTCAATAACATCTATTTTCTTAGACAAAATCAATCAACATTCAGAAGGAAGTATCTTATTACACTCAGATCACCGACCTATATTTGCAGATCTTAGAAGACAAGTTCATGTACAAAGAGCCCAGTGAAGTCGAGAATCCGAATAACAAGTAACCTGTGTGAGGAATAATAACATGCACAGAAGTCACCATTTTGTTGATTGGCACTTAGCAGCTTTGCTACCATCATTGAGGTAATGTTGGAAAGTCTGAATAACTTCCTCATATGTTGGCCTCTTGTAGTCTACGGCCTGTTATCAGAAACACAAGGTTTCCAAGTTAGATTTTTGACATGCATTAAAGTGTAAGAGAATTGTAGTGGCTAGCCACTTCGCCAAACACCTGTTCAATTACTTCTTCTGGCCTCGCCCATTTCCACTCTGAGAATTCTGCCTCTGCTTCACCAGTAGCTAAGTTGATCTCACTTTCATCGTTGGTAAATCTCATAAGAAACCTGCCAGTCACAAATATTCTCTTAAGCCAAGTTTAAAGTTACAAACAGATATCTAACAATAGCAGAAATCTGGCATTTTGGCAGAAAACTAGACAGCTTATGGAAGACAATTGTTTATATACTTCTCTTGTTTAATGAGAGGTGAATCCAAATCAACAACAAACCCAGTGGAATCCCACAAGTGGGGTATGTGGAGGGTAATGTGTACGCAGAACTTACAACCTTCTGACGGTGGAGAGGCTATTTCCGATAGACCCTCGGCTCAATAACAATGAAAGGAAGCAATAACCAATTAATAGCAACAACAAGGTAAGAGGCAGCGGCAAATCCAAATCATAATCAAGTAAAAAGCAGCACTGATACTAATCATTTAACCAAAGTACTTGACACAGTTCAACCTCTAAGTTGAAAGAAATTATGCAGAATCCTCATTTTACAAAAGCAGAACTGCAGAAGTAGGAAATCTAGATCTAATTGCAGGCTGTTGCTTTACCATTACCGATCCCAAATTCATTGCTGACCCTTTAAGTAATTAATCCATTAGCTCCCTAGTCTACACAGATCCTTCAATTGTCTTGACCTATCCGTATCGAATGGGTGTGAAATGTCGTAGAGTACGTCTAAGAAAATCTTCAAAATATACACAAAATTAGAAACAAAACTAGATGTACCTATGGGATTCTTGTACACACGCTCACCAAATACAGGTACATGTTCCCGAGTCCATGTAACATAGTTAGCCCCTGGTAATACAGGAAATATTTGATTTAAACAACATCGGCTCCCGAGTCCCAAAATGAGTACAAGACATATCTATTGCTATAGCACTCCATACTTCTTTAACGTGGATGAAACTCCTTACTTAGGGTGACATAATTCACCAGAGGATAGACTAAGAGGTAGCTCCACTTAAAGGAGAAATTTTCCTAATACCTTTTCTAGTGCATTTGAGTGTGACTGATTCAGAATATAATTCAGGATGTAGGTTATCCCGAAAGGACCGTTATTTTTCTCTGTACGCGGGACTTGTTAGCATCATTTCATAATGTAATTGAGGACATTGGGCAGTGAACTATCAACACTATGCTCAGGTTGCACAATTTTCCTTTCACATCAAATTTTAAGTATTACTACAATTTAATATGAGTAACAAGAATGACATAATTCCATATGACCGTCTATAAGTATTACAACATATTCACATTGACTAGAGTGACGCACAACCAGGAACAAACAGTTTCTGAAGCATATGAAAAAACCCCGTGTGAGAAAGTCAACAACTTTTCAGCTAGACTGCCCTCATACCTATTACTTTGTTATTCCAAGTTAAGACTAAATGAATTTGACCAAACTGGAGTTAATAGGAAATAGTTCAAATTTGATGAAAATTAAGTACATTTAACATTATTTTAAAACAAATAGTAGTTCGTAGATTTTAACTCTAGACCATTAAATCCACTTCCAAAGGAAATCCATCTGACATTTTACATTTCAGTGACATACCGAAACATTTCAAATATGAAGGTGGAAAATATTCAGTAGGGAACAAGGGTGATGATGAAATAGTTGATATCAGAGGAAGCACTCCCACTTAACTGTAATCTTTTCTATGCAAATCACAAGAAAACCAGATTTCTAATGAATTCACATACATTTAAGTACTGATGAATGAAACCTGACGGTCATCTTCCTTCAGAGAATAATTTGTTCCTTTATCACCTATGCGTTTTCAGTAATACCTTTCAGACCAACCAAAGCCCACAGCCAAAGGAAACTACAACGAGTGTTATGTTTTTCCAGTGTGGGCCTGTGGAGAAAGAGGAGAAAATCTACGAGATGCATGTGAATAGAGGAGAGAGAGAAAGAGAGTGAATTGACTAGGACTAAATAGACCTCACTCACCCATACCACAGCAATTTGATACCATTGCTCCATAGAGAAAGTACAAATAAGGGATCATATAAAATTTGATGAAGCAAGCATAAGTGGCTCACAGGAAACAAGTCGTTTATGGCCACAATGTTCCCCTTAGCTCTCTTTTGAAATTCATTTCCACAAATTTTTATGATTGGCAAGCACAATATTCCCCTTGGAAGTATACTTAATAAAAACTTATTCAACTCGATACACATTAAAAGAATAAAATATTAGTTTATCAAAATACCATATGGTACCTACCATTTTTGTGCCTGTCCATGCCATTCTCCTCCCCAAAGACGGCTTACTTTGGCCTTTACGGCTGGTGGAAAGTCATAGGTTAACCACTGTGGGACCTGACAATATGAAACCACCTTTATAGATAAACGAGTAATCATTTGATGAATCTAATAGTTTGGAACCTACAAAAGTTTCATGTTTTCGCAGGATAAATATTTTTGGGATCCTGTGGAAGTTAATATTTAACATGACACAACCTTGACATACTATCCAAAGAAAGAAACATTTCACTTTAAACAGACCTCTGCAATTATTTCAGCTGATATTACTCCAGTTTCTTCACGCAATTCCCTAATGGCAGCAGATCTTGGGTCCTCTCCATCTTCAATGCCTCCCTAACTCCGCAAGAATCAAATAAACCCCATAAGACAGCTAAATTATACAAGCACAGCTAAGAATTCATTGAGTGACTCTAGTTGATAAATATTACAATCCATGTGTTAGATTGCCAAAATGCCTAGGCAGCTAACTAGGTGCCACAAGTTAGTTTGAACAAAGGGTAGATACATTTTGGCTGACAGCACGAGGCAATTTTCACTTAAGGATCAGAAGTCCAATGCTACAAAAGTTCCTGCTTTCAAATATTAATAATCAAGGCTAGACAATGATTCTATTCCTAGCCAGCTGACATTGAACCACCTTCAACAGCAAATAAATCATTTGAACATTTGAGAGTAAGGAAGATACTAATAGCAATTAACCTGTGGCATTTGCCATGCTCCAGGAACATTCAATCTGGAAGCCACGAAAACCTGCAAATTGCATCACGACCATATAAATACACAGTTTCTTACCTATTTATTTACTTAGAGCAGATAACATTCTGCCGCAACAAGTTCCATTAATAAAAATTTCATGGAGAAGTGAAAATTATTATCTTATTATGATTATGTATATTGGATAAAAGAAGACGCAAAAAGAGGAAGCGATAAAATGAAATTTCAGGGTGCAAGTCTCAACCCCTAAAGCAGCTAAGAGGCAAGATCATATAAGGAAACCAAAGGACCACACCCCCACTGATGTGGAATATCCAACAATCAAATACTCTAAAAAGGTAATCAACACTGAGCCATTTAAGGTGAGAAAATCAGAAGTTCATCAAAATGTTGAAAATGTCATTAGTCATGAAACGTACAAGGTGGAAAATATAACAATACATCTATTGGCAGAAATATAGTTCTTTCCCGTCTATGTGGAAGTGCTAAACTTGTCTATGGAACACTAACATAATGACAACCAGTGGACTACTTTTCTCCACTGTCATTCCAAGAGCACAGACAAGCTCAAATCTACCTCAACTCTAACATTATTGTGCAGGTTCGTCGCACCTATTGTTCCCTATCTTCCTTCTTTAATGTTTTCGGGCTTGTTCTAATTTTAGTCCTTGGTTTTAGCTCCTATTTGACAAATCAAAAAGCTAAAGCTACCTAGTTCTACAAGTCATAATAATTATTGATATCAATTAAAAGTGCTCTCTTTCAGCATCCTTTACAAGATTTCTTTTTTCTTCCTTAGAGATTAGACTTAGATGCAGGTAATTAGACCAATAGGCAATCACTTTTTCGACCATTTAACAAAAATCAATATCTCAAATATCCCAACCAACTAAAAAATCTCAATTTGTCACCCCTTTAATTTAACAGCTCCATTAATCCTTTCCCTTGCATTTTTAGTATAAGCACCACTGATGATACTCAAATCAAACCTGTAATAATGAAACTTAACTTTATAAATAATTCAAATAGAGAAAGCAACATTAAAATTAGCCATAAAAAAATCAAAAAGACTTAAAGACCAAAAACAATACAATAAATCTTTATGAGATGGTAATTGTATACCGTACATCAAATGATTCTCTGAAAAATAAATAGTATAAAATTTCAATCAAGATACTAACTGGAAATTCAAACTAATAAGAAACCCATAAATGGTCAATCCCAGAACCAGAAACCAAAGCAAACAAATCAGCTATCAATGAAATTAAGTTAGAAAGGCAGCAGCTTTATTTATTTATAGAGTAGTAAATGAAAGGAATAATTCAATAAACGTTTAATAAATGATACGGAGAACAAAAAAAAGGTACCAAATGATCGTGGTTGATGAGACAAATACCAACGTTGGGACGATAACCAGAGGGGAGTCCCTCCATTGAAGCTGCTTCACTTTCTTTTCTTGGATATATTGTCTTTGAACAAATGTTTTCTCAAAGAAAGTCAGAGAGAGAGAGAAGATCACTATCAGAAATCAGAAGAGCAATATGATAAAAGTCAAAGCTTTGTACTACTAGAATTTAAAAAAGAGCAAAAAGAGTTTATGCATTTTGCTCAAAGGAATGAGGTGATGATGACTCCCTGTTTCACTATTTCTCGGATATAATTTCTTTTTATCTATTCATAATTTACTGATCCAACTAATTAGGATTTTATAAATCTCATAATATTCTTGGTGGTTTCATTTAATTAGGCATAATAACTAATTTTTGGCATTTTCGATTTTACATAACCGTGTTTAAATAGAAGCGTAATTCTACCAAAAAAAAAAAAAAGAAAGGGAATTGATTTTAAGGCATAAAGTAATTTTATATTGTACATTAAGGCCCGTTTGGTCATGAGTTTTGTCAAAATAACTTTGGGATTTATTTTCAAAACTCATGTTTGGCCATAAATTTTGCCCATATTTTGGCAAAATCCCAAATCTCAAAATCACCCCAATTGCTAATTTTGGGCCAAAATCTCAAAACTTGGGAATTATATACATATTTTTCCAAAATAAAGTTGAAAAATATGTTTTGAAAACGTATGTCCAAACACATTTTCACTTTCAAACCAAACTTCATCCAAATCAAATTTTTCGAAATAAAATTTAAAATATATGACCAAACGCTAGCTAAGAGTTAAGCAAAATAAGAAGGTTACAATTAAAGAATATATATATATATATATATATAAATGTGTCAGTCATTTTGGGAAGAGATAGTATCACTATATAAGTTATTCTTATTTGTGCATTGTCTCAATATTGGATGATTGCAAACTCTTGATAATTGATGATGTGAAATAGACTCGGAAATTATTCCTAAATTTTATTATAGACCAAATTTATTTGTCTGTGTGTAATGTGTTGAATTGCCTATATCTCATTGTTTGGCTCAAAAGCTATCAATATACTTTGTAAGCTTAAAAATAATTAAATGTAACTGAGGGTAAATCGTAATCAAATATAGTAAGACCTAGAGATAAAAAATGAAGTTGTTATTGTAGATCTAATGGTATAAAACGATAATATGAACTCGAGAAAAAGTATTTGTTAGAGATAGAGATAGAGAGAGAGCAGGACAGAATCAAAGAGTTGTATTATTCGAGAATAATAGTGATGCCCCTATTACAAGGTGAAGGACTCTTTTATATAGTAGGAGACCTTCCTCGAAATAATCATAAAGGTACAAAAGTAGGTAGCGCCTTCTTAGTGAAGACACTAAGTTTTAAGCGACGTCGCCTTTGTCCCCTCGTCCAAGTCGTACCCTTGCTTTAGTTGACGTATACTCGATGGGCGTCCCCATTAGCGTAAAGACGTTGAGAGTCAAATTTAACCCTATACAGTTAATCCTTCCGTTCGTTGGAGACGCATTCGATATGCGTCTTCAATGGGCGGAAATGCAAACCGCGTCTTGGGAGAATTTGACCTTGCCCTGGGGCGGCAACGTGAATGAGATGAAATGTATGACATTGTTGAGCCGCTGACGCGTGGCTTCCTTTTCGGAATGACATCATCGCCCGCATGTATCATTATTACACTTATGCCCGAGGCGGTTCATAGGACGATGTGACATTTTGGTTTCCCGCGCCCGTTTTAAATCATGCCTTTTCAGTTTCTGCACAACCTAACCCTATAAATAGGGGAAAGGATCAATTCGATTAATCTTTCGAACCTTTGGAAAATATTTTCCGGTTTCCTTCTTTGCCTTTCTTTCTTGTAACCGTTATTTTGTGTGGGACTCCTCCACTTCTTTGAAGTCATACTTCTCGTCGCTAGTGTTTTATTTCTTAAACAGAACAACATGGCAAAACATTGTAAAGGTATTAAAAAGACCAAGGACACTGCCGCATCTAGGGTTTCACCCTCCTATGACGGCGAGGAGGAAGGAGTAGAAAAGACCCTCGTTCCCCTTACGGTAGACAATGTGCTCCCAAAGGAAATGCACATTCGAAAAGATTTTCAAACAAAAAGCACAGCCCTTCCCTAGGTGCATAGTGAATTATTGCAGTCTTATTTAGACAATCTTCGAGCGACACACAAAGTTCCGGGCCATGTGGAAATGGCTCCGGCTTGGATGGATTATGCCAATGTGCACATGCCTGGATACTGCACATTTTACGAGTACCCATTTTTTATCAGTTATAGTCTCTCGATTTACCCTCTAGCGAGGAGCTCTGCCATTTCAATATGTGTCCACTCAGCTTACTCCTTACACCTTGAAGGTGTCCAAGATTCTGACCATGTATGCATCTAAGGCTGAGTGCGGAGTCTCAGTTCATCATCTTTTACAGTTGTTCAGCCCTGGTTACCTAAGGGGTACTATACTGCAATTGAAAAGCCATGGTACAAAGGGTTTGGTAGTTAAGTCTGACGACAAGACCAACCGCAGCTTCTGGCGTAGGTACTTCTACATCAGAACGGAGCACCTGGTGTCTAACCCTGAAGGGTTCTCGGAAAGGTGGAACTCAGAACGTAAGTACCTTTATTTGTGGAATTCATGATCGTTTGTGACCTTGACCATTCGGCCACTGTGATTTCTTTCTCTTCTTTTTTGTAGTGAGGGCTTCTCCACTCCAATTTATTGACAATATTAAATCATGGGTGGAAAAATTAATACCTTATGCGGATGAGTGCCATATCCGAGCCTCATTTGTTAGCAGTACAGCCTGTCAGGTAATTCTTCGGCTTTAGTTTGGAAGCTCACTTAGGTTTTGTTACCTGGCCTACTCGTGTTGGCAGGTTGGATTGCCCCCAAGAAGAAGGAGGTCGTTGTTACCTTGCCTAGGGCGGAGACTGCTTCTGATGGTGAAGACATACCCTGCGATTCATTCAGTGATAGCGATCCTGTGGTTACTCAGCAGGAGGTTATGCTTGTGGCGTCGTCCGTAAGTGAAGCGACTCCTTCAGTGCCGTCCTTACGGCCTGTGAAGGAGACTTCTGAAGGTGAGGAGCCGCCATAGAGAAAGAGACGGCGGTTGATAACGAGCAAGGGGATAGCGACTGAAGACGAGAGGGTAAGTGAGCCCCGTCAAGTATCGAGGCCGGTTTTTATGGCCGTTGCTATCCGTTCATGGAAGTCTGCTCCCCAAAGGAGAGATGACGCCGATGCTAGCCCAGCCCGTGTTCTGGAGAGTAGTTCATTGTCTGCTACTGGAGAAGTGGGCGATGATGCCGAGAGGGCGGACCTTAAGAATGCCCATGGTGATGTAGATGGGTTAGCGAGGGATCCAGCCCATGTGGAGATGATGGTAGGTAGGTCCAACTGCTGAATTATGATCCTGGGTGGGTATAATCTATTACTCCCTCCGTTTCAATTTATGTGAACCTATTTCCTTTTTAGTCCGTGCCAAAAAGAATGACCTCTTTCCTTATTTGGAAACAATTTACCTTTATGCAATGATTTATAGCCACACAAAATAAAGGTGCCTCATTTTACACCACAAGATCAAAAGTCTTCTCTCTTTTCTTAAACTCCGTGCCCAGTCAAATGGGTTCACATAAATTGAAACGGAGGGAGTATAACACAGCAAGCATGCCACAACAGATATGACCCTATTATGTGCAGTTGCTGAGCGTGAAATGCTGAAGGGTGTTAGTGATGAAGATCTATCCCGGAGGGTCGCTAGCACGGCCTTGCAGGTAGATTTCAGTTTTCTTTGTGTGCTGTAAGGCTAACTTTGATGCATAATGACTTGCCTTTCTTTTTATTTTTAGACCCTCATTTTGGAGGTGGAGAGGAGGCGGCGGGCACAAAAGAAGGCAGGCACTTTCAACAAAATAGTGAAGAAGTACCAACAGTGCCCTGCCAAGCATCGGGCGTTGGTGGATCTATTTAAATAGGATCCGGAATTTTGGGTGTTTTGTGAGGGCCTTGAACAATCGGAGGCTCAACTGAAATAGAGGGCGGTCGAGCTGGAGAAGTTCGATGAGCCGCTGACGACTGCTTTGGCTCGGAACATTGAGCTGGAGACTCTTCTTCAGTCGAAGAAAGAGGAATTGGAGGTTGGCCGTGGTGTAGCGGTGGAAGCTACTGATTTGTGGATCGATGTCACTGCCTTGACCGCCGAACTCAATGCCAGGGCAACTGAGATTGAAGTCCTTAAGCGGACTGCTCCGCCAAGGTCTGATGAGGATGCGCATTGTGAGGCGAATGAGATATGGGTATACGCCGAAGCCAGATTATTCGTACTCGAGGAGTACTTGGTTGCGGTTCGAGCCACTGAGGCGGAGGTTCATGAGTAACAGTGCGTAGCTCGCGTTGCCTGCGAAACCTGTGTATATAGTTCTGACTCCCTAAACTGTGCGGGCTATAAATTCGAAGACGTCAACTATCTAGAATTGGGCTCTTGGATCTCTGCAACTTACCAACCCAGGGGCGGTGATGGACATTATGGCGGTCAGGCGTGGGATAATAAACACAATGGCGGTCATGCAGGGGGTGACGGGCGAAGCGGCAAAGCCCCTTAGGACTTGTATATATTTTTATTTTGTTGTATTTTGGAATGTAATGGGGACCTTTTGTAAGGTCGGGTGTACATGCATTTTTTAGATGATAATGAAAGTCGTACTTTTGCTTGCCATTCCTTTCCTTTTGTATCTTTTATTTTCGGTACTTCATCTCTGTAAAGCGGGTGATCGCTTACTTGTAGGATTTTCAGTGTATTTTTCCAACGTTGTCTGTGTTATTCGCTAATAAAAATGCCGCTTCGATGCTAAATAGTGGTGGCTTTAGCTAATAATGACATCACTAAAATTGTTGTTTAAGTGCCCTTCATCGTAATCGAACAAGGTTGGCGACGGCCTTAGCCTGTGGGATATTGCTTCGACCGTCGTCGAAGTACTGTCCTCCGTGGTCGAGCGAGGTTGACGTTTTCATGTTGGTGGTCTTAGCCAAAAGGAAGTCAATACCCTTAGCCATATATGTAATTATGACCTACTTTGAATTACTTACTTATCGTGGTCGAGCTAGGTCGACCATTGACAGCGATGGCCTTGGCCGTTTATGTGACTTTGACTATTGTCGAATTGCTTACTTGTCGTAGTCGAACTGGGTCGATGATCGATGATGGTGGCCTTGGCCAAAATAGTGTCGATGGTCTTAGCCATATACGTAACGTCAATTGTCGTCGCATTACAAGTTTGCCATTGTTGAGCGGGGTCGATGATTGACGCTGATGGCCTTGGCCATAATAATGTCGATGGCCTTATCCATATACGTAACTTCGACTGTCGTCGAATTACTTACTTGTCATAGTCTTGATGATTGACGGTGAAGGCCTTGGCCATAATAATGTCGATGGCCTTAGCCATATACGTAACTTCGACTGTCGTCGAATTACTTGCTTGTCATAGTCGAGCTGGGTCGACGATCGACGGTGATGGCCTTGGACATAATAATGTCGATGGCCTTGTCTATAATAATGTCGATGGCCTTAGATATATACGTAACTTCGACTGTCATCGAATTACTTGCTTGTCGCAGTCGAGCTGGGTCGACTTATTGACGATAATGGCCTTAGCCGACTTATTGACTATAATGGCCTTAGCCGTTTTCACATTGTAGATGGCCTTAGCCGTTTGCACATTGGAGATGGCCTTAGCTATTTGCACATTGGAGATGTCCTTAGCCGTTTGCACACTAGAGATAGCCTTAGACGTTTATACATTGGAGACAGCCTTAGTCGTTTGCACACTGGAGATGGCCTTAGCCGTTTATACATTGAGATCATGCTAGTCCAGTCTCTTTGTCATGTCAGTCAGGAGAGCGTATGGAGTGGCTAGTATGATAAACTTGTTTCGCAAATATCTCCAGGTGTCCCCTCTATTGCCTCGCTAAAAACCTCCCCGAGAAAACCCAATTGGGACAAAACTCGGGTAAGGGAAAAAGAGCGCGACTCGAGAGACGCCTTTCAAAAATAGAAAAACTTGAGGTGGGCGACGTTCCAATTATTTTGGAGCATTTTTCCTTCCATTGTTTCTAATTGGAATGCTCCTTTACTTGCTGTTGCTATGATTTTGTAGGGTCTGTCCCAGTTAGTGCCCAGGTTTCCTTAGCTTGGGTCTTTTGATGCTAATGTTTTGGCTTTGAGGATGTAGTCTCCCACTTTGAGTGGTCTTATTTTGGCTCTCTTGATGTAGAGTCTTTCGATTTGTTGTTTCTGAGCCACCATTCTTATGTGGGCCATTTCTCTTCTTTCCTCGGCCCCATCGAGGTCTTGAAGTCTGTTTATGTCGTTCTCTGCTCTGTTGGTATGTGAATACCTCAAGCTTGGTTCGACGACTTTGAATGGTATGACCGCGTCAGTTCCGTAGACCAGTGAGTACATTGTTTCTACTGTACAGGATTTGGGTGAGGTCTGATATGCCCACAACACTTCTGATAGCAGCTCGGGCCATAGCCCTTTGGCTTCCTCGAGTTTCATTTTCAGTATGTTCAGTATTGTTTTGTTGGAAGATTCAGCTTAGCCGTTGGCGGCGGGGTAATATGGCCTGGAGAGTATTCGCTTAGTATGCCATTTGTCGAAGAACTCTGTCATCTTATGGCTGATGAACTGTCTTATGTTGTCGCAGCTGATATCCTTGGGGATGCCAAAACGGCAGATGATATTCTTCCATATGAAGGCGATGTCTTCCTGTTCGCGTATTTAGGCATACGCACATGCTTCCACCCACTTGAAAAAATAGTCAGTTAAAACTAATAGAACTTTTCTCGTCCCGCTGGTATGGTACCGACTATATCCTTCCCCATTTGATGAAAGGCCATGGGGAAGTGACTGAGTGGAGGGGTTCTCCTGGTTGGTATATCATAGGGGCATACTTTTGGCATTGTTCGCATCAGTGAATGTATTCTGCTGCCTTTTTCTTCATAGTGGGCCAATAATAGTCGGTCCGTATTATGCAGTGCACGAGGGCGCAGTTACCTGTGTGCGCGCCACAGTGACCCTCGTGTACCTCTTCGAGTACTGGCCTCGTTTGGTGCCACCCTAGGCACTTGGTTTATCAGGCAATACGGGCAGCGTGTACGCAGAGCTTCTTTGCTTCTTTTTTGTCGAGTGAGAGTGTCCCATCGTGCAGATAGGATACAAATTGGTTGCACCAGTCCCAAGTCTAATTTAAAAAGAGTACCTCAGTGTGATCAATGGCTGAATGGAGGAGGGTGACCACACTTTCTTTGTTGAATTTTTTAGTGGTTGCAACCAGTTTTGCTAAATAGTCCGCTTCAACGTTCTATGCCCTCGAAATTTGTTCAAAGCGGCACTCGTTGAACCCAACCATTAATCTGTGTATTTCTGACTGGTATTTTTGCAATCTCTGCTCCTTGATTTGGTAAATCCTAGTGACCTGGTTCACTACGATTTGGGAGTCGCAATAGAGAATGAGTCGTCGATCCCCATATTTGTTGGCTAGTTTTATACCTGCAATAACAGCCTCGTACTCGGCCTTGTTGTTAGTCATTTTGAGGTATCGTATGGACTGGTAAATTATTTCGCCTGTAGGGACCTCGAGAATGAGTCCCAATCCCGATCTCGAGGCATTAGCGGCGCCGTCAGTGTAAAGGGTCCATAGGTCGGTGTTGGAGGGGGCGTGACATGCCTCTAGCTCTGCCTCTGGTAGTATCTCTACGCTAAAATTGGCTACAAAGCCGGCAAGTACTTGCGATTTGATGACGTTTCTTGGGTGATATGAGATATCGTGCTCGCTGAGCTCTATGGCCTATCTGGCGAGCCTGCCTGATAATTCAGGCTTATGTAGGACGCTTCTCAAAGGGAAGGTCATTACTACTTTTATGGGGTGGCACTGAAAATAGGGTCGGAGCTTCCGTGAAGCTACGACCAATGCCAGAGCTAACTTTTCAAGTTGTGAATACCGTGTTTCGACGTCCACTAAGTTTTTGCTAATATAGTAAATAGGATATTGCGTACCTTGGTTTTCGCAAACCAAGACTGCGCTGACGGCGACCTCGGATATGGCCAGATACACCAGCAGGGGCTTGCCTGGACTCACTTTGGCCAACAGTGGTGGCGAAGATAGGTATGCTTTCAATTTTCTCAAGGCTTCGACGCATTCCTTGTTCAACTGTAACCCATTGTCCTTTCTCAACACAATTAAAAATTTATGACACTTGTCGGAGGATCGTGAGATAAACCTGGATAGGGCGGCTATTTGCCCCGTCAGCTTTTGTACCTATTTTTTGCTGTTCAAAATCTCAGGTATTGCATCTATCGCCTTGATCTGATATGAGTTGACCACGATGCCTCGTTGTTATATGAGAAATCCTAAAAATATTCCTGAGTCCACGCCGAAGGCGCATTTCTCTGGGTTTAGCTTCATCCCATACCTTCTCAATATCCCGAAGGCTTCTTTCAGATGGTTGAAGTGGTCTTCTTTCCTGGTCGACTTCACCAGCATATCATCGATATAGACTTCAATGGTCTTACCGAGCTGCTCTTTAAATATTTTGGTGACCAGTCTTTCGTACGTAGCCCCTGCATTTTTTAGCCCGAAGGGCATTACCTTGTAGTAATATGTCTCTTGGTGGGTGATGAAAGTTGTTTTCTGCTGGACCTCCTCGGCCATCATGATTTGATTGTAGCCGGATTAGGCATCTAAAAAGCTCAACAGTTCATGTCCTGCGGTGGCGTCGATCAATTGGCCATTGTGGGGTAGCGGGAATAAATCCTTTGGGCATGCTTTGTTCAGATCGGTAAAATCAAAACTCATTCTCCACTTCCCATTTTTTTTCCGACCATGACGACATTGGAGTCCCACTGGGGGTACTTCGATTCTTTGATGGAACCGTTGCCCAGTAATTTATCTACTTCCTTATTGACCATTTCATTGATAGCTGCGTCGAATTTCCTTCTCACCCGTCGCACGAGCAGATGTAATGGATCGACATTTAGCTTGTGGGTGGCGATGTCTCGCGGGATTCCAGGCATATCTGAATGGAAAAAAGAAAATAAATTTGCATGGTTAGTTAGGAATTCGCGATAATTACTTGGGTTGGCAAGGTCGTTCCCGATGTAGGCTTTCTTCGTAAAGTCGGTGTCGTCCAATTGGAATGGGTCGGGATCTTCGACCATTATTTTACAGGCCTCAACGACGTCGGGGTCTCTAATGGCGTCCGTTGTCAGGTTGGCATTAGTCCCTGACACAATTGATTGTTATACCTCTGCACTCGCCCTCTTTAGCTGTTTGGTGCGGGTGCAATCTTGAGCTATTTTGTAGCATTCCTGTGCGGTATGCGGCTCGCCGTGAATGCTAAATACTCTTCATGGGGTAGGGAATTTGATCACTTGGTAAAATCTTGAAGGGACTGCTCGCATGGCATGTATCCACGGGCATCCTATAATGGAGTTGTACACCGTTTCCTGGTTCATCACATGAAAAGTTGTTTCCAGCGTGACTCCTCCTGCTAAAACAGCAGTGATATTTTTCCGGATGTCCGTTCCACTGCATTATTAAAACCACTTAGTGTTATGAAATGCGGTATTATCTTATCCTCGAGTCCCATTTGTACGAGGACCCTCAGATGGATAATACAGGCGCCACTTCCATCGTTAACCATGATTCTTTTAACATCTGTATTGGTGATACGTAAAGCGATAACTAAAGTGTCGAAATGAGGTAAAGACAAATTGTCGGATTCAGATTTATCGAAGGTGATACTATCTTCGAAGTCATCATACCGTTCCTGGGCGATGGTCTGATTTAGTTTGTGCATGGTGGTGAACTTGACGTGATTGATTGCTAAGTTGTCGCCGCCTCCAACGATCATGTTTATCGTGCGTGCTGGGGAGGGCAGCTTCGACGGCCTGTGGGGTTGTTCACGTCTGCGTGCAAAGTTGGTTTTCCCTTTGTCACTAAGTAATTCCCTCAAGTATCCCTGGTTTAGCATCCTGACTACCTCTTGCCATAGGCTTATGCAGTCTTCAGTTTTATGTCCCCCGTTCCTGATGGAACTCACATAGGACGTTTAATTTCTTTGTGGTAGGGTCTGATTTCATCTTCTGCGACCACGCACTTTGGTGCCCAGCTTCTCCAGTGCGTACACTATTTCGAAGGAGACACACAAAAGTTATGGGCGGATAATAAAGGAGGCGTACCTATTTCGTTTCGGAGTGGGGCGACATGTCGCTGTAGCGCATCCGTATTCCTTGGTGGTGGATGGGAGGATCTGATCTAGGGCTGGTGTCGATCTTTGTTGAAGCGTGGGAGTTGTTCTCGCTGTCCCTCATTGTGTCGATCCCTCCTTGTTTCTGAGTGTATTGTTGTTAGTCGTTGGGTCGGCCCATTAAGATCGTCCTCGTGCAGCACAATAGGCGTTGTGGATTTCCTCCCATGTGGTAGGGGGATATTTCATGAGGCGGCTTAGTAGCTTCTTAGTTGCCCTCGAACCGTCCCTGTTTAGCCCGTTCTAGAAAGCGGCTAGTACCATACATTCCGATATATTTGGCAAACTCATCCTTGTGAGCACGTGATTTTTGCCCTACATGAAAATAACTCTTAAAAAAAGACTAAAATAATTTAATTTATTTTCAGGTGTTTTTCTTTATTTAGTTGCATTTCATGCATTTTTAATATTTTTAAAATCATAAAAAAAAGTGTCACACTTAATTTCATGTCACCTTAGGTTTAATTTGCATTTAGGAATTAATTACATTGAGTTAATTGTTTTATTAATCAAAAATCACAAAAATGATCATTTTTACATAGTTAGATAATTAGCTTCACTTTACAATTTGAATTAATTTAGGAATTTAGTTTAGGTTTTTAATTAATTAAAGAAAGAAAATAACAACAAAAAGAAGAGGGAAGTGAAAAGGCTTGGTTTTAAATTTAAATTGGCCAAAAATTTGAAAAGCCCAAAATATTTTTCCCCCAAAACCTTACCCAAAATATTTTCCCCCAAAACTAATGCTCACACACAAGAGTCAAGACCCATCACATTAAATACACACACAAAAAAAAAAAAAAAAAAAAAAAAAAAAGGGCTGAAAATTCAAAAGCAGCGCACAATACACAACAAACCCCCCTGAAAACATCGTGATTTTCTCAGCCATTCTCATGGCTTCTCAAGCAAAAAAACAATGACGATCTCTAACTAGAATCAGGCGATTCCAACAGCCAGCGCACCCATCTCTGAAAGCATCTCTGAATTTCTAACGATCCCACCCTAGCGACAACCAGTTTCATCCACTAACCCGTCGGAAGATGACCCCTAACACCACAGAAAGCCACTGCCTCTGTTATTTTTTCTTTCCCATTCACGATAGCCCCCAGAACCAGCCCGCTATTGTGTTCTCAAAAATCACGCGCACACACGCAATTACGTCGAGGTTGATTTGAGGTCATCGCTGTGCCCTCGAGGCTCAGTTCCCTGTTCGAGGTTAAGATTCCGGTCCAGATGCCTAGTCTATAGCTCACTTGAATGCTTTGCTGTCCTAGAGCTTTATTTTCATTGTATTTGCTCCAGAATTTCAATAATATAAGGTCAGTCATTCCGTTTGATTTTTTTTATGTCTGTTTCTTTCGTTCCCATGACTAGTTTGTTAATTTGTAAACGTTTTAACTTGGAATGATATCATGTTGCATACTAATTGTTTGAGCTATATGCAAGCATTTCCGATCTATTTTATTATGTATGATTGAGATTGTGTTTAGCTAATTCTGTGATTTTAAGGACTGGGCTGAGTTTTGCCGTTGGAACAATGTTAGTTCTATATATGTTCTTGCTGTTTGACGTAGAAGTGGTCGAGATTGATTGGAATTACCCAATTGGAAAAGTGTGCATTTTTATAAAGTTATGGGATCTCTCTGTTGCTTACTTGGATTGGTGAATTGTTTCTCCACATAGTCATTTTGGTCACAAGCTTAGTAAACCATAAGATGAGATAGGTGCATTGAGTTGGCACTATTTAAAAGCAGGTTGTGAATAAGCATGAATCTCACAGTTTGCTTACGCTCGTAATAAGATTGTCAAGGCAAGAGGTACGGTTTTCGTGACGTAATTATGGTATTAAATTTCGAATTAGCTTTAAATATGAATATCTTTAATTCGTTTAGTTAAGTAGATTTGAGGTGTACCATGCCAAATAAATTTCAATTGCACGGCCCTTGCTTTAATTGATTTTGTTTTATCCTTAGAATTCGAGGTGTGTTATTTAATGAATTTTCATGGCCCTCGCAAAGTTGCTAACGCGTAGTTGCTTTAAGCGCGTCCTTTTAATAATTTACCTTCTTAAATTTGGGCGCACATTTATGTGACCCAAATCCAAATTTCAACGAAGTCAAAATGTGTCAAAAATTGCAGGTGCATTTATGTGACGCGATTCGAGACATATTTTCACGACGTTGTAATTCTCTTAAAATAATAATAATAAAAGCGGTTCGAAGTTAAAAGCACATAAGCTAAAACATGTTTTGAAATAAGATAAATCTAAATATAACAGTTGAGCGACCGTGCTAGAACCACGGAACCCGGGAATGCATAACACCTTCTCTCGGATTAACACAATTCTTTACTCGGATTTCTAGTTCGCGGACTGTTAATAGAGTCATAATTTTCTCGGTTCAGGATTCAATCGGTGACTTGGGATACCATTAATCTCCAAAGTGATGACTCTGAATCTTAATAATAAATCCCGTTCTGATTGTTTTTTAAGTGGAAAAACTCCTTTACGCCCTTCACGGGGGTGTAGTAGTGAAAAAGGAGGTGTGACAATCCTTACCCTGTTAAACCTGGCTAGGAAGTCCCTGAGTCCCTCCCCTGCGGTTTTCTTGACGGCGAAGATGTTGTTGACCCTTGCTTCCACTTTCTTTGCACCTGCATGGGCGGTTTATCCGCCATTTTCTCGAACGTTGATATCGCCTTAGCTGGTAGCTGAGAGTACCAAGTTAGGGCCCCTCATGTCAACGTCTCACCAAACTTCTTCAGCAGCACCGATAGTACCTGTTCTTTTGATTGGTCATTGCCCTTCACGACAGTGACATAGTGGATCAAATGATCCTCGGGATCTGTGATTCCGTCATATACCCTCAAGTAGGGTGGCATCTTGAAGGTTTTTGTGATAGAGTGAGGGGCATCTTCTTCGGTGTATGGTTGTTCAACGAACCTCCCCACGTCGCATTTTGGTAGCAACTTGGGAGCACCGGGGATCTTGTCTACCCTCTCCTAATGTTCTTTCAATTGTTCACGAAGCGCCTTGTTTTCATTCTCCATTTCTTCCATATTCTTTAGGATGGCTGTTAGCATGCCATCATTGGTCTGTGCCTCGAAGGGCTTGTTATTTGCTCTAAAACCTCCGGTTCACCCATGGCAGCAGTGATGCCTACCGTTGGTATACACCTGACATTCGGGATCTGTGATTCCGTCATATACCCTCAAGTAGGGTGGCATCTTGAAGGTTTTTGTGATAGAGTGAGGGGCATCTTCTTCGGTGTATGGTTGTTCAACGAACCTCCCCACGTCGCATTTTGATAGCAACTTGGGAGCACCGGGGATCTTGTCTACCCTCTCCTAATGTTCTTTCAATTGTTCACGAAGCGCCTTGTTTTCATTCTCCATTTCTTCCATATTCTTTAGGATGGCTGTTAGCATGCCATCAATGGTCTGTGCCTCGAAGGGCTTGTTATTTGCTCTAAAACCTCCGGTTCACCCATGGCAGCAGTGATGCCTACCGTTGGTATACACCTGACATTACTTTGCGGTGAATTCTCAACCAAGCCACTTAGAGTACTTGTTAGCCATTCTTCCAATAGCTTCTTGACTACCGATGGTGCTTCCGTAGCCGCAGATGTCGAAGCTTCTTTTTCGTGCAAGATCGTTAGATCTTCGGATGAGGAAGGCGAGATCTCTGCACATGGTGTGATGCTAGGGGTTGCATTCAAGATGCCCTCGTCACCGGCCTCGTCGAGAGGACCAAAGAGATTGGCTGTAACACCTACTATTGCTTTCATTCTTGTGTTATTTTCGGCCATCTTTTGTTTTTGTGTGGTATAGAGAATGGTAGTTGGTTGTTCTCTAGGTGGACACTATGATTTTGATTCTCGAAATCTCCACAGACGGCGCCAAATTGTTTGGCTCAAAAGTTATCAATATACTTTGTAAGCTTAAAAACAATTAGAAGTAAATGAGGGTAAATCATAATCAAATATAATAAGACCTAGAGATGAAAAATGAAGTTGTTATTGTAGATCTGATAGTGTAAAACGATAATATGAACTCAAAAGAAAGTATTCGTTAGAGATAGAGAGAGAGAGAGTAGGAGAGAACCAGATAGTTGTACTATTCGAGAATAATAGTGATGCCCCTTTTACAATGTGAATGTCTCATTTATATAGTAGGAGACCTTCCTCGAAATAATCATAAAAGGTACAAAAGGAGGTAGTGTCTTCTTAGTGAAGACGCTGAGTTTTAAACAACGTCGCCTTTGTCCCCACGTCCAAGTCATACCCTTGCTTTAGTTGACGTATACTCGCTGGGCGTCCCCATTGGCGTAGAGACGTTGAGGGTCAAATTTGACCCTATACACTCATCAATGATGTCCACGGGTTGGGTATGGACCCTATCCCGTGTTATTTTTGCTGGAATAAAGGAATTTAATAAGTTATGTGATAACAAGGCAACAACAACATAGCTAGTATTATCTCACACTGTATAACTGGGGGAGGATAGTGCGTACGGAGACTTCAACGTTAACTTGTGAGGATAGAGGAGTTGTTTCTAATAGATCCTCGGCTAAGAAAAATATAAACATCGCATTAATGAAAATATAAACAAGAAGGGATAGTACCAAAACCATATAAAAACAAAATAAAAATAACGAGCTAGTAAGGTGATCTTACATTATAACAAGGAATATTAAGAAATTCTATATATTGAAATGTTTGCTAATAATAGTTTAATAAATGCATTTTTACCGTATTTTTATCTCATCATTAAATACATTTTGTCTTTAATTAAACTTGGTTCAATACATGATATGTTCTCTCTTGAACTAGCAAACAAACTTCACTCTTAGAAAGGAGAGTAGTATGCATTATGGTTAGGCCAAGTGGCAAGCTAAAATGAAGCCACTTGGCAATTTTGGAACAACTTTAATAATTAAAAAAACTATATATAGAAATATCATTAATGGAAGTAGTTTAATGAATCTTATACATAATCTAAATAGATCTTAGGCAAATCCAATATTTATATCAATATTTATATTTATATGTATATTTGTGTGTGTGTGTGTGTATATATATATATATATATATATATATATATATATATATATATATTGATCCACCCATAGATTTTCTTCTATATTAGCTAGAAATATGGAGGTAAAAAATTAATTAAAAAATAGAATAGAAAAAATAAAAATATAGAAAGACGTAAATTGAGATCTTACATAACGTATACAAATTATTTATAAGGTAAACAAATTAAATATCAGTAAAACATTTTAATAACAAGAATAATAAAGTCATATTAATATTGATAAATCAAGCAAATAAATATTTTATTATATTATGATATTTAGCTATAATATGTGCAAATAATTAAGAAAATATTTTTTTATGATTAATATTTGAATTGAGTGCGGTTAATTTAAATTTGAAAGCATAAGATATTTTTTGGAAAATGCGGTCCAAATTAGAAAATAGAATGATAAAAGTTATTTGAATTTGAGATGAGAACGTTTTTAAATTTTTATCTATATTATATTAAAATGAGTGTGGTAAAAATAGATATTAAATTCAAACAAGCTAATAAAAATTCACATATAATAATATTAGTTATTGAATAATATAATATTAAAAATAAAGAATAAATAGAGAAAAATAAAAATTCATAATTTTTTATCATAGAGAAGAGGCTAAATAATTTGAGATGAGAAATATTTTTATATTATGATAAGAAAAGTCATAATATGGGTAAGTTCACATAACTCAAGTCTAATAGATAAAGTCAAAAACTAAAATATTGAATAATTAATAAATTAAAGATAATATGAAGAAATTTGAAAATCATAAGTTTATAAGATAAAGTAAACATATACAATACTTAAAAATATTATTAAAATTTAAAATCGTCAAAAAATATTTTTAAAACAAAATAAATATTTATTTTATGATTACAAAAATTATAGATTCATCTAATAAAAAGGCACGTAAAACGTAATAAAACTATATATTAGATTAAAATTGCAAAACTATGTTAAATTATTAAAAATTTACTATTAGAAACGAAAGGGAAAGTCTATTTGAATTTGAGATTAGAAATTTTTTAAAACTAAGATGAGAATGATCAAACTATGGAAAATACCACGAAACTAAAGTCTTATTTATGAAAATAAATAAATAAAAGTTTAAAAATACATAATATAGGTACTAATGAAAATTAAAAATTAAATTTGTATCTTAAAACTATAATAAAAAAATATGTAAATAAATAAAATGACAGTGAAAATATTACTATAATATTTAGATATAATGTATTCAAACAATTAAGAAAATATTTTTCTATGATAAATATCTAAATTGAGTGCAGTTAGTTTAAGTTTGAAAGCATAACATAATATTTTAAAAATGCGGTCCACTTTACAACATAGAATAATAAGAATTATTTGAATTTGAGATGAGATTTTTTTATTTAATGATTTTTTGTTTTTGAAAATACCATGTAAAGAAATAAAACAGTAAAAATATTACTATAATATTTAGATATAATGTGTTCAAATAATTAAGAAAATATTTTTCTATGATTAAATTAAAATTTTAAAAATGTAAAATTATTTCTATTATAGTTGTTTACTAATGATAATTACAAATTAAATTTGTATCTTTAAACTAAAAAAGAAAGAAAAATTAAATGCATTTAATACAAAAAATATTATAAAAGAACTCAATATATTTGAAACGTAATAATCAAATAACTTATATATTAACATTTTAGACTAATTTAAAGTTACCATTTAAAATAAAATATGATACTATTATTTTTGGTTGTAGGTAAAATATTAATATAAAAACTATTAAAATTTATAATAGGGAAGATATGTATAAAAAAAGATAGTGAGAGGATATTAATACTTTAAATTAATTGAAAATAAATAAATTAAATTATTAAATTATATCTGTCACGACCCGTTGATAAATTTAAATGATTAAAAAAATCTGAATGAGAGGATACAAGCAGAAAAATATACCAAATTCAAGAATAAAATGCTTATATCTATTAAAGACTATTAAAAGGATAATAAGAAAGATAATAATTTAATTATTGATCTAATAAAAAAATTATATAACGGTTAATAATATTAAATAATAAATAATACAATAACTACAAGAAGATAACAAAAATAAAAAAGAATTTGCGTAAAAACGATGTGATGAATAAGTCATATTTGACTTTCAGTTAAAAACAAAGTGATAGTAAGAATTTTGTTAAAATAATATGATATAATGTGCTCAAACAAGACATATCACAATATTACTTATTTAGTACGTTTTAATATTGATATCAGAACGAAATGCAAGTACTAAAATTGAGGGGTTAGGTTGCTACAAATAAAAAAAGTTGTGTACTACGAGATTTGAATAATAATTTCATATCCTGCTTCATAATTAATAACTAATGTTATATAATTTTTATATGAAAGATTTATATTTTAAGGTTATTTGCATATAATTTAAATAACGTATAGCATAATTTTACATAATTTGTGTCCGCGCATTGCGCGGGTACTAATACTAGTAATAGTTTAATAAATGCATTTTTACCGTATTTTTATCTCATCATTAAATACATTTTGTCTTTAATTAAACTTGGTTCAATACATGATATGTTCTCTCTTGAACTAGCAAACAAACTTCACTCTTAATTTTGCAATATGACTCATTAGTGACACAATCACGTAAAAATTGAAACTTAAGACTTTCTTACACATGGTATGGCAAGTGTGTATTAAACAAAAAAATTGAAGCATCTCAAAAGTTAACAAAATGTGTAAGCCAGCTATTTTTATTCCCTGATTTCAAACGCTTAAATTCTTTACTTTCCTTTCTTTACAGTTAATCAATTTTTCTTCTTTTCATTTTTAATCTTTTCTTCCACAACTAATAATTGAGTTTTTTTTTTGTCCTAACCTTCTTCCATCAAAATCAACGTGTGTATCAACTCATTGACTATTCATTATTTTGTATTGTTTCATTTTATATGACAGAGAGATGGATGCCAATAAGTTATTGCAGACGACGACTACGATTGAAAAGAGGAGTTAGAAAAATAAAAACGATAAAAAAGAGTGATCATAAAAAAAGAAAGAGTTTCTTTTAGGAAAAATGATATTGTATCCGCAAAATTAAGTTTGAGTCATCCCTCAACTTTGCAAAAAATAAATAAATAAATAAATAAATAATATATATATATATATATATATATATATATATATAAATATAAATAATTTTTTGTGCGGGCTAAAAGTGATAAATACCCATTTCTTTTATTTTGTACCTAGTTGACACAAGTTGCATATATATTTTTTTGTTCTACAATTAATGGACCCAAAAATTGTGCATTTGAGAGTATAAGATTTGGGTTCATAATTTACAAAATAAAAAATTACCAAAAGACAAATAAAATTTCTCTACAAAAAGAAAAGGACAAAAAGAGCAGAGAAAAGAACTAGTGGAGGGGAAGAAGGCGCGTTGACTTTGTTAAAGAATTTTTTAGTGGAAAAAAGAATCTAATAATGAGGGAAGGGCATCATCTTCAGGTGGATTTGTCATTATTTTATTTCATAAAGAAAAGAATATAACCTTAATAATATCCAAGCCCCACTTTTAGTTTGAAATTATTTAAGGAGTCACTAAAAGCCACTTGTCATTATTATAATTACTAGCATATGGGTTGAGTACTACTTAATTCAATGCACAATTACTGGAGTAAAAGTCCACTTATTTAGTCACTCCCCCCCCCCCTCCCACCCAAAGTCAACTTAAATTGCTTAATTTGATCGTATTTTTTCAATTGATGCTCTTACTATGTTGAAAAAATTTTGTTATAAGTAACAAATAATTCATTGCAGTATTATATTTATAATTGCATAATCGATTCTTCTTGTCAAAATCTGATTATATAAAAAAGGACCGTCCGATGCACTAAGTTCTCGCCATACGGGGTTCGGGGAATGACCGGATTATAAAGGTCTATTATATATAGTGTTAGCCTGCATTTCTGTAAAATCTAATTATATATTGTATAAAAATACTTTTCTTTTAAATTGGATTAAGTTTTATTTAGGCCAAACCCATATGCGCCCCCTCTAACTTGGCGCCAAAATTCATATAGACCCTCAACTTAGCTATATTTCTTTTGAACACTCTAATTATGTTTTAAGTGCTCCATATAAACACAAAACACCTACATGGCAAAAAGGTTGTAGTGCACGACTCTTAAGCGCGTGATTGGATCTTGCGTGATTGGATGTGATATAATACTTTCCTTTTCGTTTTATATTCCTTTGCCCCAAAAGTTCATCACCGTCTCTGGCCTATTGCTACAATTCCTCCGCCACCATTCTCATCCTTCTCTCTCCTCCATCACTCTTCCCCTTCTTTCTCCATTGTCTTGAAGAAAAATAGGACGAAAACTTTTCAAAAATTGTAGGAATTCGCTGGTTTGATAAAGACATATTTTATGTGTTGAAGCTTTTTACAAAATAATAATATGCATAAAAAGAGAAAATTGTTGGCCCCTCCATTTATGTTGCTTTGTACGATAATGAATTTGGGTAACATCAGTTTGAACTTCTTGTCACCTGATTCTTCAAAAATTTGAAGCTTTAAGAAAAATTAGAAATTCAATATTATTGCTCATAATATCAATTAAAGATAAAAGTTGAAACTTAAAAGCTCTATAAACACCCACTCGAGTTCGAAGCTTTAAATTTTGAATTTCGAATTTGAAGGTTATCTTATTGTGTTTTCATAAAGAGTGTACTGTGGGCCGAGCCCATCCCGGAACCGGCCCGGGACCGTAGGCCAAATGGGCCGATCTCAATGGGCCGGTCCCAAATGGTATATTAAGTCCGTAGCGGGCCGGTCCTACACAAATAGCCCACGAGCCCAGGATCGCTAAGCGCGGGACCGACAGGGGGCCTGGGCCGGTTCAACCGGGCCTAACGGGCCAAACGGTCCTTAACGATTATATTTTTAAAAAAGAAAAATTAAAAATGACCTATGGTCAGATTTTAAAATCTAGTCGGTGGCCATCACAAAATAGCCATTTGGGTGTTCAAAAAATAGCTATTTGACCCCCAAACTTTATATAATTATACTTTTTTCCAATTCTCAACTATAAATACCCCTCATTCTTTTATTTTTACTCACAAATTCATCAATTTCTCCCAATCTATATCTAATTCTCTTCTATAATTGCTTACTTTATTATTGCAATTCCGTGAAAAATTGTGAAGTTGGTGAATTGAAGTATTCAAGTCTTCAATAATTTTTAATTTTCAAGAAGTTGTTCGTCAAGTCGGTAAACTCGTTCCAACTCTTAAGTTTTAAGAATATAATTTTATTTATTTTAGTTTGTATAATTATAATTAATATGGCCTTTTCTTTGAAAAAAATATTTGTTGGTAAGGGAAAATATATAATTGGTGAATCTAGTCGCCAAGCTACTACCCTTCTGTCACGAACCTGAAACCCAGTCGTGATGGCGCCCAACATATTGCTAGGTCAGCCTGACTAATTACACACCATACCGAGCTACCGGCTCACATTTTTGTTTTCAAAATCAATAATGGCAAGATATAATGAAAAATTTCTCATAATTAACACAACACCTCCCAAGACCTGGGGGTCACGAGTCGAGAGCCTCTAATGAATAACATAATACCAACAATAGAGTATATAGAATAAGTCTGAAACACGAAAATGTCTAAACATGAGAGAGTAAGGGGAAGTCGGGTCCTGCGGACGCTAGGCAGCAACCTCGACAATCCCAAATGGAGCTCTAGACCAGCACCAAGCTCAGCTCAGCTTCCAAGTACTTGAATCTGCACACATGGTGCAGGGAGTCGAGTGAGTATTTCCAACTCAGCGGTAATAAAAGTAAATAATGCTGAGGGAAAGAAAACCACACAAAGCACTATCTCATGCTATAATCATACAAAATCATCTTTTAAACTGATGTACACTTTCAGGGTATTTCTTTTTAACACAAATGAGTAAATTATTTAGAAATCTCTTTTTAGCATCTTTTCCTTTTATTATAACAGATACCTGGGTGCATTTTGACCTTTTCCTTTTCTTGAATTTCATAGTTGTGGTTTGGTTGATTTTGACCCAGAGATAGTTTGTGGTTATTGGGGTTTCTATGGACAGATAGTTTGTGGTTATTGGGGTTTCTATGGACAATTTTGTTCTTAAATTTCAATTTAAATCTGGATTTTTATTCCACATGTTTAGGTGGTGGCATTCTTGGGGAGAAGTGAGAAATGGGTCTGGCTATCAGTGATGTTCTTTTGCAGCAGGGCCATGAAAATGTCTGATAATGCGATATATGTCTTTTGCTGACTTGTCTCTTTATTAGTGGTGTTACTTTTCATGTCAGTGGCAAGTAGCATTCTCACACTTAGCCTTTCTTGAGTTGTCAAAATTGTGTTTAAGTGGAACAGTTGAAACATAGTTGGAGTTTTTAAATGAAACATAGCTAAGTTGAGGTATCCATATGAATTTTAGCGCCAAGTTAGTAGAAGGGCCGCATATGGGTTTGACCTTTTATTTATAACAAAACCTTCCCTATACGAAAACTATATCCAACCTAGTATCAGTTATATTAAATAGGATAAATAATTATAATTTTAAATCTGCAAAGTACGGATGTAAAACATAATAGTCAAAACAATGCAAACAAAAGGATTCAATAATGCGGTGGATAAACGCAATCAGCCAAAGGGATATACAAACGTATACCTAATGCGACTAGAAAACGCAATCAAAATGATACGATATACAAAATGCAAGTACATTAATTACAAAATCAATTAAGTACATTAGAAAAACAACCATATTCAATGATCTGTCATCTTATTCATCAAAGTACTTGATGTGCATTTACACAAGCAAGCTAAAAAGGTTAACCGGGTCTCGCTCCCGAGGTTCACTTGATATTTTAGTAAGAAACATAGCAGAAAGGCAGGATAAGGCTATGTTGTACCCTTGTGTCATGCCTTCCCCGGACCCCGCACATACCGGGAGCTTAGTGCACCGGACTGCCCTTTTGCCCTTTAAACATATAGCAGTTGATGACTTGAGGGCAGATTCAAGAACTGTATAAGGGCTCTGGATCTACATTTCTTCTAATCCTGAAACATTTTCCAAAAACAAAGGCAGCATGTAAGTTGGATCATAACTAGAAACTTAAATATCTGGTGTGGTAAATCATTCAGCAAACACTGCATAGTAGCTATTGATTCAATAAGCATGCCTGCTTTTGAGTCTCTTCCTGTCACAATCCAAGGGAGGAAAATACTTAATTTCCAAAATCTAAGAAGTTGTATTGGACGGGGCCTGATACTATGACATATTATATAAATTAAATGATTTCTCATATGTAAGAAATTACATGTGATCCATTCAGATGCAGATCTAAAGTTGATTAAGAAAAATTCAGGTAAACCTGCATTCTCAACAATCTTAATCTTTGCTTTAACTTTACAACTTGAAGATTAAGAGTATCTCGCCATATCATAAAAGATTTATTAGTTAATAATTTTCAAGAGTCAGAAGAGGAGATCTGCACACTTTAGTACCAGTTTTAGAGGTTAGAAGTATATAACATAGGTTCCAACTAGATGATCAAACAAATAAATGTGCCATGCAATAGACTCGCAGTGGAGATGTAGCTATTACAAAGGGAAGTCTGGTGGACACTTAACTCCCCTATGCAGATTATGGAACAGGTCAGAGCACATTGGGTCTACCGTACGCAGTATTACCTTGCAAATATTGCTTTCTAAAAGGGATCTATAGAAATTCCCCATGTAGTTTTCAGTAATTCAGAACCATGAAAAATGATGTGCTAATACCTATACTAAGCTGCAATGTCGAGAACAACTTTGCGAAATTCCTAATAATCTACAAGTCACCCTGCACACACTGTATGAACCTTAGCCACTTCCGTATTAGACATTAGTGGTCCTAACTGATAATTACAGTTATAGCATGATTCTGAGTAAAATATGGCATTAAGAATCATGAAACATAGCAAATTAAACACAAAACCCTGGCCACTCACCAATTGTCTTCTGCCCATTTGCAGCCATTAGTATCCACCACATGCAAACTGTATGCATGTCGTGACTTTGAAGACTGGTTCTCAAAACTGCAATCATCCATCGACACGATTGAATGGATAAAAATACATTCCAAATGAGTCAAATACAAACAATAGCATAACTGGCAGTTCTATATGGTCTCAGAGAAGTTCTAAAAGTGACTGACCTCTGGTGAATTAGATCTCCGTGAATGACTACCAAAGATCCAGCTTTTACTTCAAGCGGAACGAAATCTTTCTGGTTATAACATGGAGATGGCTTATCAAAGTGAACACCATTTTCATCTCTAAGGAATCTCCTCACAAGGCCATCTAAAGAAATAGAACATTATGTATGTTATATGAAGGAATTCAATGATTTAAAGGTAGCTAGGCAAAGTACACTTGGGAAAATAATACTTCTGTGGGACCCCGGTATAGCCCAGAGACAGCCATTTACAATTGTTGCTTCCTCTAAAGCCAGCCACAAGCCAGTGCACGTTGTTGGTTCGGTGTACAGAAAAGAGTTATCCTGGTGCGGCACTACTTCACCCCCAATACCTGGTTGCTGAGAAGCAAATTTTTACATGTTACTCGCAGAAGGATGTATAATAGTAACTACAACTACCTTAGGGGTTTTACTTCTTTTCTGTTAACATGAGCAAAATTATTTAACTTCAAGAACTAATATGCTATTGAGTACATGATTCATCCAAATAATATAAATATTACCTAGGAATATTGGGGTTACTCAACTATGGAAATTGGGATCAAGAAGTTGACTATGAAATGACATGCTCCATCCGTACCATTTTATGTTGTGAATCAAACTACTTACTTTTTGTTGTGAATTCAGACATCAACTCTTCAAGTTATTTGACAAAAATTTACATTTAAAAGCAATATGAAAACTACTATAAGTTAAAATAGTTAATAATTCAAAATACGTAAGGAAACATTCAAGAAAATTATGGTCAAAGAAAAACCTCTTTGGCTCCCCAAATAGTAACTGTGCCACATAAAATGGAACAGAGGCAGTAAGATTCAAGTACTAAATATAAACAGATGAGAACCTTGTAAAAGAAATATAGACAGATAAGATAAGAAAATGCAAATGGCAAATCAATGATTTATAAATATAAATATAGGAGAATCTTCTCTATTTATGTAGTTAGATGACCAATTCATGTGCACAAAGTCATAAATAATAATGCGACAGTTGCTTTATATCATCGATAATATCTTAGATCAGACATTTTAGCAGTTAATATCTCAGACTGGAATACTTGAACAGCTAAGGAAATCAGCATCATAAGTTAAATAAGTTGAACAGTATTTTATACAGAGTCATCATGTTATTTGGAGAACTGTAAGAACTCCAAAGATCTACATATAGCTGTATATTAGGTTAATATGACAGTGTATCTTGTGGTGCCGTTGATCATTACAGAATTTGGGTCCATTAGGGAGAAAATGGAATGGAATAAATGAGAAAGCACACAGGGTAACATGAAGTAATTCTTATTGGTGTTCATTTTCTTTAATACTCTTTTTCATGGTACAGATACAAGTTTCAATCCAAGATCACTGCATTAGAGCAGGAAGTTCTACCTATGTATAGACACTAGCTTTTACAATCAAGTACCATTGATTCAACCTTAATATTCAAGCTTCATCCAGTTATTAGGAATTGGCAAGTGATAGCAGAAGATAAGAGGAAAAAGAGAAACAGGAAATATTAAACACGCACATGATTAGGTCACTTCAGGGACATCTGATAAAATTGGAAGATACGGTTGTGAGCGGCTGGCGGTGGTTGGTGCAACTCGAGGCAGAGGGAAGCCCAAGAGGTATTGGGGAGAGGTGATCAGGCATGACATGGCTAGAATGCAGATTTCCAAGGACATGGCCCTTGATAGGAGAGTCCGGAGGTCTAGTATCAGGGTTGTTAGATAGGGACCCCTTGTATCTTTCGCACTTCTTTCTCGGTCTGAGGGTTTGGTAGGGCTCTCTATAGATAATTTGTGTGTTGGTTTATGTTTTGAGATTACTGCATGCCATTTTATTTATGGTTTATGGTTTATGGTTTATGTTTTGATAATTGTCTATATGATTTTTCATAGAGTTACTAATACTCTCCTGTTTTTTCTTTTTTGTTTTTGCTTTTGTTTTTATTTTCCTTTTCCTGAGCCGAGGGTCGATTGGAAACAGCCTCTCTGCCCTTTCGGGTAGGGGTAAGGCATGCGTACGTATTACCCTCCTCAAACCCCACCGTGTGGGATTATACTGGGTAGTTATTGTTATTGTTGGAGAGATTAGCATGGCAACGGCACAAGGATGACATGCACACATTGAGAAATGGTCCAAATTCTGTATTAAAAAAATAGCACATGCTTAGATGCTTGAATGGAGTTTAGTCATGTAAGTATCAGTTCTAGAAAAGCTAATACCAAAACCCAGTCAAAGGAGAACAAATTGCTTCGAAATTTTTTGGAGTAGAACCAGAAAGGTATGCGAGAATTTGTTAATGTATGAATTGACTATACTGTGTAAACAGGATCCAACAGCCTTGGATGCTTTTCCTTTAGATAATTTCATTGACCTTGTTAAATAAACAATTCGAGCTTTCTTCCATACAAAGTCCATAAAAGAGATCACTTTCAACTGGGATACATTCTAGCCTTATGAAGACACCAATTTTCTAGAATGACACTCACAACTAATGCCATACCTTTACTGGGTATCAGCAGGTGATCTTGAACAACCAGGGATTGGACACGATTTAGCCAAAGGATTGTAAAAAAGACGCCATGACTGGATAAAACAGTACCAGTATTTACCTTGAATATGTACATTGACTGAATGACTGCTGGCCTTTGGTAACCCAATGACCGCAGCATGCCTGAGACTTTGTCCGAGCTAGAGAATTTATTAAATACAGGATCTTTCTCATGAAGAGCTGCAGCAGTACCACAGGTCAAAGAAATTTAAAATGAAACAACTCTTTTGACAACAAGTAATGGATAGGACATTACCATGACCAACTTTATTTATTGAGAGTTGCTTTGGCTGCTTTAAGTTGCCATCTTCATCAAATGCTTTCTCTGCCAAGACCACAAACATCAACTTAGAAGCCTATAAAAGGAAATGAAAGCTATGGATACAGATGCAACAACAAACCCAGCGAAATCCTACAAGTAGGGTCCGGGGAGGGTATACACGTTACCCTTACCTTACGAAAGTAGAGACCCTCTGCTCAAGAACAGTGAAAATGAAGCAATAAACAAACAATAGCAACAAAAAAGTAATAAGACAGCGGAAGCAATGGACACAGATGCAAAGTACTAAAAAGCCGGATCAGAAAATTAAAATCCAAAATATCATCAATTTAAGAGAAGCATATATACCTTCCCAGAAGAATGAAATCTTCTCAGCACTTTCAAAAAAGTGGTCATTAGTTGTTTGTTGCTGGAAAAAACACAATTTGGGGGGTGTTAAGCACAAAACGAATTAAACGAAAGTATTTGAGTTAAGAAAAATAGAATATTTACTTGGTTCTTGGTAGAGAAAATAGAAGCAGTGGAAGAGCAATCAAACTCATCAAGCAGCGCTGTTCCATTCTCTTCCTAAGGGACTCAATCTCTGCTGGGTTTGCAAATGATTCTAACACCAAATACCCTGTATTGTGTTGCATTCAAATCACATAACAGTTACATCATCAAATTACACACTAGTTAGTTAAAACATAGATGAGATTACCATTAGAGTCGAAGAACTGAAGCTGCTCTGAACTCAGGTTTCCTCCTTCAATACCCATCTTTGAGCTTTCCGTCTGAGCTTCCCTCGGTGCCGTAAAAGAGTTGGTAGAATTCTATCACGTGTTGACGCGGTGTTTTCTCTGAGAATTTATAGAGCTAATACGCAAATTACTTTTAAGTTTGGTACTAAAATGTAAATTCAAGAATTATCTTAGCAACTTTTTTTGTGTTCTGGGTCCCACATGCTTACCTCTGAAATGGACCGATCAAATACAAATTGCTATTTACTTTTTAGAAACTAATGTTTTCGTCTCAATAAGTAATATTTTATAAGAAAATTATACCTATTTTAAATTATATTTGAGTTATAAAATAAAGTATAAGCTTTTAAAATTGATAACTATTAATCCATTATAACTAATACAATAAAAGAAAAAACTTTGTTCATAAAAGTCCTCAAACATTATTAAATATATTCATTAAAGAAAATTATATGTGTAAGGCAAATACTAAGATTGTACTTATTATATTGACTAATTGAATGAATATTGAGACGAATTAGTTATTCTACTTATAAGCTTAATCAAAACTATTTTTATTCATTGCTTGATTTGTATTGTAATTGATTAAATTAAAAGTAATGACATATAAGACAAAATTTAAAATATAAAAATTCAACAATAAATAATAAAAATAAGAAAAACTCTCAAATACATGATTCGGATGAGAATAAATAAGCCATAAAAAATTGTAAGAAACAACTAACGAAATATTTTAAGAAAAAGAAAGTCACGTACTCAAAATAATAGAACAACAATTAAGTGGGAAGTCAAATAATATTTGGTTCAAAGTCCATACAATTAGGTTGTCTAATTTTGGTAAAATCTTATTTGATTTTGAAATTCTAAATTTTACTTTTTTATATAGTTTAAATGAGGAATGTATTTAATATACAAAATATAATTAATTTTGAAGCCCTAAATTTTAGGAAAATAACTTAAATTACTATTTTATCCAATATAAAATATATTTTAAAGGATAAAAAAGACGAACGACATTTCACTAAGGGCCTTCATGCTTTTAATATAGTATAAATATAAATTTGTCCAAACAAATTTATTTGAACATAAAAAATTAACAATTGCAAAGATTTGTCTTTCGCCAACTTACAACTTAAATGTAAATCTCTCCCTTTTAAAAATCTTCCAACTGTTACAAATATATTATGTTATGGATATTCGTACTCCGTTGTAAATAAGCTTCCTGAAAAAGTTTATTCATATGGGACTGCGTCGTAAATATGTTTATTTATTTAGTATTATATTGGAAATAAGCTTTCTGAAAAAGCTTATCACTTCGGTACCCGGTTACGGATAAACATTACCCCCGATAGAAGATTATTCATACTGGGTATAATAAGTTTATCCTTTCAGTATCCGGTTATGGATAAATATTACTTCCGGTAGAAGATTATCCATACCTGGTATAATAAGCTTATCCTTTCAGTACTTCGTTATAGATAAACATTACTCTCAGTATAAGAGTATCCATATCTGGTATAGTAGTAGCTTACATAGCAGCTTGTAGTAGCAGCTTACACAGCAGCTTCCTTTCTTATATAAATAGAAGGGTTTTCATTTCATTGTGTACATCAGTTTGAATTAGAATAATATATCAGTCTCTCTCTATACTTGTCTTTACTTTACAGTCTTTATTTCATAATAGCTTTTATCTCAGCGTGATTTGAACAAGTAGCAACAATAGATTGCTTTGTGGAGCGCCATGATATGACAGTACCTCCATACGTAAATACATAGTCGGTTTGAGATCGAGCTTTATGGGGATCAGATAAATAACCTGCATCTGCATAACCAACAAGATTTGCACTATCTTTGTTAGCATAAAACAAACCCATATCAAGAGTTCCTTTAAATATCGCAATATATGCTTAATCCCGTTCAAATGTCTCCGCGTAGGAGAAGAACTATATCTTGCTAGTAAATTAACAGAAAATGCTATGCCAGGCCTTGTAGCATTAGCAAGATACATTAGTGTACCAATTGTACTGAGATACGGTACTTCAAGAACAAGGAGTTCCTCGTCCTCTTCTGGAGGTCGGAACACATCCTTATTCACTTCAAGTGATCGAACAACCATTAGTGTACTCAATGGGTGTGCTTTGTCCATGTAAAAACGTTTAAGACCCTTTATATATAGGCAGATTGATGGATAAAGATCCCTTCTGCTAAATGTTCAATTTGCAGACCAAGACATAGTTTCGTCTTTCCAAGATCTTTCATCTCAAATTCTTTCTTAAGATATTCAATTGCCTTTTGGAGCTCTTCTGGAGTTCCAACAAGATTTATGTCATCAACATAAACAGCAAGTATAACAAATTCTGATGCCATTTTCATTATAAAAATACATGGACAAACAACATCATTTATGTAATCTTCTTTCAGTAAATATTCACTAAGGCGATTATACCACATGCGCCCAGATTGCTTTAAACCGTACAAAGATCTTTGTAATCTAATTGAATGCATTTCTTGAGATTTTGCTTCGGGCATTTTAAATCCTTCAGGGATTTTCATATAAATTTCATTATCATGTGAACCGTACAGATAAGCTATAACTATATCCATTAGATGTATTTCAAGCTTTTCATGTAGTGCTAAACTGATGAGATATCGAAATGTTATGGCATCCATTACAAGTGAATATGTTTCATTAAAATCGACTCCAAGTCGTTGTGACAATCCTTGTGAAACAAGGCGAGCTTTATATCTTTCAACTTCATTTTTATCATTCCTTTTTCGCATAAAAACCCATTTATGACCAACTGGTTTTATACCAGCAGGTGTTTGGACAACTGGTCCAAATACCTCTCTTTTAGCAAGTGACTTCAATTCTGATTGAATTGCCTCTTGCCATTTTGGCTAATCAGATCTTTGTCGACATTCTTCGACAAATCGAGGTTCAAGATCCTCACTATCTTGAATAATATTAAGTGCGACATTATATGCAAAAATATTATCCACTGCTATTTCAGAACGATTCAAATTAATCCCATCACCGGTCGAACTTATTAAAAGTTCTTCACTTACATGAGTTTCGGGTTCGTTGATTTCTTTAGGAATCTCAGAACTAATTAGATCTTTGGTCTCTTTAGAGATCCCTTTATGGTATCATTTTTGATCATTTGCCGATTTTTTTTCTAGGATTTCGATCCATAGAACCCAAAGGCCTACCACGCTTCAAACGTGCTTTAGGTTCACTAGCTCTTATGCTAGTAGATGGTCCTACTGGAACATCAATTCGGATAGGCACATTCTCTGCATGGATATGTGACTTAGTTATCCTTTTCAAATCAGTAAATGCATCTGGCATTTGATTTGCTATATTCTGTAAATGGATGATCTTCTGGACCTCCTGATTACATATAGGGGTACGTGGATCAAAGTGAGATAATGATGAAACTTTCCACACAATTTCTCTTTTGATTTTTTCTCTCCCCCTAATTGTGGGAAATTTATTTCATCAAACCGACAATCTGCAAATCGAGCAGTAAATAAATCTCCTATAAATGGTTAAAGATAGCGAATAATAGAGGGTGATTCAAACCCAACATATATTCCTATCCTTCTTTGTTGTCCCATCTTACTGTGCTGTGGTGGTGCTACTGGCACATATACAGCACATCCGAAAATTCGTAAATGGGAAATATTTGGTTCATGACCAAAAACTAATAGTGACGGAGAATATTTATTATAATGTGTCGGTCTGAGACGGATAAGTGATGGTGCATGCAAGATAGCATGGCCCCAAACAGTAGTGGACAATTTCGTTTTCATAAGTAGTGGTCTTGCTATCAATTGTAGGCGTTTAATTAATGACTCTGCAAGGCCATTTTGAATATAAACATAAGCTACAGGATGTTCTACTTTTATCCCAACTGATAAACAATAATCATCAAAAGCTTGAGATGGGAATTCTCCCGCATTATCGAGGCGAATAGCCTTTATAGGATAATCTGGGAATTGTGCCCTTAATCGAATGCGTATGGTTGAGATCAATAATTCATTTTATTCGAGAAAAATGTGATTTGGAATGTAAAAAAAGACCTACAATTTTATATGAAGACAATGCTGCATGCATAGCCTAATTGAGGGAGGATTTATAAAAGGAGATAGAACGAAGCACATTTCACCAAAATTGTTCTACACACATGACCTTCGGAAAAATTGTGACATTGATGTGCAACAAATCCATTCATGTGATAATCCAGTAGATTTATTCACTAAATCTTTGCCAACTTCAACTTTTGAGAAGATAGTATTCAAGATTGGAATGCGAAGACTCAAATATTTGAAACAAAGTTTCCATCAGGGGGAGTAAAATATGCGATGCACTCCTTTTCCCTTACTAAGGTTTTTTTCCCATGGGGTTTTCCTTATAAGGTTTTTAATGAGGCACCTAGCAATGCGTATTACTAAATATGTGTACTCTTTTTCCTTCACTAGGATTTTTCCCACGTGGTTTTTCCTAGTAATGTTTTAATGAGGCACATTATCTTTTAATGAACATCCAAGGGGGAGTGTTATAAATATATTATATTATGGATGTTCATACTCCGTTGTAAATAAGCTTCCTGAAGAAGTTTATTCATATGGGGCTGCGCCGTAAATATGTTTATCTATTTAGTACTATATTGGAAATAAGATTCCTGAAGAAGCTTATCACTTCGGTACCCGGCTACGGATAAACATTACCCCTAGTAGAAGATTATCCATACTAGGTATAATAAGCTTATCCTTTCAGTATCCGGTTATGGATAAATATTACTTCCGGTAGAAGATTATCCATACCGGGTATAATGAGCTTATCCTTTTAGTACTCCGTTATAAATAAACATTACTCTTAGTATAAGATTATCCATATCTGGTATAGTAGCAGCTTGCAGTATCAGCTTACACAGCAGCTTCCTTTCTTCTATAAATAGAAGGGTTTTCATTTCATTATGTACGTCAGTTTGAATTCGAATAATATATCAGTCTCTCTCTATACTTGTCTTTACTTTACAGTCTTTATTTCATAACACCAACAATATGTTGAGTACATACACTCTATTTTTCTATGTATGTTGTAACCCCCCCCCCCCCCTTCTTCCTCATGTTTGCTTATACCCACTTTCTCATTTTACTCGTGTGTATGGTATGAAAGAAAATATTTCAGGAAAATATTTTTTAACTTTATCATGTTTAGTAGGCTTAAATATTTTAAAAAATATTTTACTTATGAACTTATTTTCCTCCAATATTTTCCTTATCAAGAGAATGCAAATTATTTTTCAAATCTTCCTCACCCTCTCTAACTCATCCCATCCCCCTCTCCAAAAAAAGGATCTTTTTTTTAAAAAAAATTCAGTTACCACCACCTTACTACCCCTCCACCCCTACCGCAAAAAAATAACTTTTTTACCTTAATTTGTTTTTTTGCAATTTTATATTTCTATTTTTTCGTTTGTCTGCACCCCCACACTCGCACCAAAATAATTTACCCTTTCTTAATTTAAATTTTTATTTTTTTTATTTTACCACACCCCCCCTCCAAAAAATATTTTTAAAATATATTTTCAGTTTTTATTTTTTTATTTTATCGGTTTAAAGGTTCAAATTTTGAAAATTTATGAGTTCGGAGGTTTATGTGTTTGAAAGTTTACGGGTTTAGAAATTACAAAGTTTATGGGCTCGAACTTTCGCGGTTTTGAAAGTTTAGAGGTTCGAAAGTTTATGACATATGTAAGTTCGGAAGGTTGTTGGTTTGAAAGTTTATGGCTTCATATTTATTATATCTAAATTATTTATGAATACTCGTGAGAAGTCATTTTCCTTAATTTGCATACAAAAACACTGAAAATTGAATAAGATTACTACTATTTTTGAAGAAAATATTTTCTTGAAAAAACATTTTCCAGGGAAAATATTTTCCGTTATACCAAACACACCCTTAACTCATGCTATTATATTCATAGACTATTGTGGCATATTTCAAAAGGAAAAATGACATTGTATAGCCGCTCTTAAAACAACAAGAGCAACAACCAGTATAATCTCACTTAGTGAGGTTTGAGGTGGGTAGTGTGTATGCAGACCTTACCCTAAGGTAGAGAGACTGTTTCCAAATAGAAACTCGGCATCTATCACTCCAAGAACTTACCACCTTGCTCTTGGGAAGACTCGAACTCACAACGTATTGGATGAAAGTGGAAGGTACTTACCATCAAAGCAACCCTCTTGTCCAAAATAATAAGTGAAAAATACATTATTATTTTTTTGTATATATATATATACATATTTTGTATGTTCTACAAAATTTATATACTTTTTCAACTACCGAATGTGAATAATTTCAGGCACGCGCTAATAAAATTATAAGTTATACAGATACGTTTGATATATGCAAAAAAATTTCCTTAATTATTAAACTCAATACTCAATCAAACCGCCATGCAGCTAAAAAGGAACGAAAGGAGTAATTGTATATAGGCGGAATGCAAAATAAAACAATTTACGCAGTTAAGTAGAGTGCATATTCAAGGAGTAATCGTGTGCGTGATCATAAACAAACATAGTTTGATTGAAACTCAATAAGCCAAATGATAGGCACAATTAATCAAGAAAAATCCACAGCTCTTTTGAAAATTCTGTGCACTCTGAATTAAGGTGATAAATCTAGTCAAACAGCAATAAATATCAACAAGAGACATTATCTAATGTTGGCAAAAAAGGGTATCCAAAGTATAATTTTGGAACCCTGACTTCTGATAAGCCTATACTGTTCTCATCATGTTCCTATAATCTAACACTCCCACTTCACTAATATACAAAATCCTGTCTCACAAAACTAACGTGCAAATATATCTTGTGTCAATTCACAGCTTGTTAGAGATACAGCAGCTGGAAGAAGATGAATCTACAATGTAAATCAACACCGGGGGTAACTTCACCGATAGACATGACTTTTCCATCCTTTCTCACACCATCATGTACAAAAGCGTACCCTCAAGCTCATGCCCCAGAGAGAATCAAATTGATCAGTCATTACATAAATCCCAGAAGCAGCTAATCCAGTTAGGCCCTCTCCACAGTGGAGGGGAAAAAAATGAAAGAATCACAACAGTTAGCAGCTGAAGTTCATGTGTACTACGAGGATAAGAACGGTTAGCGGCTGAGGTTCATGCATACTACGAGAATAAGAACACCACCTACTGACATGCACACAGATCACGTTACTGAGGATGGTCTAGAATCTTCAGTCTTGTTACTCCGGCACATGCAATCTGGACAAGGGAATGAATATATTGAGTCATTTGGTCTTTTAATCTCAATACCTTTTGAATCACTATGTGCTCGTATGTTAAGCATTTGCCGCTTGAAGCTCTTCCACCTGAAAGAGGAGCACATGGAAAACATACACTGGTTAAAAGCAACGCAAAACAAACTTACAAGACTGCATAGTGTGCCTAACCAAATTTTATAGCAAGTTAGAAAAATGACCCTTCACATTAAGATAACAGGTAAAGTCACCAGAACGGCAATGAAACACCAGAAGACCCTGGTATTTCCATGGAATTAAGTAACAATAGCCAGCATCATTACCGTTATGGGCATGGGCCTTCAACATTGTAATACCTACTCTTTTATTTCTATCCCCATAACGGTTTCTTACAGTTTCTTTTCAGGCACACTAGAGAGGTCTCACATAAACTGGAAAATAGATGGCAGAAATGCAAACCAAAAGCTTACCCGATATTGGGATTATCATATAACAAAGCTAACTTCCTTTTGTCTGGCCTGATTGTCCTGGAGTGTCCACCATATAAGTATCTTCTATGGCCCAAGAGAAAATGAGGGAAATTGCCTCCCTGAGTTGTCACAAATACTTCACTATGAAGGCAAACAGTATAGTCTATGGCAGCCATCCTGGAAGAGTAATTCTATAAGCAATAACTTGAGTCAGATGGTTGCCAAGGTTTGTTGTGTGTGTGTGTGGGGGGGGGGGGGGGGGGAGAAAATCTAAAAAGCTTGGAGACGGCAAATCAAACAATTTAAACCTGAAATGGAGCTAGTTCTTCTGGGGTTGCCAGCATATCTTTAGTTTGTAAAAGAGGAAACATTTCTAATAGTGGTTTCATATGTCGCTCAGAGTCGTATATTTTTCCAGATGCTAAATAGATGGATGTAGTCTTGTCAAATCCCATGCCTCTTAACATCAAACCAACCTGATAAAAAGTGTGTAGAAAATTAGCCACGAAAATGATAAAGCGCCAAGGAAAAGCAAAAAACAATAAAAAGTTGATATACAGCAGTAATGCTTGAAAGGTAAAGCCCACGGAAGAAAGATGTGAAACTGCAGTAGATTATATGAGAATAACATATAGTAGTTGGAATCTCACTAAAACGCTAGTCACAATCATGCAACTCACCTAAGACAGTAGATATTGACTAAAGAAGACAAAGAAGAATAGTCCACTCACATTTCCAAGGTATCCTTCTCACACATGATTGAACAAGGAGAAGAAATTTTCAAAAAATCAACTTACCACTAAGTATACTATTCAAGTCTTAGGAGTCACTTCATAGATATTTCTTGGTGAACTAGGGGAAGCGAACAAAACTAATACAAGTAAAACCAGTGCAATTATATACTGTTACCCACACATCATCTCATAAAGATCCTTGTGCCTAGCATTAGTATACACTAAATCTCTGACAAAGATAGGAATTCACGACCTGAAATTAAGATCAGGTACAAAGAAGTACAACAACAACAACCCAGTATAATCCCACTTAGTGGGGTCTGGGGAGGGTAGTGTGTACGCAGACCTTACCCCTACCCTAGGGTAGAGAGGCTGTTTCCAAATAGACCCCGGCATCCTTCCCTCCAAGAACTTCCCACCTTGCTCTTGGGGAGACTCGAACTCACAACCTCTCGGTTGGAAGTGGGGGTTGCTTACTGCTCTCTGCATATGTTCTCCAGAAAATATGTTAGACAATATGGATTCTAAAGAAAAGTTTTCTTAATGAAGGAAGTCTCACAAAGGATCAGAATGCTCTGACCAGGCCAAGAAAGTACAGGCATACCGCTTATCTGAAATATAACATGTTCCTTTTACAAAAGTGCCTAACTTCCTATGTGCATAAGATATAAAAGATATAAACTACATGAAAGTCGAGCATCTTGAAAAGGGATGACAATGACAAGATATTACCTCTAAAGGAGTTAAGGGACACTTCCCATTAATCCTGATAGCTCCAGGACGAATCACACGACCAGGTTTCGTAAATTTTCCCTTCCATCCTCTCTCTCTTGCAGCATCCATGTCCCTTTTTTCTTCTTCACCACCATCATATATACAACAAGAGAAAGCCACCATATCCTGCAAGAGAAGGTGATCAAGTCTCAATACCCTTGGAAATCTAAGCTGTGGAGCACATAAACAATCAATATATAGCAGTTTGCACCACATGAAACTAACCTCCTCAAAGCGGAGATGCACAGAGATATACTTTCCACTATTATTGGCACTCCGTTCTTTCATTCTTGCAACCAATGTTTCCCCCAAACTCAAAATAGGATTTGAAAATCTAAGGGCTTCATAATTTGCCAGGCACCTAAGCCGCTGAACGGCTGGAGGAGCATCAAATGATAAACGGTTTGCAAACGGGGATATTCTGATGAGCCTGAGTGCACGATTAGATAACTCTTAGCAAAAATGGTGGCTATAAATAACAAAACAAAATACTTCAAATATGAACAACCGAACCTATCAATTAAGCATCAAAGAATTGGCAAGGAATATATATGTATTGCTTGATTATTCTCCCAAGCTATCGGGTATTTAAATAACTATTATAAACTAGGAAAGAAATCAAGGCTACATAGTTACAAATAAATAAGATCTTTCTAACTGAATCTATACAAATATGTATGATAATGGCTCAGAAAATTAAACAGGAGGCTCCTTTCTGTACAAAAGCTAAACACTTCCTGCATTTTGTTATCTTCAGTGGAGAGACCACTTTATATTTGTACAAGAATAAGATGAAATATTTCCACTAAGAATTTAGGTCATCACCCAGAAGGATCAATATCAAACATAAAGCACCAGGTCCTCCGCCTAGACCTTTCTTTTCTCTTTTGTGAGTCACAGTCACCGGAAAATGGTAAACATGGAAAATCTTTTAAAATTAAAGAAGGAAGGGTGATACGTAGGTTGCATAAAATTTAGGAGAAGACAAATCTAGTTTCCAAGCTGAAAAGTAAATCAGAGTTGTATTTCACAATGAAAAGCACCAGCATTAGCTTGCTATCTTTCTGTCATTCAAAGAGAGGAATGCAACAAATCAAAATAAGTACCAAATGTACCTCAAAACATGAATTTTAAAGCAAAAACCCCAAGAGGAACCCATAGGAGGAAGAGCAAGCACTCCAGATGTATATCGTATAATCAATTATGAAACTACTTTAAACTAGAACTAAGTATGAGTTTCCATAACAAGGAATACATCGTATCATCACAAGGATAAATCTCGTATCAATGATTAGGCCTAACATCCTAAGTAAAGGCAGTTCAGCCTAAGAGTCAAAGCAGTGACAAAAAAAATTGTCCAGGAACTCACTTTTCTTCGAGCAGCTTTGGAAGAACTGTATCCCTGTAGTAACTGATGGAGGACCAAGCCTTGATCCTGAAGTTGTAAACATTGCTCATATTGTAATCAAATCGTTCCATAATATAAGCAGGAATATTGTCCACCACTCGCACATCATTGGCTAATGATCTGACAAAAAATTCTTCATCATAGATATCTCCGAACTTGCTGCAGAAAAACAACCGTGGAGCATTTTTATGATTTGCAATTAAAGAAGGTGCAGAATTAGATGGATGTTAAACTCAAGATTGGTCAAGAGAATGGTCATGCTTAAAATAAACTAAAACCCACTATCTCAGAAATAATTATACGACAATCTACCACCAGATTTTAGTTTGCTTCAACAATACCTCAATAGGAAATGGTGTAAACCTAAGGTATAGATTCCCAGACTAACAAATCTGTTCAAATTCTAGAGGTACTGAAATCTTTTTTGCGGCCATTTGTGATATATTCAACTACAGGTAGTACATTTCTATTAAAGGGAAGTCAGTTCTAATGAGCAGGTAAAGCATCTCAAGAGCTTCAATAACACCAAAAACAACATACCCAGTGTGATTCCACAAGTGGGGTCTTGGGAGGGTGAGGTGTACGCATATCTTATCCTTACCTTGTGTGAGGTAGAAAGGTTATTTTCGATAGACCCTCGGTTAAAGAAAAACAATTTCAAAAATACGTTTGAAAAAGTCAAGGGCAAAAATAGTATTTAAAAAAAAAGTAAAGATGGTAAAAAAAAAATAAAAAAAATAGTAAAGCATCTAAAGAGCTTGTCAACACAAAAAGCTAGCCAAGGTAATGATAGCAACCGCCAAATTCCTGAGTTTTACAGTATATAAATGTTCGTCTAATGAAATACTGCATTACTCAAACAAACAAAGAAGATGAAAGAGCTGGCCAACCTTGGATCCCTCCAAATGCTGTGAAAATGGAAGTGTGGAATGACCAGGGTCGCATTAAGATAACCTGCCACAGAAACAGCATTGCATATCTGGAAGCACAAAAGCAACAATACTGATATTAAACTACTACCGTCACCCAAGCAAAACTTCAGCAATTCAAGAACAATTATCTTTGGAACTAAAGGACATACCGATGTCCTTTGCTGATTCAGACCACCATTTGCTTCAATATAAAGGTAACCATTTGATTCAGGCAAACCTGAAGATATTCGACCTAGTCCAGTGTTATCGAAGGCGACGCAAAAAAACTCTAAGGTCTATTGGGGCTTTAAGCACAATGCGCAAAAAAAACGTAGGCTTTAATGAAGAAAGGCTCAAATGGAGAAAAACGACAAATATGTATGTGTATTTCATGACTAATATCTATAAGCATGAATACCAAATATGTGGACAAAGAAACTAAAGAAAATTTTATGATAAAGTGAAATATCAATTGCTTAGTGCCGTCTCTTCAAGATCACATTCATTGGCAAGGAAAAGTATGTCTTAGAGCTATGATGATAATACTGAAGCGGCCGCTAAGCAAGGCGAAGCGCTCAACATGTTTCGAGTTTCACTTCAGGGCTTAAGTGCACTTTTGAAACCTCATCACAAGTATCCTATACCTACCTTACAGGGTGCTCAGCACGAGTACTTGAAACCTTAGCATTGGTACTCACTATCTACCTGTGCTCCGCAAGGGTACTTTGGACCTTAGCACAAGTTCTTGGAAACTCAACACGGGTACTCGAAACCTCAGCTCGAGTACTCGGTGCCTACCTATCACATGTGCACAATACGGGTTCTTAAAACCTAAGCACGGGTAACCCATATTATCCGCCGGTTAACCCATTTTTTATCCGTATTAACCAAGAGTTTGTGAGTTCGAGTCTCCCCAAGAGCAAGGTGGGAAGTTCTTGGAGGGAAGGGTGTCGAGGGTCTATTTGGAAACAACCTCTCTACCCCGGGTAGGGGTAAGGTCTGCGTACATATTACCCTCCTCAGACCCCACTAAGTGGTATTATACTGGGTTGTTGTTGTTGTTGTATTAAATAGCGGTCGGGCCGGATAATTGATCTATTTTTTCATTACCCGTTTTCGACTCACACCATATCCGACTCGACCAGCCCGTTTGCCGCTCCTACATATAACTACAGTAGTTATCTTGAGTTTCAAATTACAACAAGATTATGCATTGGGAAACCTCCAATATAACCTGAATGGCCGAATGCAACCAGAGAGTTGCACTTACTATATGAAGAATAATTAAGAGAGAGAGAGAAGCAACATAGTGTACTAACGAGGATAAAAGATAAGTTTGATTCTCCAAATTTTCTACCTCCTGAGGATTTGTTAATGCACGGTCTCCATTCACCACCTCTGTAGGAGTTTTTCCATATTGTTGAAATCTACATGAAATTTTCACCTAGAGTTAGTAGGATTGTAAAAGCATTATATGCAAAATTGTCTTCACTGCAAGTATATTTCACAACCAGCTTCATTACCAACATTGACATCATGCATCTTTATGAGAATTTGAATTAAAATATCAGGAATCATAAAATAACATCAAGTTACAAAGTACGCACTTATTGACAGATGTACTGCTCTGAATTAACAGATGATGACAGGGTAATAACAGTAAAACAACTATAAAATATGGCATTGATCCACAACAGAGAAGAGCCAAATACACTCAGTATTATAGATCTAGACTAAACAGGAGCAATCCTAATTGAATAAATTTGCATTGGAACTAACTCAGTAATTCCCAAAAACCCACAAGTCACTCCAAGATAGAATTTTTATTATCAAAACAAAACAAAAAGAAAAGAGTCTAACCGCATGAGCAGTGGAATTATCAGAGTCCATTTCAGGTAGAAGCTTGGCATAAAGCTGGGGGCTGCGGTAGAGAGACCCGGGAGCAGGGTGGTGCCTGATGTTAGGAACAACATCAAAGGATACAGTCCCCATGTAAAACAACATCCCCGCTATGTAGAGCAAAGGAGCAAAGAGGAAAATCCCCTGACGGCGAAGCAGAACCGATAGAATGAACCAAGCAAGACGATGGGCGAAGTTTCTCGGTCCGGGTTGACCCGGGGTAAAACGGGCGCTGGGTTTGACCCGGGATCCACCACCACTATTACTATTACTAGTGCTGCGTAAACGAGGCGAGCGGGAGCGGGGGGATGAGGGCGTGGATTGGCTGCTGTGTCCACTGCTCGGTAGCCTATTGTAAGCGTGCATATCGACAATACAATAACGCTCAATTACATTGCATTCTATAATTTTTCCCAATCCTTTATCTCGCAAAAGGGTTTTCGAGATTTACAACAATATTCTTCGGAATTATTGTTCCTCTCTCTCTCTCTCTCAAATTGGATTTGATATTAGGGTAGAGAGAGGGAGGACGTTGAAGAAGAGAAAATATAGCCAAAGTGTTAAACAATGGTGAAAATTTGCGAAAGAGAAAAATCGCAGAACTGAGGAGAAGGTGCGCACGTGACCTGACCAAAAAGATGGATGCAATTAGGCTGTGATGCAAGGAGGAATGCACGTGCCTCTCATTAGTGACGGAGAGAGAGAAAGACAAGTATATACATATATGGTCAGAGGGCTTGCTGTAATGTCATGTTTGTACGGTAAGGCTTAATTCCTTCCTCATAGGTCATTAATAAGCCCGTTTGGTTTAGCTGATTTAAAGTGACTGATAAATATATGTGTTAAAAAACATTTTTAATTTTTGAAGCTGATTTAAAAAATAAGCAGTTATGTATTTGGATAAAAGTGTTTGAAATTAATAATAAGCAGCTAAAAATTGGGTATACAGAGAGTTTTGTTTAAAAAGAAGTATTTTAGGGATATAATAGTAAATATTTTGGTCAAACCTAAAGTGCTTATAAGCTAAAATTTGGCTTATAAGCACTAACTTATAAGCACTTTTCATTTTACCAAACGCATAAATAAGCCAAAAAGTGTTTATTATAAGCCAGTTTGACCAACTTATAAGCTTAGCCAAACACCCTCTAAGTAGGACAATTGCGCTTTCTAAAGTTTCTATTATTTGTAATAAATTATTTGTAATACAAAAATAAATCGTAACCACAATATAAATATAAAAAAAATATAATTTTATTGATAAACAATGTAAATATTTATCCCTTGATTCTTTTCTATACGTTATTTTACGTGATTTGAGGGCATTAGCGGCATATTAGAGACCGTAGAACTTTAAGCAAGACATATTTGACATGTCTTTGATCTTTTAATGAATAATCCAACAATTTCATGAAATTTCAGACAACTCATCTCTTTGTGCATATTCCAAAAGTTTATGGAATTGTTGAGATTCCCTTTAAAGAACATATGTAGCTTTATTTATAGGTATGAATTAGGGTTTGGGTGAAGTAACCATCAAATAACTTTAATAGACACCTAATATTTCAAGAGTTGTCTTGAATTTAGGATTGTTAGAATTTCATTGTCTAGAACTATCTTGGTAAAATTTGATTGCCAGATGAAATGTGGAGTAATAAAAGAAAAAAGGATAATATTGTGCTTTTATACATGAAATTGATTCTAATATTCTTTTAGGACATTAATTGTGATGCTTGGGAGAAAATAAAAAATAGCCAGATTTATAGATGGTCGTTCAGAAATAGCTGAATTTTAATAGTAATCGAAATTTAGCCACTTTTTATGTAAAGATAAATCTGAGCGAAAATATTGTTCAAAACCCGATACTCCAGTATATTATGCAGGAGTTTCAGGATGGTATGTTAGAACTCCAGCATGATATGAAGGAGTTCCAACATAAGTACACTAGAACTCCAGCATAATATACTAGAGTTCCAGCAAGTCTATTGGCCGAGTATAATATACTAGAGTTTGGAGCACCAGTGCTCCAGTCTCCAGTATATTATACTAGAGCTAGCAAAATATACCGGTCCAACATAATGTTAGAGTTCATACACAAAGTGCACCAAACTCCAATATATTATGTTGGACCGGTCTCTATTGCAGCAAACTGGTGGCTATTTTTCATTGACTTAGTAAACGATGGCTATTTTTGATTGACCAGTCTGAAAACTGGCTATATCGTATGATCAAGACCAACTCTAGTCCTAAAAAGGATAAGCGGTCGCTGCAAATATAATCTGGTCTAAAAGTCCGGAGTCGAATCCCACAAAAAATTAAGGCTTAGCTGTATCTATTTAATATCACCAAAAAGACAAGATTGAAAATAAATAAAAAGCTGAAAACTAACTATGCTTGAATTGTAAACAATTGGAATGAAGGTCTAAGGTAAGGGTTTCCCTCGTTATTCATTTCCTTAGTTGTATGTTTCTTATAGCTTTGACTTAGTTGCCTTTATTAATCATAAACTCTCCAGCTATCATAAATCTCTCTCAAGCAATTATGATAATTTACTAGACGCACTCTCTCAATCTACGCTAGCTCGATTCGCATTAGAGTTCACTTAGATCGCACCCGAGGTATCGTTATCTCTAATCCAACCTCTAAACCCTCGATTATGACTCTCGCATATACTCCAGGAGTGATGTTGTTTACACAACTACCTAAACATGCACTCTCTCTCAAGCAGATACATAATAAATAGGAACGGTTAATTGAGGATCCTTTCAATTAACCATAATTAAAACGTAGTTGAACAAATAGAGATTAACAACTAACTCAAAACTATATTAATATAACAAGCAATTCATCCCCAACGGGTTTCATCCAAAACCTTAGATAACAACTTTGCTATTCGTAATAGTATGTAAAACTACATTACTAAAAGTCATAACCAATAATGAAAAATAGGAAGAGGAAGGAAAAACTTGTTGAAGACTTACCCGTCTTGCTTTTATTGTGTCTCTGCATCCTTAGGTCAAATATGTGTCAAAAATATGTCAAATTCCTCAAAAATACCATTTCACCATGTATATATATCAATTAGGGTCGGGCCCAAATAATTATACATTCTCCTACGCGAAAAAAGATAATATTTCACGTCTGGACTGTCGCGGTTGCGGCGTGAACTACGGTGACGACCGCGTAAGATACTACCTCAAACTACAGCACGGCCCGCGGTGACGACCGCGATGAATTATCTACCTTATATTTTACCCTGTTCCATTTAAAATTTGAAAAAATACAAAATACGAAAGTTGTAGACCTTTGAGTTATATTTCCAACCACATATTGTAGATCTCAAATGGAGTTATGAGCAAAAAGTTATGTCTATTTTACTAGACAGTGTGCAATATACCTCCTCGAGTCTTTGTTCGTACTTAATTATCAAATTTGACCTCCGAACCCGATCTTGACTTAATTTCTTGAGCTCTTACTCACACTCCAAAGCTCTAAATCACTCAATTTTATTCTATAACATATATATAGCTCGGAATTACTCCTACAAGGCATAAAACACTGTTAGTGGAAAACACTAATGATTAAAGCGCAAACTCAACTAAAGTGTAGTAAATTAGAGTATAATAATCGACTAAAATACGTAATTATAACCTATCATAACCACCTCACATTTAAACCATTGCCCGACCTCGAGCAATCAAACTACACTATTTTTTTATAGATACGACTTTTTTTAATAATTCTCCTAATGCAGCACACTAAGAGTATTTAAAATAAACTAAGCACAAAAGCGTAACATCTTCACCTCAAGATTTGACTCACAAGTGCCATGCATTATTCACAACATTACCTTTCCTTCATGAATCAACTGCCCTCACACAACACAAAGAGAGTAGTTCCACACAATAAAATTTAAGAATACTTAGAAACTCAAGATAGAAAGAATTTACTCACTCTCAGAAATAATATTCATATACCACAAAAGATGCACCTTAAGCTTGCCCGTAGAGTACTACTCCACTAATCTATCTCATTCAATCTTGGATCAATTAGGACTTTATTTGGTTGTGATGTAGGCTACGGGACGGGTAAGATACATTTAGATATAAGAGTGACTACACCTCCCTAAGCACTTTAATACATACATTTTAACTTTTAAACCCCATACTTATGTCAAATCAAAATTTTACCTTCATATCCAGGTAAATTACCCCATTCTTCTTGAAGCACACGTGCGTCAAGAGCCACCACTTATCAAGAAATTTTCTTTTCCACAACAATCCAACTATATTTTTTTTCAATTCAAGTGGCTCTTCCTTTTTCAAAACAGTGCACCTTTCTCCCTATTCAATTAGTTCAACTCAAAAGCCATACCAACCACCCCACACTTTAACTTTTACAAAGTTTATCACAATTCAAGTGCTCATAAGAGGTAAAAATATTCAAATAAGTCTGCATCTACCTGTTCAAACTGAGCCGTACACTATCGCAATGAACTCTTTGCCTGCTCCAACCCCTTGCGGAATACTTGAAACTGTGGGTCCTGGGCATAAAGGTCCGCCAGCATTTTGTGCTTGCTTCGGACCTCCCTGTATTTCTTCATCGCCCTCCTAAGGACGACATTCTTTCTGCGATCACGTCGGCCCCTCTCCACTTCCAAAATAAGGGTCTAAAAGAAAAAGGAGAAAAGAAACAAAACCCAAGTCAGAACAATCCCCAAGGCTTATAGTAAAACAACAAAAAATAATGACAAAGCTTACCTGCAAAGCTGCGCCAGCGACTTGGCGGGATAAGTCTCTGTCGCTTACATCTTTTAAGGTCACGGTCTTAGCAGTCATGCACAATAAGGTCATGTCCGCCGCGGCCTGCTCGCTGTCCAACAACAGATTATATCCCGTTGGGATCATGTGTCGACGGTTAGGCCCCGTCGTCGCTATGTCCACCTGAGCATAGTCCTCTCGCGGTATGTCCGCGGACGTAGGAGCTCGCCTAGAATGTGCTCCTTCCTCGCCAGCAGCCGCCTCGGCGATAACCGGTACATCGCCTCCTTCGACTTGAGGGGAAGTAGTATCGACTACGACATCCCTTAGAAGGGCCGCCCTTTCAGGGCGAATAGCATCACCCATGAAGACCAGCCTTGACTCGGGACGGCGGGAACAGTCTTCCTGCGCTCCACGACTATGCCTTTGCCAAGAAGCAATCGACGCCTTTTCCGCTCCGGCGGCTCGTCGCCTTCGGAAGCCTCCTCTTCGGCAGAAGGAGATAGAGGCGAATGGTTCTCTTTATTCGTTGGCTCAACTACCGACTCGACTACGGGACAAGTAGTCTTAGGAGCGTTCTCAACAGATGGCTCCCGAATTGCATCCTCGCCCTCAAAACGAACGACGTCAGAAACATCCTTACCGGATGCCTCCACAACCGCACGCTCGCCTTCAGGTCGAGTAACCTCAAGAACGTTCCCATCTATACGCTCCTGAACTACATGATCAAAGTTGGAGTCCGCCGATAGGGAAGCAGCAACACGACGTCTTCTCCTCCTTCGTGGGATACCCCGGGCTGCCAACACATTAACCAAGGAAAAATATGTCAAAAAGTGTGATACCAAAGAATAGAACCGCCAAACCAAAGACTGACGTGATACTTGGAAGGCCATACTTCATGGTAAACGCCACCCACGTCAAGCATTCTTCGGCGAGCGGGATCAGCCTCCCTACCCACGCCCTGATATCCAGAACGGATCGGGGCGTGGACGCCCTGGCTGCAGGCATAAAAAAAACAAGAGAGGTTACAAAGGTTGAGTAGGCGTAAACGATCAAAAGCATCGAGTGCATGGAACAACGCTTACGTTCTGGGTTCCACACTTCAGGGAATCCTTCGGGGTCCGCCACTAAATTCGAGGTTCAGACAAAGAAAAACTTCAACCAAAATTGACGGCTGGGCTTGTCGTCTGTTTCGACGACCAAACCCTTCGTTCCACGATTTTTCAACTGCAACATCGTCCCCCTCATGAATCCAGGACTGAACAATTGTAGCAAATGGTGTATTGTGACGTCGAGTCCGGCCCTCTCAGCATAAGTCGTCAATATATGACATATCTTCTATGTATAGGGAGTAAGTTGGGCCGGACATACATTGTAGAATCTACAAAGCTCTTCCGCCAATAGGTATATGGGGAGACCACACCCAATTATGAAGGGGTATTCATAAAAAGTACAAAACCGCGATTTGTATACATTGGCAAAATCTTCCCTGGCCACTTCCATAATAATCGTGTTCGGAATTTGGCAAGAGACACGCAAGTCGTCCAGTAGCGACTCAGAGAACTTAGAATTCTCCCATGCAGTAGCTATACACCTTGAGGGAGAATCCCTTCGAACATATAGCTCTTGGGTAAGAACATTGTCTATAGAAAGAGGGACAAGAGGCTTTCGGGCCTTTTTCCCACCATCCGAAGATGGAGGAACCCTAGAAGTGGCCTCATCCCCATTCCTTTCACGTCGCTGACCACCCTTCGCCATAATCAATCTTTGGCTAAAGAATGGATACGTCAACAAGCTGGTAAAGTTATAAAGCCAACTCTAAAAGTCAAACGCAAAGTTACTAAAGGCCCCTGTGAAAAGGACAAGGATACGAAAAACTTTTTCTTGAAGAAGTCTAAAAGATAGAAAAACTTGAAACCTCTTACTATTTATTGTACCCTAATACACGAGATTCGAAGAGGTGAGTGTCACAGAAAGGGGAGGGAAACTGAAGCGTCAAATCGCCTCCTAACTTGCCTTGGGAGCAGTTGTAATTATGACGCATGCCGCCAGTGACATCAGTTCAAAAAGCAAGTCGCGTGCCAATATATGGACGACGCCACGATGAATCGATTTTCCCCCTATTGCAGACGTATATCGAATACATCTCCAACAGGTGGAGGGACTAACTGTATGGGGCTGAATTAGATATAACTAATAAGGTCCGAGTACGTCTCCCCCCCACGCCCACACCTTATGAAGTCCAAGCATATCCCCACACGCCCACACGGCGTCGAGGGAACGTCTTAACAATGAAGACATAGCGTCGACTCACATATACGGGCGCCCCTTCCCTCCTCCTTTTTGTATTTTTAGGACGTCAGCAGTCCTGTAATGAATTATGTCTTTAGCGGGAAAACTTTTTCTCTATATAAAAAGAGGCTTTCCTTATTGTAAGGACAAGTGTTATTTCTTAATAATACAACTTTTGATTATTCTCTCTTTTTACCCTCACAGTGATAATCATTGATAGTTCACATAATCTCGTCATTTTTACTAACATTCACAATATAAACGCTATAGATCTATCTTCGGGGTTTATTATAGTTGATTGCGATTTACCCCTCTCTCATAATTTTTTATTGTCCGTAACTTATAAAGTAATCGATAACTTTTGAGTCAAACAGAAGCTTTGTATTAGAGAGAACTTGAATTGTTTACTTGGTTGATGAATTACAAATGAATGCCCCTATTTATATTAATCACATATGGGCTAGTATGTAAATAATAATTGTTCTACAAGTCCTTCCATATTTATAAATAAGTCAATTCTCTAGAATATTCTACACAACTAGATTCTAGTAAGGACTTTCCTAACAATTGTATAAGGTTCTAGGGTCTTCCTAAGAAAACCTCTATATTTCTCTAGAACCTTCCTACAAATGCATAAATATCTAGAATATTTCCAAGGAAATTCTCCATAGTTCTAGAATATTCCACCAAGATCTTTTCACTAACTTATGTAACCATCCCATATGGAAAAAATATATGTCAAGTGACACCTACGTGGCATCATGATGTGGCGGGTCATGACACATGAGCTGCTTTCAAAAGGAGTTGGCAACATGTGAGTTCTTCTACAGCTATCGTCCCTACTGTCACGCCAGCCTAATTCAACTAACAATAAAAAAATTTATTTATTAATTTGTGAAGAAAATATATATAAAGCCTTACTCATAACTTATGTAAGTAGAGAGGCTGCTCTGCATGCCTTCCTAATTCATTAGTAGAAATAAATTTCTCACTCGTTATCCTTTCAAACATTTCTTTTTGGATTGATGGTTTGGTATTCAAGGTATGGATTTAGACCATCCGTAGAGGTGACAAAATGGTTAAAAAAAGGAATTTTTCATAAAGCACTATTTTTTTGTCTAATTAATCATTTATAGATAGCCTTTGTTATATTACGTGTTATAGATACCTTTTATGTATTTATATAACGTATTTCATGTATTTACGTTGTTGTATTTATTAATACAACAAAAAATATAGGCGTAAAATCTGGAATTCCAACTAAGTTTATATTCAAGAGACATTAACATTAAATACAGTAATGTATGTGCGCTAAAAACGGAAGGAAATAAAATCACATGATATTCTCCTAATTTAACTCAACGAACTAAAATGATCCCTCATTAATCTGTATTTGAAATATACATAATAAAGATTATAGCTGGAATAAAGAGAAATATATATAAATAATACAGTTGAATACAACAAAATACACCTTAATTCATCTGAACAAAATACTTGAATACAACAAAAATAATACCGAATACAGCTAAATAAACTCTTGAATGCAACAAAATACAACTAACTTTTGCTGAATAAAATAGTTGAATATAACTAACTACAACTGAATATAATTGTATAAAATACTTGAATACAACTAACTGGTGATGAATAAAATAGTTAAATACAACTGATTAAACCTGAATACAAGTGAATACAACTGAAGAATACATTTGAATACAACTGAATAAAAATGTGAGAGTTGGACGATCTAGAGAGAGAAACAACCCTATGGATTCGCCGGCCAGCGACCAGCCATTAATTCCGACTGGTCAGCCATGAGGCAAATTCCTTATTTTTTTCCATTTTCACTCAATCATGTCTATGACCTATAAGTTCTTTGTTATTCCTTGCAATCATGAGTGGGATCCATGCAGTGAACTACTCAGTCATCATTACGACTGCATCCGATACTCGATTTGACCGTGACATTGGTGGCCAATACACCCTTCAAACTCTTTATTCTGTCACCAATTTTATCTGTAACGATGTCCTCAAGACCAACAATTGAGAATTTGGGTGGGAGAAGAGTTAAGAAACTAGGGTTTGTGGGAGAAGAGAGTCTGGTTGTATGCAAATAGAGAGAGAGAATGTATTGAGGTTTGCAGATACGCGGTAATTATGTGAGAGAAAATACAAAAAGAGAGATAGAAAAATAATATTTAGCATATATGGTGCCTTAATTGTAGGATGTAACTATATTTAGATTTTTTGCTATAAAGGATAAAAGGTATTTATATGATGTAAGTTTTCTATGGTATTTATTTGAAGTAAATATGGTACTAAATATGGTACTAAAGTTTCCTTAAAAAGAAATAGTTATTCACCTATATTATTCATTAAAATTGGGTTGGATAATGAACTTTCTAACAATGAGTCGAATATGGATAAGAACCATATTATCTACTTAGAAAAGGATAATCAATAGTTAACTAATGGGTTAACTTTTACATTTGTAAAGACTCAAATTGGGGGTTTGTCAAGTTTGAAAGACTAGTACTTCTCCAAAAAATGATCATATTCAAGAAATCATAGATAATATAGATATCCATATTATCTTCCGGATAACCCATTTTATTAGCCATATTAAATATGGATCGTATCGAATAATTTACCTATCCTTTTAAATTACCCATTTTCGACCCGCTTATATCCGACCCGACTCACCCCATTTGCCACCCCTTGACATCCGTATGTTTACAAAATTTTCCAAGACCAAACTCAAAACCAAAATGGGATGGTGCTTAACAATATTTCAACATATATAGTTGGTTATGGGATTGGTTTAGATGTTGGAAATTAGCTAAATGACACAATTTACGTTTGAATTTTAAAGCAGCTAAATATATTTAAGTTGAGTTGAAGCACTAGTAATATTCCTCTAACAAGTTTACAATCCAACGAAACAATTTTCAAAACGAATTATTACAAAATAGATCGTGATGTGATCTGACGTTTTTTCATAAGATTATTTATTAAAGAGAGAAGGGACGATCGGCGAAATTTTACGTTAGAGGGAAAGAGGGTGGGCCAAAATGCATGAGAAGCCCTTTCTATGTCCAACAGGGCCAAAATGCATGATAAGCCCTTTCTATGTCCTAACACGCAACATCCAAATTGCTGGACTCTTAACGAGGAAATTAGGGCGCCCCTTTAATCCTTAGCCGCTTTGTCTTTTTATTTGTATTTGTACCCATTTTTTAAAAACTTCAGCTTTCCTTTATAACTGAGAAACTTCAGTTCCGGGTTACTAAACAAAAACTTCAGCTCTAGAGCTGAAGTTTTTATTTTATAACTAGAGCTGAAGTTTCTGGGTTACTAAACAAAAATTTCAGCTCTAGAGTTGAAGTTTGTTATTTTATAACTAGGAAATTTCAGCTCTAGTTGAAATTTTTATTTTATAACTGGCAAACTCCAGCTCTAGAGCTGGAATTTTTATTTTATAACTTCAACTCTTCGGGTTACTAAACAAAGTTCATGTATCGATGGGAAGGAGAAAGCTATTTAAGTGGCCAGAAACCTATTTCGCCTAACTGTAATATATAACAGATGGGAAGGAGAAAGCTATAATTCCTTTTCGTAATAATTACCACAAATTTTGAACGTGAGTTCTTGTTATTGGAACTTATCTAGAGAATCATGGTTGACGTATCCTATAAATTAGAAAAGAAAAAAAAATTTTGAAATTCAACTAGAATGAGTGTTTAAACAGCAACTCTACCCTTTCGGGTAGGGGTAAGGCCTGTGTACGTATTACCCTCCCCAGACCCCACTTTGTGGGAACATACTGGGTAGTTGTTGTTGAGTGTTTAAACAGCAAATCCAGAAGACATGAAGGCTTTTCCGACCATAGTTTAACGATTGAGACTTTGTGACCCACTGCCAAAGGATATGATGTAATGTATGAGACTGTTTATCCCTTAACTAAATATCTTAATTGAGTTTGAGCCTTGGTCCCTGACTTAAATTTTTTTTGATAGGAAACACTTTTTTTCTGAATGGGATCTTACCCAGCGTGAATTGGGATACAATCGAATTCCAATACGAATGTCGAATACTGAATGAGAAACATTTGTGACCTCCAAAGTTCCACCAACTCATAAAACTCTTTACTAGTAACTGAATTTACATATTCAAATGATATATTCTTCTTATTCTTTTCAAGAATTATTTGGTTCATAACTTTTTAAGTCTTTTTACCTTTTCAATGTGCAGTTCACATTCTCGGACCACATTCTTCTTTTTCCTAATCATATTACATCCTCAGCATGGGCAAGTTTCAAAGCATATCATGACTTGTTTTGTGATAACGTAACCTCCAAAAGAAAACAGCCAGAATATTTGAAGAAGTATATAGTAACCTTGATCTAATTGATCATCCACCACCTCTCTATGGCAATAAGAATGGTGTACATTGAAACTTGTCATCTCCAAAAGCCAACACCTTTCTTTGTGGTGGGTCCACACATATCATCACCATGCATATTCTTTCCCTATATAACTCACTTAGCTTTCACAAGAACGTTCTACACACACACACACACACACACATACATATATATATATATATATATATATATATATATATATATATATATATATATATATTGAAGTAGATAAACTTGAAACCAAACTCGTGGTCTTATGTCACCTCATGCAAATTGCAATTATATTGGCATGATCGACCAGCAAAAAGAAAAACAAAGTTTATGTGTGAGATGTAATTTAGACAGTAAATCCTATGCATGTTTCTTTGAGCTATAGAAAGTTGTTTGAGCTAAACTAACTAAAAATGTTGCATTCTATTTGATATGGATGAAAATTCAATTACTTCCCAGATACGTTTTTTTCCTCTGAATTTCTTACTAGGAATAGAAGTATGACGTTTGACAAACAAAAAAATAAAAAAACATGGTGAGATATAGTGGGACGTGTTGGGTATTCTCATTGTTTAGGCCAATTAGCACTTACAGCCATGAGTGTGATTTCATCACTCTAAGCCTCACATAGTTGTAGGTGTTCTGAAAAGGGGCAGTACCAATCATGAAATATATTGTGAATATGTGATGTATAGAAACATGGCACTCAGTTAACTTGATGCCTAGCCATATATAGTGATTTAACATCCAATCTCACGTGGAAAATAAAATGTAACTGTAAAAATCCATGGAAAGTGAAGGTTGTGGGAACGTTATGTACGTGAAGTATACTAACACTACTAGAAATTCGGCCAAAACTGACCGTACTCAACCAACCAACTTTGATTAGTAAAAAAATAGCCGAAAAGACAGATCGAAGTCGGTCAATTTTTCTAAATATTTTTTATTTTCATTTTTTATTACGAAACCAGCCAATATCAGTCAGTTTTTTTGGCATAAAAATGCGAGAAACTATTTTTACATCATGCATAATTTATTTTTCAATAAAAGTTTGGTCGGCTTTTACTTAAATAAATTAAAATTAATATTCAAAAACCTACCGAAATCAGTCGGTTATTTTCGCGCGAAAATACATTAAAGAGTATATATAAATAAAAGAGTCTCAAACCAAAATTCAAGAATTACAGACCCTGATTCGATTCCCAAATGGTATATTTTTAAATTACATAATTAAAAATACCGAGCGCTCGGTTTTTTCGGCAAATTTTTTCTTTTTTGGTTGTTTGTGGATTTAATAACCGATCAAAGTCGGTCGGAAAATACCGACCGAAGTCGGTCGGAAAATACCGACCGAAGTCGGTCGATTGGCTCTACCAACCACCATGAATAGATTGGTTTTCGGTTAATTTTTGCCAATTACCAACCAATATCGATCAATTTTGACCGTCGATTTCCCCCATTTATTTAGTTGTGTAATAACTTATACATAGATGAGCTAACTGATGATGTATTTATTTTCTTCTTAAAGGTTCACGAAAGGAAAAATAAAATAAAAACAGAAAGAATTAAAAGGGAGAGGGGAAGAAAAAGAAAACGAGTAACAAGGAATCCTATAAATTTTACCATAAATGCATATCTTAGTAGCATTTTAGTGACTAGTAATTCGGGGATTAAAGTTTCTAGTTATTTCTTGTTATAGTCCAATATTTGACATGGTCCCAACCACTAGAACAAGTTGAGTTGGGTGGACCTGATTATTCCACTACCATCTTTTTGGAAATTATATCCGCATCAAAAGTTATTATACACTTTATGAATACGAAACAACATATATAAATTATGGGCCAATCATAACAAGTCGTAATAATTCAAGAATCATGTAAAAGAAATAATAATTAATGCCCTAGATTACGATGAGAAGTATTGATAGCTTTTATTCATGATATTGTTTTGGTCTGCCTCTCCATGAAGAGGTTCAGAGCCTTACAATCATGCTGTCTCTCTAAATGAGACAGATATTCCATGTCCATTTTCTCTCTTTCTTTCCTCTGAATAGTGATGGAGAAGAAGCCCCTCCCCTTTTTTGGGTTCATCCCTTAGTATTTATAGTTGTGAGCCACATGAGTAGGAAGTGAGTGGCCGTGATCACGTTGGAATTTTGTCTCTATGGGGAGGCGGGTCGGATATACCTTTGTCCCCCTTGCTTGATTAGATAAATTCCCGTTATAGGTTAGTGGTCATGTTTCTTATCAATAGTGAATTAGTTCAAGATACGATTATCTTTATTGATTATTGCGGGCTCAGATTCTGACCCATACAGTTAGTCCCTCTGTTGATTGAGGTCGTGCTTCGGCTGAGCTCGATGGACGAACTTTGTCGATTATGACCTGAAAAACTCAGATAAGGGACGAGCTACATTCACTCTGGTTTAGACCGTGTTCTCTACGTCGATGACCAATTATGTAGAATTTTTCGGTGTCACGTCGCCATATGATCAAGGTAGGGCACCTCCTCATCATGAAGGTGTATGATGTCGTTAACGTAGTTCGGGCGAGACCGAACTTAGTTACTTTTTGTTCCTTAGTTCACTTAGATTCATGGCGGAGTACGTTTTCTGCAGCGTTTTAGAGTTTCGAGGACGTATGGTGCATTTCCCCCCATTGGTAAGGCATTTTGATCGTTCCGGCTAGTGAGGTTTCAACGGAAAGCCGAGGGGACATTTCCTGATGCTTGTTATGATGATGCACGTCTCGGTAGAATCGAACCATTCGATGGTTAACGGTGTCTATTGGGGTTTCCGAAAGTCATTTATATTGCCTATAAATGTGAGTTGAGGCATCCGTTTATCATTACTTCTTTATTCATCTCAAAATAAGTCTGAGGAAGCTCTTATATTCTGCTAATTCACTTTTCCTTTCTCTTCTTGATCGTGATAACTTTCACTTTTCCCATCAAATTCCATTCTTTTCTTTTCAATCAACTAAGCAATGGCAAGCAGTTATTCGCGCGGTGTCCTTCCAATAAACTTGTCGGTTAATCCTCCGGTGATTGAAGGGCCACCTCCGGCAATGGGAGACGCTGAGCAGGCAAAGACCGGAGGATTTTTGTCAGTTGATGAAGTACTTCCTCGGCCTGGAGGTCCGAAAGTTAATTTTACCGTCGATGGTAGGGAGGACCCTGTGGATGAATCCCCACTGATAGGGGAGATTGGAATGGCCGGATTACGGGAGTAGGGGTCATTCCGACCCGTGCCAACATTATCCTTGCTAGAAGCGAGGAAAGGGTGCAACCGATCGCAGGGGATACTGCATTTTTTATGCGTATCCCTTCAGGTTGGGGTCCATGATTCCACTTCCTATGTTGGTGGTAGACTTCTACCGCCATTACGGGGTGTGCCCGAGCCAGGTCACCCCCTCTCTCTACAAATTACTGGCGATGTTCCTGAAGTACGGGAAATTGGCCGGTAGGGTGGTTAGGTTGCAGCACGTACTCGCCCTTTATGCCCCCCAACTGGTCCGGGGCACCATGCTTCGGGCATGCCCTCGTGGGGCGAGGGGGCTGACGACGACGCTAGATGATGAGGTCGAACACTGCCCTTTTGAGCACTTCTTTTATATTAGGACCGAACACTTAGTAGCGTCCTCTTCTGGGTTCCCGAAGACTTAGAACCATGCACGAGAGTTATTTTATTGTTATAATTAGTTTCCTTCATTACTTCTCTTTTTTTATAAGTCTCGCGTTTTGCAAATGTTAACTCATCGTCACTTTTTGTAGCTGAGAGGTCGCCATCGACCTCGTTAGCAGGGATGCGTGGGTGGCATGAAGCCGTGCTCCCTTATACTAAAGGTATTCGCATATGGGCGTCTTTCTAGGAGAGACACGACCGTAGGCCTACCGCAGGTAAGAAGTCGATTCCTACCTTCGTTTGATTTTTTTTTTATTTTTAATCGGTTTTATTTATCGACCTTGCTTCTTTGTGATAGGGAGGGCGAGCCGTGGCGGGGCTCCTCAGCTGGCCTTCCGGCGGCCTGGTGCAATCGCTCGACTTCTCGCAGCACCGGCGCCGTGCTGCGTTCCAAGGGAGGCATCAGTCGAGTCTTCGGCGGCTCCTTCTCCTCCACGAGCCACATTTCGGGACGAGGGGCCATCGGGGACTATGTGTCCTAGGGATGAATCGTCTTCGGACGAGGAGGAGGAGAGGCTGCTGATCAGGCGCAGGGTCGCATTCACTCCAACTCCTCTCGCAGTAATCATACTGACTCCCTCTATGGCGATTAATATGGACTCCCCTCTGGCGGATACGGGGGAGGGTACAACTGCAACGCCTACCCTTGAGGGCGAACCGAGGGTTGAGGTCACCCAGAATAGCTTAGGCCGCGAGGATACTGCTACTTTGGTGGCTCAGTTGATGACCCCCACAGTTGAGATGGGGGGAGGCTCTACAGTCATTGCTGAAGCCGGGGGACCGAGTGTCCCGTTGGTGGTTGCGGCGGGAGGAAGAGGAGAAGTCGTAGGAGAAGGGTCTAGGTCCGAATCGGATTTGGACCTTGAGGACGTCCGTATGTTCTGAGACGGATTTACAAATGCGGTCGTTCGTGCGGAGGGGAGGTCACAACTCATCGAGGTTCCCATGTATTCAAATTTGCAGCTTCAAGGTTCGATTATGGTGTCGTAGTTCGGGATGCTATGCTCGACGACAGATAATGAGTCACTGAAGGACGTCACGGATATCGGGTTGATGAATGAGGTGGCCGTGATGGGCATAAGTGTATGTATTCATATATTGGTTTGTTCATTCTTTGCCTTGTTTTATTTCTCACTTTAAATGTTGCCTTTGTTTTGCAGTTTTACTTGCTGGAAGTGGAGAGCATCCGCCGAGCTAACATTTGCTCGATGGTATTTTTGCGGGTGTTGGAGAAGTACCGCCGCTACCAGGATAGATGTAGGGAGATGCGTGTGCGTTTGAGAAATGATCCCCGTAGTCGGGCCCTGGTTAAGGAATCGGCGAGGTGAGAACTTCAGGAGCAACAAACACTTGGTGGGATAATCGCCCTTGAGGATCAACTTCGTCAGAAGGACGAGTAACTCGAGGCCGGGAGAAGGGCCGCAGTTGAGTGCGAGAGTCGGTGTGGATCAAGAAGGTGGATGCACTAGAGGGACATATTACAACCTTGAATCGCCAGCTGGACGACGCCTCGATAAGGACGAAGGTGTTACATGGGGCCGTCCGTGCTGGCTAGTCCTAGTTGTCGCTGGTGAGGGATGCTTCCGCTTTCAGGGAGGCTAGCCTCAAGGGGCAGATAGGTACCCTTGAGCGGGACATTTAGGCTATGGCGGAGCGGGTTGCGACCCTGGAGGAGGAGAACCGGAATCTTCAGGAACATGACGCTTCCTCTGGTCATGCTCATGAGCTTTGGGTTTATGCTGAGGCCCAGCATGACGTGTATAAAAATCTGTGGGAGGCCGCTATCGTGACCAAAGCTACTTTTGAGGGGGGGGGGCACAAAAAGGCTAGGGAGGCCCGTATGGATTGTGGTTTTGATGCGGCGACGCTAGAGGCTGACGATGGCGTATATGGGGACGCAGATGGCACCGAGTAGAAAGAAGTGTTTTTTATTGTTTTTTCTCGTATTATTGATCGGCTTCATCCGGGTGTAAGCGGGGATGACCCACAATTATTTTTATGAATAAAAGAGATATTCTTTCCGTTATTTGCCTTGTGTTTGTTTTGCACCTCTGCTTTTTTGGGTTTTTCTTTGCATGCGCTTAAAGGGGTGATTTGCCTTTGAGTTTGACTTCGGTAGGCATGTTAGTTTTGATTGTTGGCGACTCTTCTTTCTCGAGTCAGGGTGATCGAGTAGGAACCGTGGCTTGACGGTGGTGGCGCTTAGCCTTAGTCCTAGTTCGGGCGCGGTCGGGCTACTGGCCGTGATAATAAAAACACGGCCTTGTAGTTTGGCCGAGGCCGAACTTTATGTGTCTCTAATCTTAGTTCGAGTTGGGCGTACTTACTTGGATGGTGAGGGTGTTTAACCCATGCCTTGATTCGTTGGAGATTGCATTTTGCTGAGTTTAGCAGTGAAGGAGCTCTGTCCGAATCCTGGTTCAGCCGTGGTTAGAGCTCGTTAATTTTGAAGATGTTCGCATATGAACATATGGTTCAAGCGAGGTCAAGTTCGTTGAATTTGATGATAAAAGGCACATAGCCCGAGTCCCAGTTCAACTATTGTTGAACTTTTTGGCAAAAGTGCATAGCCTGAGTCCCAGTTTAACTATTGTTAAACTTGTTGGCGAATGCGCATGGCCTGAGTCTTCGTTAAACCGTATTTGAGTTTATTGGCAAAAGGCGCATGGCCTGAGTCTCAGTTTAACTATTGTTAAACTTGTTGACGAAGGCGCATGGCCTGAGTCCCAGTTTAACTATTGTTAAACTTGTTGGAGAAGGCGCATGGCCTGAGTCTTTGTTCAACCGTAGTTGAATTTATTGGTGAAGGCGCATAACCTGAGTCTTCGTTCAACCGTAATTGAATTTATTAGCGAAGGCGCATAGCTTGAGTCCCAATTTAACTATTGTTAAACTTGTTGGTGAAGGCGCATTGCTTGAGTCTTTGTTCAACCGTAGTTGATTTATTTGCGAAGGCGCATATCTTGAGTCCTAGTTTAACTATTGTTAAACTTGTTGGCGAAGACGCATGTCCTGAATTCCAGTTTAACTATTGTTAAACTTGTTGGCGAAGGAGCATGGCCTGAGTCTTCGTTCAACCGTAGTTGAATTTATTGGCGAAGGCGCATAGCCTGAGTCTTCGTTCAATCGTAGTTGAATTTATTGGTGAAGGCACATGGCCTGAGTCTTTGTTCAACCGCTGTTGAGTTTATTGGCATATGCGCATAGCCTGCGTCTTCGTTCAACCATAGTTGAATTTATTGGCGAAGGCGAATAACCTAAGTCCCAGTTTAACTATTGTTAAACTTGTTGGTGAAGGCGCATGGCCTGAACCCCAGTTTAACTATTGTTAAATTTGTTGGCGAAGGCGCATGGCCGGAGTCTTCGTTCAACCATAGTTGAATTTATTGGCGAAGGCACAAAGCCTGAGTCTTCGTTCAACCGTAGTTGAATTTATTGGCGAAGGTGCATGGCCTGAGTCTTCGTTTAATCGTAGTTGAGTTTATTGGCAAAGGCGTATAGCCTGAGTATTTGTTCAACCGTAGTTGAGTTAAATTGCGAATGCGCATAGCCTGAGTCTTCGTTCAACCGTAGTTGAATTTATTAGCGAAGGCACATAGCCGGAGTCCCAGTTTAACTATTTTAAAACTTTTTGGTGAAGGCACATGACCTGAATCCCAGTTTAACTATTGTTAAACTTGTTGGCGAAGGCGCATGGCCTGAGTCTTCATTCAACCGTAATTGAATTTATTGGCGAAGGTGCATAACATGAGTCTTCATTAAATCGTAGTTGAATTTATTGGCGAAGGCGCAAGGCCTGAGTCTTCGTTCAACCGTAGTTGAGTTTATTCCTTAAGGCGTATAGCCTGAGTCTTCGTTCAACCGTAGTTGAATTTATTGGCGAAGGCGCATAGCCTGAATCTTCATTCAACCGTAGTTGAGTTTATTGGCGAAGGCGCATGGCCTGAGTCTTCGTTCAACCGTAGTTGAATTTATTGGCGAAGACGCATAGCCTGAGTCTTCGTTCAACCGTAGTTGAATTTATTGGCGAAGGAGCATAGCCTGAGTGTTTGTTCAACCGTAGTTGAATTTATTGGCGAAGGCGCATAGCCTTAGTCCCAGTTTAACTATTGTTACACTGGTTGGCGAAGGTGCATGGCCTGAATCCCAGTTTAACTATTATTAAACTTATTGGCGAAGGCGCATGGCTTAAATCTTCATTCAATCGTAGTTGAATTTATTGGCGAAGGCGCATGGCCTGAGTCTTCGTTCAACCGTAGTTGAATTTATTGGCGAAGACACATAGCCCGAGTCTTCGTTCAACCGTAGTTGAATTTATTGGTGAAGTTCGATTTTGTTTTGAGACCTTGAGTAGTTTATGCGTTATCTTTCCAATCGGGGTATACGGGTTGCTTTGAGGTGGCTCTCGGCTCGAGATATCTCTGCTCTGGTTTTCGGCCGGGGCCAGTATCGGGGGTGCAGGAGATGCCTCATAGGGATCCTCCCTTAGGGGGGCTTCTTCTTCTTGTCTGCACTATCAGAAATCTGAAAGAGAGAGAGGACTTGCTTGAGCTGGGTTATTTTTTCTTTTTCGGCGTTTCTTTTCTTTTGGGTTCCGGGAAGAACTACGTGATCTTGCTAGGAAATCCTCACAGATGACGCCAAATTGTTTGCATAAAAAATTATCATACTCTTTATGAATACGAAATAACATATATAAATTATGGGCCAATCATAGCAAGTCGTAATAACTCAAGAACCATGTAAAAGAATAATAATTAATGCGCCAAATTAGGATGAGAAGTATTGACAGCTTTTATTGATGATATTGATTTGGTCTGCCTCTCCATAAAGAGGTTCAGAGATTTACAATCATGTTGTCTCTCTAAATGAGATAGATATTCCCTGTCCATTTTCTCTCTTTCTTTCCTATGAATAGTGATGAAGAAGAAGCCCTCCCCTTTTCTGAGGTTCATCCCTTAGTATTTGTAGTTGTGAGCCCCATGGTAGGAAGTGAGTGGCCGTGACCATGTTGGGATTTTGTCTCCATAGGGAGGCGGGTCGGCTGTACCTTTGTCTCCATTGCTTGAATAGATAAATTCCTGTTATAGGCTAATGGCCATGTGTCTTATCAATAGTGAATTAGTTCAAGATACAATTATCTTTCTTAATTATTGCGGGGTTAGATTCTGACCTATACAATGTTATGGTAACCATTATATATGGAAAGGTAGCACCTAATTGTTTATAAGAAGTTCAAAAATATTTCACTCATTTACAATTTTTTAACTTTGTATAATACATATATGCAGCGACAGATCCAAACATTTTAATAGAGACAGTGAAAGTGAAAGACTCAATGAGAGAGATTTTATTCCAGATTGTTTTTATATTTTAATAAATGTGGTTATAGCAAATATATATTATAACATATCATAAAAATTAATTGCATAAAAATCTTAACATTTTTATATATAATAATAAATATTATATAACGATGTTGTTATATAAATGTTTCACTGCATATATTATTTCGAGGAAGAAGGGATATTGCGGCCTAATTGTTATTGTGGGCCGCTGGCTGGTTTAGAAAGATCTGAAGGGTGGGGATATATAATTAGGAATGGGATTTTTTCTAACTATAACCATATGTGAAACCTTATTACCCTAATTATGTATAGTTTGTTAATTATCTGCCCAGTCCACACTTTTACTATAATTTATATATCATTCGACTATTAGACATTCAAAGGGCCGAATATTTCCTAAAAGCCGCACTAAAATTAAGGAGTGAATCTTGATGTTAATTGATTCTACATTAAATTTAATTATTAAAAAGGGAAAGGAGATTTCTCATCTGCATATTTTTTGCCAAAACTACAATTTAAAGTCTCGAAAAAATAAAATAAACGAACATCTACTAAAATTACGAACATATTCAACTACTAACAGCTTCGAAGATTTGAAATCAAATTGTAGAAATCAAAATCTATTCTTCATCGTTTCTTCTATCAAATTATCGCTCGTATATATCTCTTCTTCTTCTTCTTCTTCTTCTTCTTTTCTTCTCTCAATCTAAAAATCCAAAAAAACATCATCAACAACAACAAATCATGTCCAAAATCACAATTATGCTACAATTTAATGATAATTGGGATAAATATGGCAGATTTGGAGATTTTGAAGTTGATGCAATTGAGGTAGATGCGAATGTAGGTTTGTATAGTTCGAAAATGCTTAGAATTTTAGTATTATGACATTATCTAAAAATTTACTACATAAATCTACAATTTAACTATAAGTTTTTTATTTGGTGCAGGAAAAAATAATTTAATATACAATATCTTCAGATTGTAGATAAATTGTAGGCAAATTATAGTTTACTTGTAGTTTGTAGTCAATTTGTAGAAAAATTATAGACAAACTGTAGAGATATTGTAGTTGCTATATTTTTACTATTGTAATTTTTTTTCTTTGTGTTTGTTCTGAAAATGTAGGTGAGGGCTTCAACAGATCATATACATTTTGTGTTGGATGGTGTGAAGCGGTACATTGTGTGTCTAGAAAATAAGAAATGTAGTTGTGGCTAATTCGAACTTGAAGAGCTTCCATAGGTAAATAATTTTCAGATTGTAGCTATAATGTAGGTTAAATGTAGTTAATTTATAGTTTTTGTAAAATTTTATAGACAATTTACATATTAATTGTGGATAACACATTTCTACGAATGGAGTATTTATTTCTTATTTTTTCTTGTGTAATTTATATTCAATTGACAATTATATACAAATATTACATAGAATATTTTTTGTTGTGTAATTTATATTAAACTGATAGTTATATACAAATATTACATAGACTTGGAGGTAAACATCTAAAAATTATGATAAAAAGCTACAAAATATATATATAATAACTACATTGAGTCTTCACACAATATAGATAGTTTGAAGATTATTGGCGAGGAAAATATACGTCAAGGAGGCGAGAGAGATGCAACCAGAAAATTGCCGAGGGGGAGGGAAGCTGGAGGTAGTGAAGGTAAAACGTGGGGGTGTGGGGGGGGGGGGGGAGAGAGATGCGGGTAAAGGTAAATGTGAGAATATATGCTCCTAAATTAACGCCTAATATAAATGAAGCATTAATTATACCCCTAATTTGAATTATGATATATAAATGGTAATTTGGTATGCTAAAATATAATTAACATAAACCTTAAACATTGAGGGTAATAAGATTTTATATATGGTATAGAAATGTAAAAATTCTATTAGGAATTAAGGGGCCTAATATATCCTTCTTAAATATCCCACCTAATTCCAACTTAATTATTCCATCACATGCGTACATCATAGTTGGATTTAATTAACATAGTACGATTAATCCTGATTTGTAATTGCATCATCACAAAAACATTAGAAACAGAGCTTCAGATAAGATTATCTCTTCCTCTCCCCGAGTCCCGATAAAATCTGTTTATTTTTAAATGACTATCTATTGTTTGAGTCGAGAGTCTATCGGAAACAACCTTTTTTTCTTCGCAAGGTGCTGCATACACTATTCTCTTCATACCTTATTTGCGGGATTACACTGAATTTATTGTTGTTGTAGTAGTTCGGACAATATTTTGTTGAAGTTAAATGAAAAAAGTATTTGAACTTGAAGTTTAAGAAAATGAATAATTGGAAGTTGAGATAATTTTACTTCAAAAAAAAAAAAAGAGTTGAAGATTTATAAGTGAACCATAATCTTGCTTTTCACTAGCTAGTATTTCAAATATAGGTAATATATCATGGGTTAATATGACAAGAGAAAATCATTATATAGTGTTACCAAAAAAAAAAAAAAAAAAAGAATTTGCCTTCATCTTGAGTTTGCTAAAGGGATAGACAAAGATATCTTACGATTTAACGTACTTTTCCTAGCATGCGTCCTTCCTTAATTCTTTGCCACGTTATTCGAAAATTCTACTTGTTGATAAAAGGGGCTCGATTTTCTTTATTACTTTTTTCTTCTATTTTTTCTCTCTGTTTGCGTCTAAATATAAAACATTTAGTTGACTAAGATCACTTTCAAACAATGCGTCAAAATAATTTCCTTTTAGCTTTATTTATATGTATAGTATGATAACATGCAATCTAAAAAGATAAATGAGAAGTCACTATAGTGCGCCTATGGGTGGCTTTACTGTAGTTCTTTACTTTTGGACCTAATTGGTGATTCAGAAAAAGAGAAAATGACACTGTATATTTCCGAAAAAAAAAATAAAAAAATATATATATATATATATATATATATATATATATATATATATATATATAATTTTATATAATTTTTCAACTATTAAATATAAATAGTTTCTGACACGAGCTAAAAGAGATAATACCTCTTTAGAAAAGGATCTACCACCTTCATTATTAACAAATACTTTCGGGTCCCTTTATAAAACATACCAGAATCTGTTCATATAAGATAGTTAACCAGAAAAGTTCTTAAAATGTACACACACAATATTTGTATTAAACTAACAAATGTATAATATACATCTTTGTGATAAACTTTTATATCATTTAACCACGATCAAATATCTTGTATTCGCAATGTCATTTCATTTATTGTTTCTTTGGCTTTCTCTATAAAAGTAGTTCCCTTTTTAATATTTAAGTATGGTTCCACTTCTCAAAATTAGTCACTCTAACTTGACTTTGGTAGACAAAGTTGCAGGATATTTTGATCTAAAAAGTTAATAAATTTGAGCGATAATATTTCCTCGTGTTAGGCGAAAAGGTTAAATAACTAAAGTTGGAACATAGAGATAATCCATTGATATGATACTTCGTCAGCTATAATATAATAGCTAGCTCCCCATATTCTAAATGCTGAGTGAAAATAACACGGGCTAATCCGTTTTCGGATTGGTAATTGAAAAATATCAGTATTTGCAAAGTCATTGAAAAACTATTTACTATTTTATGCGAAGATAATATTTCGGCAGAAATACCCTAGTTGAAACACAGAAAGTGTTGGAAAAATTGGATGATTATGGAGATCATAAAATGTTTAACTTGAAGCGTATCAATGATACCGTCCTTAAAGACATTTTGTTCATACCGTGATAAATAATATTAGGCTTATCCCCCAGGATTCAACAAGCTCTTCTAGTATAACTAGGAGCAAAAATAACAAAGTTTAATGAGAAAAAAACCCAAAAAAAAGAAAATGGAAGAAAAGATTTTTAGCTTTTTTCACTGTACTACCATGAACACAAGTTGATAGCTCTATATATATATATATATATATATATAGTTCATAAAAAACAACAATCTGAAAATGAAGAAACCTCCAAGCCATAAAAGCTTTTCAATTACAATACATTAAAAACAAAAAGTAACGTATAAGAAAGGAATAAAATGGACAGTATCACAAATACTAACAAAAGCCATTAAGCCTATAAATTATATGGTTAAGAAACGGTAAAATCAATAAAGGATACTGTTGAGAATAGTAAAAGTGAAGTAAGGTAGTAGTGTGTAAACTAACTTAAATTCATAGGTGTATTTGTTATTTGTAGAAGTTAGAAGCTAACTTAGTGTTTAGTCGGTGGATTAGCTTTATAAAAGTGTTTTAGGAAGTTAACTGCACTGTAGTTCGTTTTTCTCTTTGTGAAAGAAGATGAAGCTCTTAGCTCAATCTTCCATGAATGATCTTCCTCACTAAATTTTCACATGGTATCATCGCGATTGGCCATAAGTATGGTCGTTTGGAGTAATTTTTGCTAGATAAACTCTTCATCGGTCAGAGTTCAACCATGGGAACAGTTGACAATGAGCTACCTGAAAAATTGAGTCACAATCACCCATTTTTTCTCAATTCTATTGATAATTCGGGAGCTGTGTTGATTTCTCTTCAGCTACGAGGAGAGGAAAACTATTCTGTATGGAGTCGAGCAATGAGGATTGCAATCCTAGGCCGGAAGAATATAGGGTTCATCGATGGGGCTTGTAAAAGGGAAGGTTACGATCGTACTCAATTTAATACGGTCAATTAAGTTCAGAGTTGATCCCACAGGGAATTAACATATCAACTGCAACTTTCACAACCCAAGAATACTCATGAAGCAGCTTCCCAAACTTTTGAATATATTTTTGTGGATGTTTTCTACTAACTAACTTTTGCAAGAAACTAAAGACTTGAAAGAAATAATTGAATGTTGTGTAAAGAATGAAGAGAAAGACTAAGGTATTGATTTCCCCTATTGATGGAATCCCTTCTGTTTATGCTCATACAAATTGTCAATATTATTTTATCAATCATGAACATTATTTCTACCGTAATTCTCTCCCGAACAACTACAATAATTTACTATTGCACTCTCCCGAGCTACCCTAGCTAGCTTTAATTTGAATGGTTCACTTTAGATTGCACCCAAGATTTCGTTATTCCTAACCCCACCTTTACGCCTACAATTATAGATTTCTCCAATAATCTAGGTATGGTGTTGTTCAACAATTTACCTAAATATGCACTCTTTTCCAAGTTATGCACATTAAATAGGCACATCTAATTGAGAGCTCTATCAATTAACTACAACAAGAATGAAGTTGAACAAATAAAAATCTAGCTAACAATTTGTAATCACATAACCTAGAAGTTCATCACTCAATAGGTTCCATCAAAACCTTAGATAAAAAATTAGCTACTCATAATCAAAGAAACAAGATAGATAATTGAATTCATAATCAAAGATTCAATATAAAATCAAGAAAGATGTTGAGAGAGTTCTCTCTAACTAGTTTTCTTGCAAAAGTAGTGAATAATACAATACTTGCCTCTCTTGGGCGAATCCTAATATTAAATATAGGGTTTAGGTTACATAATGCACGTTTGGACAATTTTATCCTTCAAATTTTCGGCTTCCACCGCGGTCCGACCGCGGTCGCGGTGGAACAAGCTTTCTGATTCTTCAAAAGTTCCACGGACCTCTTCTACCGCGGTTCTACCGCGGTCGCGGTTGGACCGTGGTAGAACAGTGCTACAGATTCTTCCATTCATTTTTTCAGTATAAACTTCCAACTTGTTCCACACTTGGCCTTTTCACCATCTTATGACTTCAAAACTGCTCCTTTAGTCTTCTTTAGCTCATGTGTACCTATAACACACTAAAAAAATTAATAAAAGCATTTTGTCATCAAAAACAATATCAAAATAATAATAAAGTGCGATTATTTAGGGCATAAATATAATCAAATTCACCTATTATCAATACCCCACACTTAAACCTTTGCTCGTCCTCGAGCAACCTTAATCACACCTTAGGCCAATTTTAATAATGCCTCCCCCAAAATATGACACAAAAGCTATCTTTCATGATTAATCTAAGACATGCATAATCCTTACCCAACTGTAAACTCAAATGCTAGCATATTATTGCTTACTCTAATTATTATCACAAACTTGCAAACTTATCTTTTTCTTCCTGAGTTACATGCCCTCACACACTATATTGAGAGAAGTTCCCACACATAAACAATTTAGAACATGGAACTTATAGATATAGGAAAGATTTCACTCACTCTCAACAAAGAACATTCATATGCATACAACTACACCATAGGCTTGCCCCTAGTGTAATACTCCACTAATCGAGTTATTCAATCACAGATCAAGAGGTCTTTAAGGGTTGTAATGTTGGCTATGGGATGAGTAGGATACTTTTGGTTATAGTGGCTAACCTCCCTAAGCACTTTTTTTCTTTTTCACAACTTCCCTTTAGGCTTTTTCATTATGCCTCCCCTAAACATTCCTTCACCTTTTCTTCACTTTTAATCCCCAATTTTCTGTTGGTGTAACCGGTTTTTCTATTTTACATATATACATTGATTTTTTTTCATTGCTTTGTAATGCATTTACATTATTTTGCCAGCTCACCATTTTCTAACATTCATTCTTGATTTTCCCCTTTTCAATTTCCCTTCACCCCACAGTTTGACTTTTGCATATTTATTACAACACAAGTGCTTCTAGGAGGTAAAGTAGAACAATATATGATATAGATTTTTATGAACATTCAAGGGTTATCAAAGAACAGGCTTAAGGCTCAAAGGGGTTAACTAGGATACTATGTACATGTGAATTCACAGTTTATTGATTTATGGGGTTACACAAAGAAATGCCTCTATCATCTCTATAACCAAACAACTTCTATTTCGCTTTGCACACACACAAGGCAAGTTCTAAGTATCATGTAAAAATATATAATGTAGGTAAAAGCTCACACACACTTAGCATGCAACTAATATAGAATCACGTTCATCTACAGAGTCCTATCAATGTTCAAGCAAGTTGTAATGTGCAATTTAAGGCATATCCTAGAATCTACAGTCAAGCTTAGATGATACATCCTCAGGTTCATTTTAGTTTTGCTAATGTGCATACTTGGGGTTACAAGTTAACCTTTACCATCTAATCCTCAAAAAGAAAAATCTACCTAACCCGGTTCAATAAAAACCCTTGGAAAAGAACCATAGTCAAAAGAAAAATCAAGAGGGAGGTGATGCACTATCTAGAAAAAGAAAAGAAAAGAAAGAAAAATTCCTACATGGACTACTTCCCTCAAGATTACTTGTCCAAATAGTCCGTCATCAGGAAGAGCCCTCTACTCATATTTTTGGATTTTTCAAATTTTTGATTTTTTGTGTTTTTATTCCGACTTAGACCCTTAAGAAACCCGTCGCCAAGTATCCATTATCGGGCCAAGCTAGCTAATATAATTAACAACTACAACTACTATGTACAACATATAATACAAGATAAGTTTCCCACCCCACACTTAAGATCATGACATGTCCTCATGGCATAATAATCAATGTATAGCACAGAAGGGTGAGAAAACATACCTGTGACTCACTTAGAGTCGGAGACGGTGGCGAGGTCGATATTGCAAGCGTGACCCAGAGCTCTGAACCATGGCATGAACCGATTCTCAGTCCTAGCTTGCCTTTGAGACATCGCGTCCATGCGCATGTGTAGGCCGTCCGCGGAGGTGCATAGATCCGCAACCTTCTCCTCCAAAGACCTAAGCATAGGTCTAGTGGACTGGGACCTAGATAGGCCAGCTCAATAATGATTGTGCCTAGAGGGGCCTGCGGAGTCCAGTGGATCTCTGGGACTAGACAACTGGCACAAGGTCATCCTCATCATCTATATCAATAGGGTCGGTACCTCTACCCACCCGGATGTAAGAAGCCTTGAATGGAGCTTTTTGAGGAAGCTCACCATCCGTAGGTAGTACGGGAGTCCGGTAGAAGTGGCACAGAGAAGTGACTAGAGACGGGAAGTAAAATCCCTTGGATTTGAGGGGTCTCCTTAGCATCATCTCGTCAGCTATCAAGCGGGCAACGTCAACGTCCCGCTGGGCGACAAAACACCATGTTAGCAATGCCCTATTAAAGTTAACATCTATTGTGTTGCTGGAGGGCAGAAAACGGTTACAAACAACTGTAAACCAGCACTTGGCAATATGAGTGAAGCTACTAGAATTGAGAGTACTTTGGTCTTTAATCCAGATAGGATGACCATTGACACACAAGACCTCAATCATGGTGTCCCAAGTGACACCAGGCCTGTCGTGGTAAAATTCCACGTCACCAGAAAAAGCGGGCAGTCTCAAAGCCTGCCTAATAGTAGGCTCTTTGGCCCAAAAATACTTACCTCTGATGAAGACTTCTCTGAACATTCCGTAAGGTGCGTTCGCATAGAACTCCCTAACTAACATCTTGTTGATGAGGGTCGGTTCATCAAACAACACCAAGGTATCAGGTAAACAGTGCAAGATGTAGCATGGATGCCAATAAATTACGAATGTTGGAATGTCATGATAGATAATACAAATAGGAACAAATGCATGAGTCCAATGTAATTCAGATGACAGTACACTTCGGTACCCACTACGGCGTGCAGCCTGAGCTATCCATATATTTAACGTTAACGACGCTCACTAGGGGTGTGTACAAACTCCGGAGGTGTGCCTACATCCCAAGTACAATAACAAGCCATCTCGTGGCATCAACCAGGCCCTCCGCCTCAATATCAATATAACACCGCTGCGGCATACAGCCAGATCCATGCTTAATCTAGTTATGCATATAAGCCACTTGGGCAATGTTAATATGATAGCTCTCAGCTCAAAATGTCATAAAATATTATTTAAGTTTTCAAATCTTAGAAAAATGGCTGAGTTTGCAAAACAGTATTTAAATGTTAGACCGAGATCAAATAATATGCAAAGTAATGCAAAATAGTGATATCAATCCCTGAAGGATTCGCATAGTTGGCAATCAGCCTAAATTATGATGATAACAAGTAGTTTCAGACAAATACGTAGTAATTTCATCAATCGGGACAAATCAAGTCACAATCCCCAATGGTCCTCTACCCCACGCTCGCTATCCGGCGTGCAAGTCACCTCAATAAAATACTATGATGTGTAAATTTAGGGTTTCAAACCCTCAGACTATCATTTACAATCATTACTCACCTAGAACCGGTTGAATGTCTAGCTCGCGACGCCTTTGCCCCTCAAATCGGCCTCCACGCGCGTCGAATCTAACCAAAATCAGAGCGAATGCATCACAATATGCTAAGGAATAATACCCAATTGAAAACAATCGAAAAATATCTAAGATCTCGAAACTAGCAAAACCCGAGCCCCCGGCCCACTTCTCAAAAAATTACAAAATTCACATCACCGGATTCCTCGTCTCAACACGAGTCTATACATATCAAATTTACCAAAATCATAGTCCATTTGACCCTTCAAATTCTATTTTTAATTAAAATTTCTCAAGACCTAGCCTCACTCTCTTTTGATGAATTTCAACCAATTTCCATATTAAATCCATCATAATTTCGTGTATTTAGACCAAGCGACTTACCTCCAATCACACCTAGTCAAAATCCTCCTTCAATTCCGTCCAATAGCTCTCAAGCTCGCTTAAAAATGGTGGAAATAACATAAGCCTCGCGGAACAAAAATGAATATAAAACCCTTTTGGCATCAGGGGTTTCTGCTTTTGCGGTCCCCAGGCCCGCTTTCGCGTACCCACTTCTGCGGTTATTGTTCGCTTCTGCGGAATTTCATCAAAACATCCAAGGCCTCTTCTGCGACATATTTTCCGCTTCTGCGGAACTCCATCTAAAATCCAAAATCGTTTCTACGATCGCTCGTCCGCTTCTGCAGACACGTTTGCGCGAAAAAAATTCTGCTTCTGCGGAACTACCCTACTCAGCTCTTGACCACTTTTGTGACCACCATTACGCTTCTACGGAACCACTTCTGCGGTCCATTTCTGCAGAAGCGAACATACCATATCAATATAACACCGCTGCGGGATGCAGCATGATCCATGCTCAGTCCAGAAATGCACATAAGCCACTTGGGCAATGTTAACATAATAGTTCTCAGCTCAAAACATCAATAAAATATTGTTTAAGTTTTCAAATCTTAATAAAATGACTGATTTTGCAAAATAGTATGAAAACCTTGGACCGAGATCAAATAATATGCAAAGTAATGCTAAAATAGTGATATCAATTCCTGAAGGATTCACATAGTTGGCACGAAGCCCAAATTATGATGATAAAAAGTAGTTTCAGTCAAATACGCAATAATTTCATCAATTGGGATGGACCAAGTCACAATCCCCAATGGTGCTCTACCCCACACTCGCTATCCGACATGCTAGTCACCTCAATACAACACTATGATGTGAAAATTCGGAATTTCAAACCCCCAGGACTATCATTTACAATCATTACTTACCTCGAACCGGTGGAATCTCTAGCTCGTGATGCCTTTGCCCATCAAATCGGCCTCCACGCGTATCGAATCTAACCAAAATCAGAACGCATACATCACAATGTGCTATGGAAACAATACCCAATCGAAAACAATCAAAAAATAGCAAAGATCTCGAAACTAGCAAAACCCGAGCACGAAAACTTACATAATTTACATCACCGGATTTCTCGTCTCACCACGAGTCTATACATATAAAAATTTTCCAAAATTAGAGTCCATTTGACCCTTCAAATTTCATTTTTAAATTACAATTTCCCAAGCCCTAGCCTCAATCTCTTTTGATGAATTTTAACCAATTTCCATGTTAAATCTATCATAATTTCATGTATTTATGCCAAGGAACTTACCTCCAATCACAACTAGTCGAAATCCTCCTTCAATTCCGTACAATAGCTCTCAAGCTCGCTTATAAATAGTGGAAATAACATAAGCCTCACGGTACAAAAATGAATATAAAACCCTTGTGGCATTAGGGGTTTCCGCTTCTGCGGTCCCCAGGCCCGCTTCCGCATAACCTCTTCTCCAAAATTTCATTAAAACATCCAAGGCCGCTTCTGCGATATATTTTTCGCTTCTGCGGAACTCCATCTAAAATCCAAAATCGCTTCTGCGCCCTGTGGCAGACATGCTTGCGCGAAAAAGGTTCCGTTTGTGCGGAACTACCCTACTCATCTCTTGACCGCTTTTTGTGACCACCATTAAGCTTCTGCGGAATCGCTTCTGTGGTCCATTTCCACAGAAGCGAACATACCAGATACCAGCTAAAAATCTACCATTCCTCAACTCAAATTTCATCCCGTTAGCCATCTGATATCACCCCGGGACCTCAACCAAAGGTACCAACACATCTTAGAACATTATTTAAACTTGCTCCAATCATCAAACTACCTCAACTAACACCAAAATCATCGAATTACATCGGATCAAGCCTAAGTTTGTTAAACTTCTGAAACATGCCTTTGATAAAAAAAAATCAACCAAACGACGTCCGAATGACCTGAAATTTTGCACACATCACAAATCACATATCAAGGCTACAACAACTCTCAAAATTCCATTCTGACCCTCGAATAAAAATCTCACCTATCAATCGGAATTCACCAAAATACCAATTTCGCCAATTCAAGCCTAATTCTACACCGGACCTCCAAAATCACTTCTGACCACTTTCCTAAGTCACAAATCATCCCCCAAAGCTAACCTAATCACCAAAAATATCATTCGAGCCCTATAACTCATAAGTCAACGTCCGGTTGACTTTTTCAACTTAAGCCTTCCTTAAAGAGACTAAGTGTCTCATTTCTTATCAAAGCCAATCCGAATCAACTCTCACATACCACATACCGATAACGAAAGATGAAGAAGTATAAAATGGGGGAAATGGAATGATAACTCATGAGATGACAGGTCGGATCGTCACAATACCCTTTCCACAACTCATAAGGAGTTTTACCCATTTCTTATAAGGAATTTTATTTTGTAAATGGAAAGCAGATAAAATGGCTTCACCCAAAGATTATCCGGAGCACTAGAACTAATAATCATGCTATTCATCATTTCCTTTAAGGTCCTATTTTGTCTTTCCGCTACACCATTTGACTGTGGAGAATATGGCAGAGTTATCTCGTGAATTATGCCTTATTTCTTACAACAATCATTCAACAAAATAAATTAACCACCTCTATCGGATCTTACTCTTTTGATTTTCTTATCTAATTAATTTTCAACTTCAGATTTATAATTAAAAATTTATCAAAAACTTCATCTTTATTTGTCAACAAATAACCTTTTGTACGTCTAGAAAAATCATCTATAAAAGTCACATAATATTTTTCCTTCCTCTAGTCGTAGTTTTTTTAAGTCTTCTAAATCATTATGAATTAAACTTAATAATTCAGATTCTCTAAATACGTAAGCACATGATTTCTTAGTTTGATTAGCTTCTGCACAAACTTCACACTTATGAAAAATTAATATTTAAAATAAAACCTTCAGAACGTATTTTTTTAATATAAGATAAACTAACATGTCCTAATATAGCATGCCATAAATTAAAAGAATCAATCAAGTAAGCAGAAGTACTAGCATTTTTATTGATAGCATTGAGTACAAACAAGTCATGGTTATAATAACCCTTGCCAACAAAATTATTGTTCTTGGTCAACACGACCTTCTCAGATTCAAAAGAAACCTTCACCCCCAATTTTTCTAATAATCCCACAGAGAACCAATTGGCTCGGATACTAGGAACATGTAACATGTCATTCAATGCCAAAATTTTGCCAGATGTGAGTTTGAGAAAAACTTTGCCTTTTTCAAGAACTGGAGTACTCCTTGAGTCACCAAGATATACAACTTCTTCTCCTTCCTCAACTTGGGTGTAAGACACAAAGTCTTTTTTATTAGCACATATGTGCCTAGTGGCACCAGAATCTAACACTCAGTCTTTCACATTGGCCACAAGGTTCACTTGGGAAACAACTGCAGCAATTATGTCATCCGCATCGGCTTCAGTTAAATTTACTTTAGCCTTAGCGGGACTGTCGTTCTCAACCCTCTTACGACGTTGAGCAACATGATGGAAAACAAAGCAGTTACCTTTTTTCTTGAAGGTTTGATTGCTGTTTTGAGCTTATAACTATTTCTTTTATCATACATGTTATTTGATTTGTTCTGCCGCTTATTATTATCCACGAGGTTGGCTCTTGTAGCAATCTCCTTTCCTTTGTCAGCAACATTTTGCTTGCGATTTGTTTTTAACTATAATATGCTTGACCAAGTCCTTCAGCGACAATTGCTTGTGTTTGTGTTTTGATTGTTGTTTGTTGTCACTCCAAGATTTGAGAAGCTTTTCTATAAGCATACCAGCAACAAATTGTTCAGGCAGAGAAATATCTTCAGATTTGAGATCATCAATCAACTTGTGATATTCGTTAATTAGTGAAGTTATGTCCTTGTCCTCCGTCATCTCCCACTTGTAGTAGTTTCAAATTACAAACTTTTATTTAGTAGCATCTTCAGTAGTGTACTTTATTACCATTGACTCTCATATTTGTTTTGCCTCCTTGTATGAAACGTAGACATTGAACAATTCATTAGAAAGAGTAATAATTATAGTATGTCTACATACCTTATTAGCATGAACTCATTGATCCATCTGAATGGAAGTTGCTTCAGTTGGATTAGGATCAGTAAGTGCAAAAACAACTCCATGCATATCCAAAATAGAATGCATCCGTTCCTACCAACGCTTAAAATTATCTCCACCGAAAACGTCAATTTCCAAAACATCAGGAAAAGGTTTGACATAGGTAATTGGCGATAGAACAACAACAGAAATAGTTGGTGCAACAAGTGTAGTAGCATCAACATCAACATTAGCAGCGTTGTTCTCCATAATAACTATGTGAAAATATCCTTAAGATTGTTGAAAAAAATTGGATGATTATGGAGAATAAAAGGTATAGCTTGAGGCGTGAAGGACACTGTCCTTAAGGATATTTTGCCCACACCGTGATAAATAATATTAGGCATATCCCCCAGGATCCAACAAGCTCTTCTAGTATAACTAGAAGCAAAATGGATTCGACAAGCTCTTCTAGTATAACTAGGAGCAGAAACAACAAAATTTAACAAGAAGAAAATCCAGCACAAAGATGAAGAAAATATTTTTAACTTTTCTCACTCTACTACCATGAATACAAATTGATAGCTCTATATATAGAGTCAGAAAAAATAACAATCTGAAAATGAAGAAACCTCCGAGCCATAAAAGCTTTTCAATTACAATACATTAAAAACCAAAAGTAATGTATAAGAAAGGAATAAATGGCCGCCAGTATCACAAACTAACAAGAGCCATTAAGGCTATAGATTATATTGTTAAGAAACGGTAAAATCAATAAAGAATACCAAACCGTTAAGAGTTAAGTCCATAACGTTGAACTATCAAATACCAAGTATTAAAATATAGTTATGACCTCCAATTATCAGTTTTAAAATATTAAATTTATAATTTGAAAATTATGCTATCAATATAATTTGTAATAAGACCAATTATATTATTTTAAGAAAATAAATTTGGACATAACTTTAAACAATTCTTTTTGAGATATTAAAACTATTTTTGTCTCAACAGAAAGTTCCACCATTAGTTATGTTAGACTCCAGCATATTACTTTGGAATTTTATATGTAAAAAATTCGAACTCCAACATATTATGTTGAAATTTTTTTTATTATTAAGGATTTTTTTTGGAAGAAACCTGAATTCTTATATATATATATATATATATATATATATATATATATATATATATATATATATATATATATATATATATGAAGAATGGAGGAGTCAAAATTGGGCCACATTTTTGAAAAAAAATCATAAAATCCATGGTAGAAATTGATTAATACTTGGCATGAGCCCTATGCCAAGTAAAATCTCTTTTTACCATCCCTTTTCTATTTTCTTTCTCTAAAACCAAAGAAGAGAAAAAGATAGAGAAACTGCAGTGAACAGAAACCACATTATTGAAACCGAAAGTGCACAATCAATAATATGAGAAGATAAGGACCTTAGCTTCCTTATAGGTTCATAATCATTTTCTTTTGGTCCTTCCCATTCTACTTTACCATGTTTCTTTGTCTTACTTTGGTTTACTTCTCCTCAACCACAACATATTACTCATCATTACTTTTTCTTCTTAATTTTGTTCTTACTTTGTACATGTTATTTGTAGTTTGACAGCCTTTAAATAATTGATTGAACCTTTCTATCTCTATAAAGTTACTTTATATTCTGATAAATTTTGAACTTTTTTTTTGTATGGATAAGCATGACATGTACAGTGACACCTATTCAGAGTATTGACTGAAAAGCTTTTGAGGTCAAGACATAACACATTAGGCCAGCAAAAAGTAGGAATGGCCCATGGAAAATAGTGTATTAGAATTCGACTCATACATGACCTACAGGTCATGTATACAAGAAAATTTGAAAAATAAAACCGAATAAAAAATGTAGAATGCATGTATGTTTTTATTCATGAACTAAGGCGGAATTAAAGAGAAGGGTATAGAATATTTTAATTATGATACATATACTAGACTAGGTACATCTTAGTACAACACTTATAGATACCTATGTATTATAGCTATTTAATTTTTTGTTAGTTAAGTTAGAAGAAGTAAAGAAAACTACTTTCCACCACTTATTTCAGCAGATGAAATGTATGTGTGTGTGACGTCCTTCTCTTGTGTGTGTGTCTATGCTCTATATATATAAAGAGAGATTGATTGCAAATCCTAATTTGTTTAATTTTACTTACAATTACAAAGCTACAACCTTCCACTCAAATAGCATAACAGTAATGGTTGCCAAATGGATACATTTTACGTGAAAAAATAGATATATATATATTTAATAACACAGATATTCTTATTTTCTCCACCTCTTAAAAAAACGTTAGTCCTCGAACGTACTAAGAATTATTCGGAAGAGATTACTAAGAACTCACGGTTGATCCCACATTACCACATTCGAAATATGTATGACAATTCCATCTCAATTGAGATTATTCTTTTCCTCCATATATATATGTATATATATATATATATATATATATTTTTTTTTTTAATAACACAGATATTCTTAATGCAACCAATAATATCTACTTAGTCAAAAGAATGTTAATAGTCGTCCACGTCATAGTATTTTTCCTTATTATAAGTTGTCAACTTACTAGTTCGATAGTGTATTTTTTTACTTCTCTTTCAATTAAAACATTGTAACCTGTGTTGAAGTCGCAGTACATAAATAGAAATGTACTTTCTAAAATTTTAAGCTTTTAGACGAGACACTAACAAACTTCAATATGATATTAGAGCAGGTAAAGGTCTTGAGTTTGAGTCTTATCATCATCCACTAACAAAGGCACATGCTTGAGTCATAAAAAGGAATCAAGTATGTACGTACGCAAGGAGCGTGTTAAAAACATAATTAAGTAAATAAAAATATTTTATGTCTAACAACTTAAGTTTTTAGATGAGATTTTCACAATATTTGATAGAGCCTAGAGGTGTTATCTTACATATCCGATCTCCTGACATCTCTCAACCCCAAAAGGATTTAAAACGGAGAAGGGAAAAGCACAGTATAAAACAAGGAAAATATCGATCACGGGAGAATATATATGAAGTTGCCACTTGAACAAAAACTCCAATAATGATAGGAAAAAACCAAATTCCAAGTTGACTCAAATATAGAGGTAAAGTAGGGAAGTGTGTTGAACCAGAGATTATGCTTCTAATGACAAGACAAATTTAATTCAAGAATGGTGTTCTATTTTAAGTTATATAGCAGACCAACCTCATGGATGGGAATAATTGCATTTCAAAATATAGGGTCCTGCCAAATATATCAAAATTTGATTGGTACATCCAAATTAAATAATTGCGCAAAACATCAAGAATCTGTTCCCATGTGATCTTCTGGAACCAACCAAGCCTATCTCAATTAGTTTATTCCTTTTTACTTCCTTCCAATTGCGTGATTAATTCTCTAATTGTTACTTCCACATTTAGACACCTAACTTAGCTTTTCTCTTATATGTAGGGTTGGATATATCATGCAAATCTTTCACACTTAAAATAATCCTTAATTATTATTGAACAAGAAAGTATAGAGAATGTGCCTATTTGGTATAGTTAAGTTATGGTCTTATTCAAAATGTTGTATTTGTGTTTCCTAACTCGTGACTGAAAAAGGTACAAGTGATTAGTATCTTATTCGAGATAGCTTTAATCAACTCATCTTTGACCAATGACTTCTATAGTTTGAAAATTTATGGTAAACTCCTTGGAGTTTGGTTAGGATCTCTGTGTTTTGACAGTATTTTTTCTTTTGCCACCCGATACCGAAAAATTCAATTTTTGAGGATCAAAAGTAATTTGTTAAGTATGAAAAAGTACATAAGACAATCTTTGTTGCGAAACGGATGTGTTAGTTTTGTACATAGGACAATCTTCATTACCTTTTAGTGTTCCTTTAATTGTAACGAAGAATTAACCTAAATAGCTGTGAAATTGAGCCATGCAATCTGAGTGATTAAGAATTTCTTAAAGAGAGAAATCGAGCTGAAGAAGAAGAAGGAACTGTTTTATTCATCTTACAAATAAGGCTGATACACAACTTATATACAGACCTCTCTCAGCTCACACACGTGCACATCACATGACCTCATAAATAACTCTAAAATTGATTTGTAACTAAAAATTATGCCAGCTAATTATAGTTAGTGTTAGTGTTAACAGTGCTAACAGGTAATGCTTTGCCCCACTCCGCTTCTGCTTCTCTTCATCTGCTTCTCTTTATTTCATTAATAGCCGACAAGACGGAGGGTGAAAGACATCGAGCACTCCTAGCTTGGGGAGAAGAAGATGATGTTGACTAACTCCCAAACCTTTTGTAAGAAGGTCTGCAAGTTGAGACTGTGCGGCAATGTAATTGGTCTCAATAAATCCTTCATTTACCTTTTCCCGAACAAAGTGACAATCAATATCTTATGTATGGTACACTCATGAAAAGTAGGATTTGCAACAATCTAGATGGTTGTTTTGTTGTCACAGTGAAGTTGAATTGGTTTAGAAACTACGACACCTAGGTCTTGCAGTAATCCAACCAACCATACAATTTCTGCTACACTTGTTGCCATACTCTGATATTCAGCTTCAGCTGAACTTCGACTAACTGTGTGATGCTTATTTGTTTTCCATGAGACTAGAGAGTCACCTAGCTTAATCACATGCCATGTGACTGATCGTCTAGTATTAGGGCATACTACCCAATTAGAGTCGAAATAGGCAGTCAATTGAGTGGTTGGCTTATGGCTGAGAAAAATTTCCAAACCAAGGCTGCTTTTAATATATCACACCACCCTTAAGGCTGCTTCCTAGTGTGATTTCGTGGGCATCTTCATAAACTGGCTAAGGACCTGAATAGGGAAGCAAATGTCTGGGCGTGTGATGGTAAGATATATTAGTTTACCCACTAATTTTTGATAACCTGACACTTCTTCAAGTATAGGGTCATCAGTTGCTCCAATCAACCTGTCAAATTCAAGAGTCGTGAGTCTTGTGCTTGCTTCAATCGGTGTGGAAGTTGGTTTTGCACCACTAAGCCCCACATCTGAGATCAGTTCTAAAGTATACTTTCTCTGATTGAGATATATGCCCTGTTTTGACCTCAAAACCTCAATCTTTAGGAAATATTTGAGTTCTCCAAGATCCTTGACTTTGAAATTATTATGTAGAGCTTGTTTTGCCTCTTCAATGAGGTGTTTGTTGTTCCCAGTAATAAGAAGATCATCAACATAAATTAAAATGATCACTATGTTGTCTCATTTCCTTCTAGTGAATAATGAATGATCATGGGGGCTTTGACAGTATCCTGCTTCCACCATAACATATGTGAGCTTGATATTCCATTACCTCGTCGCTTGTTTGAGACCATACAAGGATTTCAAGAGCTTATATACCATATACTCCCCCTGCCTGTGAAAGCCTTGTGGCAAATCCATATATGCTTTTTCATATAAATCCCCCTGAAGAAAGGCATTATTGACATCCGTTTGGTATAGGCACCAATTCTTCGAGGCTGCCACACTGATGACTGTTCGAACTGTGACCATTTTTGCAACAGGGGAGAAGGTTTCATGATAGTCTAGACCCTCTTTTTGTGTGTATCGCTTTGCTATTAGTTGTGCCGTGCATTTGTCAATCTCACAATTGGATATCTTATAGATCCAATTTCAACTTATAGTTTGCTTTACATTAGGCAATGAAACTAACTCCCAAGTTTTGTTCCCTTCCAGTCCATCAATTTCCTGTTGCATAGCCAAAATCCAATTGTGATCTTGAGAATCTTCTTTGAATGACTTAGGCTCAGTTGATATAGAGAAAGATCCCAAGTAAGCTTCATAGTTGGGATGAATATGAGTATAGCTGACATGCTTGGATATATGATATGAGCAGTGGGCCTTTGTTTTCCAGAAGAGATGTAATCACTAAGCCAAATTGGTGGTCTAGTCATTCTGCTTGACCTGCCATGGGCAGTCCCACCTTCATCATGTTGTTGGACTGCTTCAGGTGCTAATTCCATTGGTTGTAGTTCAGCTTGAACTGGTCCAGGAGGTATGGGGATTTCTAGATCTTGTTGGTGATCCATAGCAGCATCAGTGTCCAATGCTGCTTCAGGGACTGATGAAATGTCCACTGCAGGAACAATGTCTGCAGGTTCAAGCTAGGATTCTTCACTATGTTGACATTGATCATAAGACTCTCCTGTATGTGGATGAATGATTCCTGCATCTATAATGTTTTTAGACAAGAAAAAACCACTTAATAGATTCCTTAAACAAAACATTCATGCTAATGAACACTTGAAGATCTTCAAGATCATACAACTTGTAGCTTTTTTGTGTTTCTGAATAGCCCATAAAAACTATCTTCCTGGACCTTGAAGTGAACTTATCACCTCTAGGCAACCTGCTAGCATAGGATAGACATCCAAAAACTTTTAAATGAGATAGTTGAGGCAGCTTGCCATGTAGCAGTTCAAAATGGTGTTTTTCCTTGTAGTACTTTAGATGGCGGTCAATTGATTGGATATACAGTAGTTCTCACACAATCTCCCCAAAACTTTATAGGCACTGAACTCTGAAATGCCAAAGCTCTAGCCGCATCTAGTATGTGTCTGTGCTTTGTCTCCACAACTCTATTTTGTTGTGGAGTGTATGGACAGCTGCTTTGATAAATTATACCATAAGAAAACAAAAGTTCATCATACTTTGAGTTAAAGAACTCACGACCATTATCTGATATAAGGATCTAGGCAGTTTTATCAAACTGATTCTTTATTAAGTCAAGGAAGTTATTCAATACTACAATCACTTCACATTTAGATTGAATTAGGCAAACCCAAGTATATCTACTATAAACATCGACTATTGTAACAAAATAGTATTTTTTTATTATATGTAGATTTCCTGTAAGGACCCCACACATCTAGATGCAACACCTGAAAAACATAGTTTGAACTAGTGTCACTAACAGGAAACTTTAGTCTACTTTGTTTTGCCAAGAGGCAAACTTCACATCAGCTTAACTGTTCAATATCAAGTTTATTTTTGACATCTGCAATATGTTGCATTGCTCCAATAGAAGGATGTACAAGTCTCCAATGCCACAGCATTCCACAAACATCAACCCTATGCACTGCTGCTCCAATTCCACGTTTTATTCTTTCTTGCATTATGTAAAATCTTTTCTTTTCTTTACCAATTCCCAATACCTTCTCATTTAAGAGCCCATAGAATACACAAGATCAGGAAAGAACAAAGTCACACAACAAAGTTGTTTGGTTATCTTGGACATTGAAAGTAGATTAAACTTGAAATCTGGCACATGAAGAACATTCTCAAGTTTGTAGCTTCCCAAAATCACTACATCTCCTATACTTGTGATTTCTACTCTACCACGTGTGGGAACCTGCACTCTACTGTTATTTTGATTTCTTAAGGTTCTAAAGGTGGTTAGTAACTCCTTGTATGGTGTAATATGGTGAGATGCCCCTGTATCTATTATCCATTCACAAGCAAAGTCATTGGATAGCAGTGAGGTCATACCTGCCATGTTACTTGTTATGTTATTAGCATTATCACTAGATGTTGATTTGTTCAGCATGTTCAGTATCTGTTTGTATTATTGTTCAGTGAAGAAGTGACCTTGTGCTTCTGATGAGTTCATGTTTTCTCCTGCTATTGTGGAATTAGCATAAGGTCTGAATCCACTAGTTTGTGATCCTTTCTTTTTGCTCTTAAAGTCATGTGGATAACCAACAATTTTGTAACAGTTTTTCTTCAAATGTCCCTTATAACCACAATGCTCACAGATTATACCAACTCCAGGCCTTTTAGGTTTAGGACCTTGGTAAGTTCTCCTTGCTAGCATTGTCAATAGCTCCTTGTTAATATTTACCACACCTAATAATCTTTAGCTTTCCTCCTGAGAAACAGTTGCATATGCTTCATTTACAGACACTATAGGCCTCCTTGCAAGTAGATTGCTTCTTAGATTATTGTAGGATTTATTAAGTCCCATAAGGAAGTGCAACAATCTCTGTGATCTCAAATGAACTATATAAGGCAGAGGATTCTTCACAATCACATGAAGGAAGTGGAGCTAATACATCTAACTCATCCCAACAATCATTCATTTTAGAGTAATATGAAGTGACATATTCAGTCTCTTGCCTCAAAGTGGCAATTTCAGTCCACAAATGAAATATCCTAGTTAAATTCGATCTATCAAATCTCTCTTCAAATTTACTCCATACCTTCTTAGTATTAGACGCATACACAATACTGGCCATCAATTCCTCCGCAACAATGCTTCCTATCCACGCAGAACAATAGCGTTGCACTTCTCTCATTGCTCCGCTAATTCACCCTTGTACATGCTTTTAACACAGGTTCCGCCCACAAAACCTAGTTTTCCTTTGCCTCGAAGAGCTAATTTCATTGCTCTACTCCACAAAGAATAATTGTTTGGTCCTGTTAGCTTCAACTATATTAGGATAAGCCCAAGCGAATCTCCATGTTGAAGGCACACCGGATGATTGTGATCTAGTGAAGTGACCTCATTTCCTACCATTTTGTTGAAAAGCAAGCTTTGCGATCCTCTGCAATCATCTAGGAAATTACACAAATTGTACTTTGTGTTCTTCTGTAGATCTCGATCTCTTTCAGTGCATGTGTTATCCTCAATTTACCCATTCTGATACCATATGAAATTGAGCCATGCAATCTGAGTGATTATGGATTTCTTAGAGAGAGAAATCGAGTTGAAGAAGAAGGAACTGTTTTATTCATCTTACAAATGAGGTTTATACACAACTTATATATAGACATCTCTCAGCTCACACGCGTGCACATCACATGACCTCTTAACTAACTCTAAAACTGATTTGTAACTAATAACTATGCCAGCTAATAATAGTTAGTGCCAGTGTTAACAGTGTTAACAGTGCTAACATCTAATGCTCTGCACCACTCGGCTTCTGCTTATATTCATCTGCTTCCCTTTATTTCATTAATAACCAGCAAATATATAATATATATGTATAATTCATATATAATTGTGTGTAATCTATACTGGCTAGAAAAAGTTAACAATAAATATGATCGGCTATTAGCGTAATGATTTTAGCGAGGAATAATCAAGCTAGTAAATCTAACAGATTTGACAACTTTCTATTTTGTGCATGATCTTCAGACATGCGTAAGTATTGCTTTATTTTTGTGGCTTATTAATAAAGCAAAATATAAAAAGAAAAAGATATAATCAATTCATATCAACATTTTGTTCTTATTTCACTTTCAAAAATAAAATTAAATAAGCCAACGTCCTTCTAGCACTGAAATTTGCAACTCTGCACCATATAATGACATAAGAAGGTATATTTACTTAATGCAAAATCAATAAAAGTACTCCAATATAGATCTTGTTGAGAATTTTCATCCAAAAATCCCTGAAAATCTAATTATTATAATCTATTTAGAGCAAGTTAAAAGATCCTTTTTGGACATAAATGTAACCTTATTTGATCAATCCTCTTGTTATTTCACTGTAGTAACGTAGAGGATGTTTGACTAAGTTTATAACGTATATTTTGACTTATTTATGCATTTGATGAATCCCTGAAGTATTTATAAACTGAAACCAGTCATAGTCATAAGTTGAAACTAAGTTGGTCATCCCAAAGACTTTTTTTTAACTTATAGGCATTTTTATTTGACCCAAATTTATATAATTTTATCCTTAAAAATATTTTCTAGTTCACAAAATATCTTTCCAAAAACAACACTGAGATCTTGAATATTAGAAGATATATAATTATTAAAAAATAATTTGGTCTTAAAGGTGAAATTACCACATTAGTAATTAAACATAGCCTTATGTGATCTCGTATTTTATTTGTATTTTATCCCACTGCGATGTTTCTACAAAAAAAAAAAATCTTTATATGAGATGAGATAAAAATAAAAATTAGTAAAGAGCAGTTTGCCGCCATACCGACCTCCGCATATCACTTTATCTAAAACTGTCCCACTGAAACTCTTGAGTACTCTTCATTTATAATCTTGCTCAAAAAAAAAAAAAAACTATATTTTTTGTATAAATTTCATAACCTTGTTAGAGAAATGCACCCTTTCATTTAATGAAATTTCTCTATTAATTTTCTCATTTTCCCATTTCACATAGTATTTACTTGGATACGTACCTATCACAAAATCTCACCTTATTTTCATCAGAATCTTATCCAACTTCACTTTCTCCATCTTTTGAACAATAACACTTACTATCACCTTCCATACAAATTCCAAGTCTTTAGTAAGTTTACTTATTTGATATTAAGTAGATCTACTTTTTAGATTCTATATATGTCCATATTTTACCTATATATTTAGTTAGACCAAAGACTCTGGTCAAGGAAAAATATTCAACACCACTACTGTTACATTCTTCTTATTTTCATTCCCTCCTAAAAACGATTGTGGGTTTTTTTTTTTTTTTTTTTGAAAAATTATCAAGTGGACTAGTACTAGTTTGTTCTTTTTGAAAGTTGATGGAAATATAAATAAATAGGAGGAAAGGAAGCAGAGACATTTTGCATTCAAATCCATTCTCATAAATGGAAGCAAATAATGAGAATAGAGTTATAGATATAACAGCAATGGAGGTACACAAAGTTGTTTCTCCACCCCATAGAAGCACTTTCCAAAAACTCAAAAATAGGCTTAAAGAAACCTTTTTCCCTGATGACCCTTTACGTCAATTCAAAGGTCAGCCATTGAAACAGAAGCTAATTCTTGGTGCTCAGTATGTTTTTCCTATACTAGAATGGGGTCCTAATTATAGCTTCAAGCTCTTCAAATCTGATATAGTCTCTGGCCTCACCATTGCTAGCCTTGCAATTCCTCAGGTTGCTAACTGTTTTCTTCATTTTGTCTTCTACAGTTATCTATATGGTAATATTCTTTTTACTATTTTGGTAACTCTTTCCTTTGTTTTTTCTTTCTTTTTGGCAGGGAATTAGCTATGCAAAACTAGCTAACTTGCCTCCAATTGTTGGTCTTTGTGAGTGTTTTCATTGTGATCATGCATTTTTTTTTTCTTCAGTTGGTGTACTCAAGTAATTAACTTTTTCTTTGATTTTAGATTCAAGTTTTGTTCCTCCTCTTGTTTATGCTGTTCTTGGAAGTTCAAGGGATCTTGCAGTAGGGCCAGTTTCAATTGCATCACTTGTTTTAGGATCAATGTTGAGAGAAGTGGTGTCCCCTACTAAAGATCCAATCTTGTTCCTTCAACTTGCTTTCTCTTCTACTTTCTTTGCTGGCCTTTTCCAAGCTTCTTTAGGCTTTTTGAGGTAATTCCCACTTTTTTTTTTTTTTAATTTCGTTAATTACAAATTAAACAAAAAAAGACAGTTCGGTGCATTTCGTATTCATCCTGGAAATGGTCGAACCCCACAAGTGGTGTGATGTATATACAAAGGTGGACCTAGGATTTGAGGGTCGTTGGTGTACTTTTTGGTTCAACCAAAATTTGCTTTGTATATGGGGTGCTCACCCTATTTTCTAAAGACATATATATATATGTATAAGTAGAGTCATATATATATATGTATAAGTAGAGTTTTTGCCGAACTTTACGGGTGTCGATGACCCTCTAGCTATTCCTCTGTGTATATAGCCTACTCTAATGCAAGTATTAGTGGTTACGTCTACGGCTCGAACTCGTGACCTATTTATCATTGTTCCAAGACTTTCCTTATCACCTAAAAAGAACAAGGAATTACGAGATTGTTTTTGGTTAGTAACCTATTTTTGTTTTGGGAAATTGCAGACTGGGTTTTATTATTGATTTTCTTTCAAAAGCAACACTGATTGGATTCATGGCTGGAGCTGCTGTTATAGTGTCACTGCAGCAACTCAAGAGTCTTCTTGGTATCACAAATTTTACCAAGCAAATGGCGATAGTCCCTGTTCTAAGTTCTGTTTTCCACAGAACTAATGAGGTTATTACTGTCTTTTTACCCTCTCCTTATGTACTATTGTGTGTTAATGTAACTGATAATCATACTTTTTCTTTCTTGGAATTATATAAAACTAAATTTGTCTTTAGTCTTCACTCTTCAGCTTTTTGGAGCAAATTCAGAGAATTGTATTTGTCTCTGTCTTTTCTACATTTGGATTATAAGAATATTCACGTGCTGACTTGGCTTTCGATGCCATCATGTGAATTCAAGATTCTTAAAATCAACTACTAATAACTTCACCTCCAAAGGAGGTGGATGAGACTGCTCTTTTCTTAACCAGATGTCTCGCGTTCGAAACTTGAGTATGGAAAAATTCTTGGTAGGGAGCTCTTCCCCCGCAAGGGTCCCTACGCGTCGCGAATCCGGATATAATCAGGCTCCAATATGAATACCGGACACCGGGGGAAACCAAAAAAAAAAGTACTAATAACTTCTTTTTTTACAAATTTTGATCTGGATAAGTTTATTATAATGTAAAATTGTCTGAAAAGGTGATTAGAATCTGAAAATAATTGATTGTGAAAAAACAAGTAATAGCAATTTATTACGATGCTGTAGTGACATGAGAAACATGCAGTTAACAAGCAAAAAAGCATATTATAAGCTAGTAATGCAGCGATTTCTTTTTTTACCAAAATAGTTTGACAAAAATTAATTCTTTATTAATTATTGAACTCTATAAAAGAAATCCCCACACACCTTCTAATTTTCAATTTGAGTTGACTACCTTCAAGTCACAGTAGTTAAGTTTTGAGGGTTTGACCGATGATGTAACTGAAGTACTAAGGGAAAATGACTATCGTATAGTCACTTTTAAAATAATAATTGAAATAATATATATAATTTTTTTGGTATATATAACATTTGTATATGGTATATATGCAGTGGTCTTGGCAAACTATACTAATGGCATTCTGCTTCTTGGTGTTCCTCCTATTGACCAGACACATTGTGAGTGCTCTTTTCCAGCTTTGATTTATCCTTTTATTTTTCTTTTTTCACTTTTAAAAAGTAAGGAAAAGTCATATTTAGTTGACGTAATTTACTGAATTCTAAATGCAAGTCCTAATGAAGTTCACAATTAACTATTCCTTCATGTCCACAATAATTGTCCAATTTATTTTTAATTTTAGTTTAAAATAAGTGTCTAGTTAGGTAATCAAGAAAAAATTCAATTTGCTTTTACTCTTTTACCATTATGTGCATATCCCTAAAAGAAATTCTCTCATCACATTAACTTATTAAATAAGGGTAGTTTAGTCATACTAGATAATTTTGTATATGATTTAGTATTTTACTAATGAGCGTGTTAAAAGTCAATTGGACATTTATTATGGACCGGAGCGAGTATATAATAATGTATTGACTGTGGTTTCAAAGTTTTGTTGCACAGTAGGTAAGTTCGAATTTCTTAAATTCCTTGCCAATTATTTTTCTAAAGTAAGAAATGATTCCGAGCTAAAGTACAAGAATCTTGCAATATCAAGCATTTTTCATGTTTTTTTTTTTTTTGTAAATCCCTATATATTTTTTATACATTCAAATATCTCTATAACAATTTTATTTACACCGAATTTTTCTAGTTTATAGCAAAATATTGTTATAGTGAATATATCTATGTTAGTTCCATAAAAAAATTATCTTTTATGATGAATAATTATTACATAGCGATATTATTATAGAAAAATCTGACTGTGTCTTTTTGTATTATAATGATAAACTTTTGGGTGCAGAGCATGAGAAAGCCAAAGCTATTTTGGGTATCAGCAGGCGCCCCTCTTCTTTCTGTCATTGTCTCTACACTTCTGGTGTTTGCAATGAAAGGTGAAAAGCATGGTATCAGCATTGTAAGTTTCTAAGCCCAAGGAAATTCATCTATACTTTTAATATCTATTATATCTCTAAATCTTGATATTTATGTAATTATTTTCCTTTTGTCTTTTGGTAGATTGGCAAATTACAAGAAGGGTTGAACCCTCCTTCATGGAACATGTTACATTTCAGTGGAAGCTACTTGGGACTTGTAATCAAAACTGGAATTGTCACTGGCATCCTTTCACTTACTGTAATTATTTTTCTCTTTTACCTATCTTTTTATGAAAAAGAAAAACAATGAGTTTTGGAATATAACATCCATAAATAATGACTATAAAGCTCATAGCAGGCACTAATATCTTTAGACACAGAGAAAATTAACTTAGGACCTGTTTGTCCACAGATCCTTTTTTTCCCTAAAATTTTTGGAAATTTTCAAAAATAAATTTTTCAAAAACCAATAAGTGGTTTGATGGAAAAAACATTTTCCCCGCTTTCAGAACTGCAACATTTTATTCAAACATAATTTTAAATTTCAAATATTATTTTTCAACGTAACTCCAAATATTATTATTATTTTCAAAAATTAAACGCCTACTAACAGTGTTGTTTAAAAAAAAAAATAGGAAGGAATTGCAGTAGGGAGGACTTTTGCTGCTTTAAAGAACTACCAAGTGGATGGAAACAAAGAGATGATTGCTATTGGGGTCATGAACATAGTTGGTTCCTCAACTTCCTGCTATGTCACAACTGGTACATAAATCTTTCAACAGTTTAGAATTTCTAGAACTGTTTGTTGTTTCATTTTTACGGTTTCTTGAGCTGAGGGTCTATTGGAAACAGTCTTTAGGTAGGAGTAAAGTATGCGATCTCGCTTGTGGGATTGCACTATCTGGGTTTGTTGTTGTTGTTGTTGTAGGATTTCTAAACTGCAGAACATGTGTTAAATGTAACTCTACATTTTCAGGTGCATTTTCAAGGTCAGCAGTGAATCATAATGCAGGAAGCAAAACTGCAGTTTCTAACATTGTAATGGCAGTGACAGTGATGGTGACACTCCTTTTCCTAATGCCTCTCTTCCAATATACTCCAAATGTTGTGCTCGGAGCCATTATCGTCACTGCTGTTGTTGGCCTTATCGACGTCCCAGCTGCTTACCAAATCTGGAAGATCGATAAATTCGATTTCCTAGTCTTGTTATGTGCATTCTTTGGAGTCATCTTCATTTCTGTTCAGAATGGTCTTGCCATTGCAGTAAGCTCCCTCTCAATTTCCTTTTTTTTTTCCGCCTGCACAAGGTAGGGGTAGGGGTAGGGATAGGGTTGCGTACACACTACCCTCCCCCAGGCAAGTCCCCACTTGTGAGATTATATTAGGTATGTTGTTGTTATGGTTACGTTACTTGGCTTTTGACTTTCTTTTATAATGAATTTCAGATTGGAATATCAATTCTAAAGGTGTTACTGCAAATTACAAGGCCAAAAACAGTAATGTTAGGAAACATACCTGGGACTGGAATTTATCGAAATCTTGATCATTATAAGGAAGCTATGAGTGTTCCTGGTTTTCTCATTTTAAGTATTGAAGCTCCAATCAACTTTGCCAATGCAACTTATCTTAAAGAAAGGTCAGTACTAGTTGAACTGCTGCATTGACCATTCTAGCATTCAGTTTTCTTCTTCTTTTTTTTCTTCCTTCCATATTTATTTAGTTGTTTTTATTTGCCCAAAAAAAAGGATTTCAAGATGGATAGAAGACTATGATGCAGAGGGAGGAAAAAACAAGAAACAGTCAGGGCTTAGATTTGTGGTCCTTGATTTGTCTGGTAAGTTCATAGAGACATGGTTCTCAATGTTGTCATTTTTTCCAATTTGGCGTAATCGGTAAAGTTAGCTGCCACGTGACTTTCGGGTCACAGGTTCGAGCCGTGGAAAGCAAAAATACAAGGCAAAGCTGCGTACAATGAACCCTTGTGGTCCGGCCCAGTGCATATGCATAGCGAGAGCTTAGTGCACCGGGCTCCCCTTTTTTAATAATACCAAGAAACAGTGGGGACATGAAGAATAAATTTGAACTTGACAAGTAATTGTGGCTTGTTTTTAATCTTCAGCTGTGACTGCCATTGATACAAGTGGAGTATCATTGTTCAAGGATTTGAGTATGGCAATGGAAAAGAAAGGCCTTGAGGCAAGTGTAGAGTCACTAATAATTATTTTCAGATGAAATCAAAATACAAGACCATTTTCTATTTTATTTATTCTGATATTCATTTCCTTAATGATTTTGGCATTGCAGTTTGTATTGGTGAATCCAATAGGAGAAGTAGTGGAAAAATTACAGAGGGCTGATGAAACTAAAGATATGATGAGACCAGATTGCCTTTTCTTAACAGTGGAAGAAGCAGTAACTTCACTTTCCTCAACAATAAAATACCAGACAATGTTTGAGACTGCTTAGCTTTTTCATCTCTATTTGTAGTTCTATTTGGTTGATCAACAAGTCAATCAAAAGCATAAAAAATTTTACCTATTTTCCCTTAGATATGGAATCCTTGAATTGTACTATTAGCTAAGAGAGAGAATTTTCAAGCAACCGCAATACTTTTTTCATTAAAGAATGGAGTTTTTGACATATATTGTCCCTTATCTTTGAGGATAGGTTTATTTTGGTCCCTCAAATATAACCCTGAGCATATTTAGTCCCTTAAGTATGCTAAGGTGGAACACCTTTAGTCCCTTATCTTTGAGGGTAGGTCTATTTTGATCCCTCAAATATGATCCTGAATATATTTAGTCCCTTTAGTATGCTAAAATGAAGCACATTTAGTCTCACTAGCAATATTTGTCCAAGATCAATTACGGGGTTGGTTTCGGCACTCACCGTCTTTTTAATTTAATTATCAAAAATATTTTATAAACTCACATGTACTAATAGAACAGAGCTGATAAATTTAAGATGTTAACACTGAAACTTTTACTTTTAAAATTTTAGTTGATTTTTCCCAAAAGAATTTTTTTTTTTAAAATAGAGCTGTCAAGATCACTTCTAGGCATATTATTGAAACGAATAACCAGATTGTATTCTCACTTTTAGCCCACGCCAGAAATTGTTTACATCCGGTAGCCGAAAATATATATAAATTTTGTACTATAATTTTTATATATTACTCCCTCCGTTCTAGTTTATGAGAACATATTTACTTTTTGGTCCATTCCAAAAAGAATGAACCATTTCTAAATTTGGAAACAATTTAGTTTGAACTTACAATTCTACCATTAATGATAAAGTTTTATAACCACACAAATACTCTGGACCCCTTTTTTAGTTGTTTGGGACCACAAATTGCTTAAAAGTTTTTATTTTTTCTTAAACTTCGTGCCCAATTAAATATGTTCACATAAATTGGAACGGAAGAGTATCGTACAAAATGTATATATATACAAAATAATACACAAATTTATAAATTTTCAAGGCCAAATTTTTAGAAGACGTTATCTAAAAATGAGTAATTAAAGTAATCATTTGTGTTATCCAATAAAAGGATAGGAAACGTTTTGTTTCGGAGCTGAAAATTTGCTTCATGAATGAGAGTTGGTTAACACCGTTAGTTTTTGAACAAATTTTGTAGTAAGACTAAATGTGCTTCACTTTAGCATATTAAAAGGACTAAATATGCATAGAGTCATATTTGAGGGATCAAAATAGACCTACCCTCAAAGATAAGGGACAAAAGATGCTCCACCTTAGCATACTTAAGGGACTAAATATGCTCAAGGTTATATTTGAGGGACCAAAATAAACCTACCCTCAAAGATAAGGGACAATATAGGTCAAAAACTCTTAAAGAATGTCTAAATAAGAGGATACGTATTCGAACAAGTAACTACTCCCACAAGTGGGTTTGGAGAGGGTAGTGGTACGGAAACCTACACCTTGAAGGTGACAAAAAGAACAACTATGCAAGATTTATTATCTTTTCACAAACAATACTAATAACACATGAATTGTTATGCAAGAAATTTTATACCTGAAACTAAATGCAGAATAGGAAATCAAAGTCTAATATGGGAAATCAAATGTCATATTAACAATGCCGAATTTTATGCCAGATTATATTTATTCACTTACAACAAACAAAACAATCCTATGTGATCTGCCCAACAAGTTATTGAAAGTAGGTACTTTCTGCTTTCACTTCAAGTTTTCTCTTCTAACAAACAGCATTTGACTAACTAAAAACTAGAAACATGAGAAATCTTCTCTCAGTAGTAGAACTGAGTTACTGATTCAGACCATCACAGCCAATTTTATCAGCAGCATTTCTGCTTTATAAATAAACTAATCCTTAGCTTTTAAAACTATAAGGGGTCATTTGGTACTGTGTATAAGAAAATTTAGTAATGTTGGAATGCCGGAATTATTTCTTATCAACAGTTTGGTTTGGTATATTAAAAATAACATGCATTGCATAATTTTTTAACTATTACTTTGTTCACAAAAATACCCTCAACATTCTTTAGAAAGGATTTGAAAGGGCAGTCCTGTCTTTATACATGCTTATCCATGTATTAAAAATAATGGTATTATTAATGTCATGGTTTACTATGTATAAAAAATAGTCCTGAATAATATAAGTATTAGTTATAGATAGGTTGAAAAACACTACCAAACAAGGGATTAATAATACCAAAGCTAATACATGTATTATTTTCCCTAATACATCCTACTAGACGACCCCTAAGAGTTAGCTGGAATCATACATTAAACCACACAGAGAAGCAGTAAGGACAGAATAATATTCAGTTTTGAGTAGAAAACTTCTGCAAGATTGATTACGCATGACTCATTTCGTTGAGCAGTTACAGATTAGTATTTACAGATGTGGAGCCACACACCATACATTTCAGGGCATAAAATGGAAAGTCAATTAGAAGTAGATCAATCACCAGATAAAAATGTGATGATCACAACAAGTTATGAGATTGTTCAAAGGAGCCAGTCACTGATGGTCAAGCATTAGCTTTGCTGAATCAACTCTATAGCCGTTCTATTGCCTCTTCCTCTGGTAGAGTGAATAACCAACAAAAGCAGACATAAAAAAAGTCCATAGAACCTGTGATGACACGATAGAATTTAAGCCAGAATTCAAACTTTTATGGTGAGAAAGGCAGTCAAGAAAACAAAAGAGAAATGGAAATACCGTATTGATCATTTGCCATCGTTCAAGCCTTTTAATTCTCGACTGCATGTCTTCAATTACACCATCCAATGGTGAAATCTCTCTACTGGGCGACGACTCTGAAGATGAACTGCTTCCCTGCTTGCAATACAGAAAACACTAATCAATAAGAGGCTGACTAAACATTAGACTTGATATCATGCAGTAAGCTCGACCTAGATGTTATAACAGTGTACCAACATTCCACAATATCGAAGTAGTATGCGAGTGAGCTCAATCTACATACTATAACACTGTAGAAGTATACCAAAATGTCAAACTAGCACGTGTAGCTGAGGGAAATAGGTGGCGTATCACATGAAGGCATATATGATTCATGAATTAATGGGAAGCACGCGAAACAACTCCTTTACTGGACACTATCAGCCATATGGCCTTCGCTGTCAAAACTTGGTACCAGGCGAAAAGCACAAAAAAACCTCTAATGTCCATTGGGGCTTTAAGTGCAAATAAAGCATGGGCTTTAATTAAAAAAAGCGCAATTGAAGAAAAAGTAAAAATATGTATATGTAGTCTAAGATTAATAATTATAAGCATGAATAATTAATACATAGACAAAGAAATTGGAAAAAATTTACAATAAAGTGAAATATCAATTGTTAATGTTGCCTTTTCAGGATTACACTCGTTGGCGAGTAAAAGTATGCCTAAGAGCCTTTATGCAATACTAAAGCGCCCATAAAGCGAAGCTTAAGCGCGATGTAAGCGCACCTTTGACAATACTGCTTGGTACTACTACAATTATCGTGTGTTTGGTACAACGGAAGATATTTTTTGAATAATGTTCTCTGGAAGATGAATTTATGGAAATTGTTTTCTAATGTTTAAGTTTGATAGTTGAAAACATTTCCAAAGAAAATGTATTAAAGACCGATGACAAAACTTTAAGAAATTGGAGAGTTTTGAAGTTTTTTTTTTTTTTTAAAAAGTAACAGTAGTGTTTTGATGAAAATTTTGAGTATCAAAATACATAACAATGTCTACATTTTTAGTTTCACGCCAGCAGACATGTAAAAATTTCTCTACGAAAGCATTTTCATACTCCTTTGTTAAACTTTTCATCTTTTCTCAATACTACTTCAACCTAGAAATCTTCTATAACCTCACCATGAATATTTCTCAATCTCACGCTGCTACTACAACTCAAGATTCAGTGCTCCCAGACATAGGAAAAATGCAAATCGATGATACCCATCCTATTACTCAACCAAAATCCTTCTTACAAACTCTTTTATTAGACAAAACTCTTTCACCAAGTCTAGCTAATCCGGCTACTCAGCATCTTGTTCTCGACTTAACTGTTGAAAGTATACTACTTAGGCAAATGACGATATATTCATTCCTATTACAGCTAATGATAAATCAAGACTGTATGAGCCATGGAAATATTCCGTCATAGTCAAGTTGTTTGGAAGGAAGATAGCCCACCATATCCTTAAGAATAAACTTGTTGCTCCGTGGAAACCTACGGAGGAAATTCCTCTAATAGACTTGGGATCAGAATTGTTTCTCATTAAATTTCAAAAAGAGGAAAACATGATTAAAGCTTTACATGGTAGACCTTGGTTTGTACTTAATCACTTCTTATCAGTAAGACATTGGGAGCCTAAGTTCACTGCTTCGGTTACTCAACTCACCTATTCAGCAATCTGGGCAAGACTTCCTGAACTTCCAACGGAGTTCTATGACTTGGAAATACTTCAGCGTGTTGGTTCAAAATTAGGTAAGTTTTTAAGGGTTGATTCGTGTACTTTATCCACCACTAGGGGTAGATATGCACGAATCTGTATTGAGGTTCCATTAGAAAAACCCTTAAAAACACATATTAATATTGCACATCATCGACAACAAATCTATTATGAAGGTATAAACCTGCTTTGCACGAGTTGTGGGTGTTTTGGCCATGCTAAACACGACTGTTCTTCTCCTACCAACACCTCTATGGAGATCAATTCTACTTTCCTAAAACAAATTCAAAAGGTGATGGCATCTAGTGGAATTTCCTCGACGATTTCAATCTGTCTCACGAAATTCCAAAGCCACCATGAACATGGCGGTGGAACAAGCAGCATCAAATAAGCCTATCCCTCATGGATACAACATGGGCTATTCTAACTCAGAGAGGCCCAATAAGACCTGGCCAAATATAGAAGGTATTAACAAATTTAGCTGGTTAGCCCAATCACTTAATCATAGTAATGGCCCAACCCTGGTAGATGCTTCCTCCGAAGGGTCACCTAGTACTCTTACTAATTCAAAACCTTTAAATGACCTTAACTCTTCTCAAGTTGGTCTATTCAGCTCCCTTAATAATTTGCCACAAAATCCAACGAATCACTTACAAGATGGCTTCATAATTAAGACTTTTGAAATACCTTATTACTCTCCCACTCCCCTAGACTCTACCATTAATCCAAATAACCCTACGGAGACACATAAGCTATCCTCTCCACGTAACCTTTCTGCCACTCTTTTTAACCACTCAGAGCTTGACAAATCAGATAATGATCCATCCCTACTTGACACCCCCCTCTTCTGTAATTAGCTTGCTTAATGAACACTTGCATGCTATAGTGTTTCCAGCTAATAAAATCCAAAACTACACTTCTCCTCAGGAACCTTATGATTGCACTTCATGTGCTAATTCTCTCTCCTCAAATCCAATTCCCAACTTGTCTACCATTGCACCATCAACTCACTAACTGTCTATTAAGTCATCTTCTTCCTTAACATACTCGGAAAACACACTTCCAACGTTGATCACCAACTTAGAAACTGCAACGTCCTTTTCTTCTTCATAGCCCTCACTATTCAACCATGCAGGAAAATCTTCAAGCAAAAAACGAATTGTTTCACCTTCCCCGCCTGATCATGCAAGGACCCCAGCTACCTCATATATCAAATCCAATGGTTTACACCTCCCAAATTATCTCGATAGACCAACCTCTTCAATCCTGGTTGGAGATGGGGTTATAGGGCCATGCACTGACCTTTACCATGGGATTGAGTGATACTCCTCATTCAGAATCCCTCTCATCTAGCAAAGATTGTGACGGAGGGGATGAGACTAGGTTTGGAGGCTTACACACAGAACGAGTGGTTCACCACTCAAACTCCTCTTCCAGTACACTCTCAATGAATCAACCATGGGATTACCCAATGAATCCCTCAAATCTACATGAAAATCCAGTCATCAGATGCCCTTTTACCCGCCTCACCATATGGGCCAAACTTTTGCTCCATGGTTCCAATCTCTCAACTCATTCAACCCACTGTCCCCATATGCCAGTTCTTTGAGTCCCATGGAAAGTTTTAGTCCACTCGAGTGTCCCCCGCACACACCTCCACAATCACCACACGCACTAGACAGACCCACAAGGCGCGAATTAGCAAAGACACTATTGGAAATGAGAGAAACAAGGACGGAATTCTAGTGGCTCAAGGGGATTCTTCTTTACGACCTCAAAGAACAATACGAAAAAAAGTTTATTCTCAAGTGTCCACCAGATCTAGAAGCATGCAGTCTAAATTTCAGGAGAACCTTAAACCCATCAATAGTGAAGTATGCTATGGTAGTTATTCCTACTCTTCAGCAGACTCCGCTGGTGAGTGTAGATCAGACACCATCACTTCCCATGTAGAGGACCCAAGTTCCAGTGGAACAAATCTCTTACCCTAGTTCTTTTATGAATATCATAATCTGGAATTGTAGGGACTCGCATAACCCTGAATTTAGGCGTCACTTTCGATCCTTATTAGATAACCATAGGCCTGTGCTAGTAATACTATTAGAAAGTCACATGCATGATCATTCTAGGCTTCGTGATGACTTTGACTTTACCCATATGGCTCAAGTACCAGCTAATGGACTTTTAGGGGGTTTGGTAGTCCTTTGGAAAGAAGAGGGTATAACAGTTTCTGAGTTGGTAACTTCATATCAAGAAATTCACTGCTTGGTCCAGGTATGTTCACTTAAACATCCTTGGTTGTTATCTGTTATTTATGCTAATAGCACTGCTCTTAGAAGACAATCTCTTTGGGCTAACCTAATTCATGTTAAAAATAATTTCGACATGCCTTGGTTGTTAGCAGGTGATTTTAATGAAGTCATTAATCATAATGAAAAATATGAAGGTCTACCTATTAGTAATACTAGAGTAGATAGATTTCTAAACTGTTTAAACACTTGCCAATTATTGGACTTAGGTTTTCATGGTAGTAGGTTTACTTGATCCAATAAACGTGCTCCTGGTTATACTATTTTGGAAAGATTAGACCGTTGCCTAGCTAACTATGAAATCACTTGTCCCGAACTTACTCGGACCACTGTCCCATTCTACTAACTTTAGAGCCTAATAATGAAGTTCCTAAAAAAATATTAGGTTTTGAAACTATGTGGACAACACACCCTCAATTCCCTAACTTGGTTTGAAACATTTGGTCGGGAATTTATAACCTGCCTCTCAGATGTTGTCACTATTTGGAATAAAGATCAGTTTGGTAACATTTTAAAAAAAAAAGGAATCTTCTTGCTAGACTAGCAGGCATTCAGGTTTCACCTCATTATCCTACGAGTCTCTTTCTACAAAATCTTGAAAGAGGTCTTTCATTGGAATATAACAAAATTTTACAGCTTGAGGAGCAATTTTGGAAATTAAATTCTCGTATAAATTGGTTAAATGATGGTGATGCCAACACTAACTTTTTCCATCTAACTACTATTAATAGACGTAGAAGAAACAAAATTTTTACTCTTCGTGCCTCAGTAGATAATTGGATTTCTCAACATGACGAACTACATAGTTATATCACTAATTTTTATCATAATCTCTACATAACGGATCAATTGACTTCTCCAAAATACTACACTGATAATTCTCCACCTACTATTTCAAAGGCTGACATTAGTCGGTTAAATCAACCTTTTAATCCTTCAGAAATTAAGAATGCATTATTTAGTTTTAAACCTTTTTAAATCACCTTGCCCGGATGGACTACACCCATTTTTCTATCAAAAATACTGGGTTGAGGTTAGTCATAAGGTTATTCCGTTTTGTTTGGACATCTTGCATACTCACACTACGCCTCCTGAACAAAATCAAACTTTTATATGCCTTATTCCTAAGGTTAAACATCCTACAACTATTCAGCAATATCGTCCCATTAGTTTATGTAATACTCTTTATAAATTAATCACTAAGTTGATTGTTACGAGATTAAAATTAGTTATTTCAAAAATTATAGGCCCTACTCAGCCAAGTTTTCTACAAGGGAAACGTGCTTCAGATAACGCTATAATAATTCAAGAAATTTTAAATTACTTTACAACTACTAAAGGAAAAGCTTCTTACATGCTCTTAAACCTAGACTTAGAAAAAGCTTTTGATAGATTAGAATGGGCATTTATTCGACGAGCCCTTACTTATTTTGAAATACCTAATTCCATAATTAGGTTAATCATGTCTTGTGTCACAACATCTTCTTTTTCAATTCTGATTAACGAATCTAGAACTCAATTTTCACTCCAACAAGAGGCATTCGACAGGTTGACCCCTTGTCACCCTATTTGTTTATCAAGTGTATGGAAATGCTTTCTCGTAGCATATCAATTTCAGTAGATTATCTCCAATGCCAACCTATTAAATTATCTACTTAGGGGCCCTCCCATATCACATCTTTTATTTGAAGATGACATTGTGTTGTTATCCAAAGTTACAAAAAAGAGTTGTCATTCTATTATTGACATACTAGAGCATTTTACTGCTTGTTCGGGCCAAAAGATTAATTTTGAAAAATCTAGACTTTTTTTCTCTAAAAAGACTAATTTAAATGATAGAAATTATATATTAGAATCCTTTCTCTATTAAGGAAGGTACTACTTTTGGTAAATACTTAGGCTTTCCCATGTTCACTTCTAGGCCTAAGAAGGAACATTTTCAATTTCTTCTTGATAACTTTAAAAACGGACTAGCAGGTTGGAAAACTAATTTTCTAACATTGACTGGTCGCTCTACTTTAATAAAATCAACACTAAATAATCTACCGAATCATATTATGCAATATATAAAAATTCCTAACCATATTATTAATAAAATGGAGCAATATGCAGAGGAATTTCTTATGGGGAACTACGTCAACAATGAAAAAGATGCATCTGCTTAATTGGGATGCGGTCACCACTAATAAAACCCTAGGAGGGCTAGGAATACAAAAACTACGACTTAAAAATAATACTTTATTAGCTGGTCTTGCTTGGCGGTTCTTTCATTCACCCAAAGCACTGAGGTCTAGGATCCTTATTAATAAGTACCTTCTTAAACATAATAGCCACAATTGTTCTAAAACATGGATTAATATATACTTAATGGATGGAATTGTTGCCAAAAGGGTTTACAATGGAGAATTGGAAATGGCAAATTTATTAATCTTTGGCAAGATCCTTGGATTAAACCAGGTATATCTCTTCGATCTTTAGTTCATGGTCCTCTAATGCAGGATCAACAACACCTTACAATTTTTGAGATTATTGATCCTTTAGGCTGGAAACTGGACAAAATTCCGTTTGACCTAGATCATACCACTAGGAGTATGATAGATGCTAATTATATATCTCGCCTTGGCATTAATAATGACCTTTTATACAGGGGAAATACACCCAATGGTACTTTTTCAGTTAAATCTATGTACACTCAATTAGTAATAGATCAATGTAAGTTTATTAGTCAAAATCACAATTATAATTGGGTTTGGAAACTACCAATTCACCCCAAAATCAAGAGTTTAATATGGCTTCTTTGTCACAATAGATTACCAACAAGAGCTTTCTTGAATCATATAAAAATTCTCCCAAGTGCTACTTGCTTATTTTGCGAAAAAGAGGATGAAACTACAAAACACATCTTCTTGGGTTGTTTAAATGCTAAGGCACGGTGGAAACAATTAGGTTTCATGACTCAAATTGATCCTCTAATTCATATCCACAACACTCATTTGTGGGTGCATCAACTTCTACTAAGCAAATCTGCTCTCTTTCCATATACCATTAACCCACAAACATATTTATCTTACACCTTATGGCATATTTGGCTTGCTCGAAATAATAACCTTTTCAATCATAAGAAAGAAGCCATTTCCCATAATATTATTACTTATCAATCAGCAGAGTTTACTTACTTAACATCTTACCATTTTAAACCAAATCATAAATCATTGGTAAGTAAGGATATTAAATGGAAACCACCTCTCCCGCATCATTATAAACTTAACACAGATAGTGCATTTTCAAGAAAAGAGGCGGGTATTGGAGGGGTAATTAGGAACTCGGAAGCTGACTGGATAATAGGGTTTACTGGATCTCTATTTACTCAGAATTATATGCCTTATTACAAGGATTAAAATTACCTTATAATTATCAATTATCTCCATTGGAAGTGGAGGTGGATGCAATTGGGCTTCTACCTCTATTACAGTCCAAAAATATTGCTTTATCTAACTTGGTTGCGGATTGCAGGTACTATTTGAACGAGCTAGGTAAACCAGTTGTCAAGCATGTGTACAGAGGACAAAATATGGTGGCTGATTAGTTAGCTAAGGAGGGACATCATTTTGAAGAAAATCACTTGCCTATAGTTTTGGAGATTGTTCCTCATTTTGCTGCGCTACTTTTTGAAACTGACAAGCAAGATAGTCGATATAAACCTTGTAATTACTTATGTGTGAATGACTGTCATGATGATAATTCTATTAGGAAGTCCATGACAGATGTAAATATAACTACTACTAGCTCTATATCTTGTAATAGGATACCATATAGGCATCAATCCTCTGTACGCATTTCTTAAATATTAATATTTTCTTTGTTTACCAAAAAAAAAACAATGTCTATTTATTGGTAGGAGCAGTGATGAAATTAAGAGTTGAGATGTTGTGAAGGAAAGCACTTCTCCTCATTTGTTGGAAAATGTGTTTCTTCTGACCAAAAATGTTTACTTCCATAATAAAAGAAAAAGGGAAATTTAACCAAGAAGGAGCTTTATATAGTTTTAAAGGAAAAAGAGAAAAATAAAATAAAAGAAAACAAGAACATGAAATCCTCATAGATAGCCTTGAAGAATTCCAAGCTTGGAGGAAGACAGAATTATAAGCAGAATTTCTAGTGCAAACCAATTTCAACGACCATTCTTCTTTAATTTGGAAAACCAATTTACACAACCATGTCCAGACTACCATCCAAGTCAACCAGTGGGATTTACCATCATTAATTGAACAGCCTAATCAAGTTTTCAGGTTGAAGGTTAAGCCAAATCCTATATGTGTCCTATATTTGTATCAAACGCTAACTTGAACCAAGCTCGGATTTTGGTTGTAAGAGTGAAAAATAACACTAAAAGCATGTTGAACAAAAATGTTCTCAGCAAAGGCATGAACAATAAGGAACTTAAAAGACAAATGATTGACGTAAATATTGGCCTCAACCACTTTTATCCAGTTATCAAACTATAACAGGAAAGATAGAGCAGTAGATTATCATGTCGATAAATCAAAACCAAGCGTCAGTGTTTCCGAGGCTCCCTTCTACCCTCATCTCATATCAATATATCAATGATAAACTACAAAAATGAGGTATGCCAGCCCACCAAGTAAGGTTACCTGAGATTGTATGTATTCCACGAGTTCTTGCAACCTTGCTGCCTGTTGGGAATGGATACCACTTGAGCTTCTCTCTAATGCAGGCAACCGTTCTAAAACTATTTGAAGATAACTCTGTGAAGAAATTCAAAAAAGTAAACTATCAGTTTGGACTGTTTCTGATGTAAGACAAAATTCTGATAGTAATAGTAATGTCAAATCAGAAGAAAAAAAGAAGGTGAATGTCAAAACCTTGGTCGTATATGAACCATCTAATTTGAGTGTTGAACCAGCAGCTGCCACAACCTCTTTATTGACCCCTTTAATTTGTATGTAAGGGCTAGGCACATCTTGTAGATGATCAACCTCTACAAGAATCTAAAATGAAGAACCCTTTACTTCCTCAAAAGCAAGTCACATAAGAGGTAATGCATGAAAGGAGTGGAAACCTTAACACGTAATATCAACCACACACAAACCAAAGAGGAGGTAGAATACAGCATATGAGTAGGAAAAAACAAAAATTATCAGGAATCAGATCCGAAGCACATTGGATAATAGGTAAAACAGATTCGTACCAACACCTAGGAACACTACTGAAAACCTGCAGTGCAACTGAAAATCCTTCTATCAGTAGTCACATAAGGATCATTGACTGTATACTATATGCTACTTTCCTCTCCAGCAAATTGACAATGAGGTTGTATTGTCGGCCACAAGCATCTTGATTTCTGCCCCCCACCACCACCACAAAAAAAATTCTTCTGTGTAGCTATTTGTTCCTATTCCCCTATTAACGAAATCCTTCTTGAGAGTTCCTTTATGTGATAAATCTCTGAAATCTTCCACTTGTTCAATTACTGTTAATTCTTTGATTCTACCAAGATCTTTTTCTTCCTCTAATATCCTAAAGTCCTCTTTGTTCCATCTTCTGATTGTACCGTCTTTCCTCCTTATGGTGACCATTTTGGTTTCACCACTCTCATTTCTTTTTGAATAAGTAGTATTGAGCAAATCTCAGTGACTGCTCTCCTGGAAAAGTCTCTTTTGGGTGACCATTTGAGTGGCACCTGTGCTTCTTTTTGATGAACGTTCTAACAACACCATGCCAATTAATTGTGGCAATTCCAAAGTTACCTGTGAGTTTGTGACTAATTGTGCCTCTTCTCTGGTGACAGTTGCATTGGCAGCATACCACTTTCCAGCGACATTTCATATTTCCAGCCATTTTTCTCTTTCAGTGACCAAAATTTTTCTGCCGAAATCCCATCTATCATAATTTTGGCGAGATTCTAGTGAATCAAAACTTTGTCAATGACCTTCCGACATGCTTTCTATAAACCATTCCAGCAACAATTTATTTGTTGTTCCTGGATAAGTAAACTCAAGTTGATTCTCCACTTTGACTTTAAGGGACGAGTAAGAAGTAAAGTGCTTGTCTGTTATAATGGTTGAGTTAGCATCAAGTGTTATTATTAAGCCTGTCTTTCGTCTGTTTAAGATATGAATTGTCTACCACACCTAGAGAAACAGAGGAGATCTAGGATTCGAAGGTGGCGGGTGCCATAATTCTTTTAATGTTTACCTTGTAATCACTAACACAGAATTTGTAAGGAATGTTTTTTCGATTTTTTTGAGTTTATCCGGGTCAACCTAATAGGTGTCTTTTATTTGAATATATACAAATTACATCTAAAATATCAAAAAATAAACATGATTAGCATTTTAAATAAGGAATAACACATGTATTATAACAACACAAATAAAATTAACATTTTCACAAGGAAATTACATCTTTTTCTACATATTAAATATAAATTTACACAAGTAAGATAACATCCGCAATAAGGGAATTAAATCAATCGAAATAAGAATTTTTTCTAAAAATGTTTTCATTAGATAAATTATACCCACAAGTATAATTAAATAAACTACAAGTAATAAATCTGATTTTTAAGCAATGCTTAACAATTTTTCATCATAATTTAATACTAATGAGATTTAAATTATATTTAATAATTATATAATAACAAAAAAATTATGATTATAATAAAAAGACACTTTTTTTATTTATCTTAATCTAAAAATTTCATAAGACACAAGTTTGTTGGATTTGGAAGAAAAAACTCATAGATTAAGATAAAGAGGAATACTTATTTTATATAATTTAAATTTTTTGAGTGTTCTTACTGGAAACCACATATAAATTAGTAGAATAGAGAAAAGAAAATTATAAAAAATAATAAAACGGCAAATAGAAAATTGGGAGGCATCCGAAAAGGGACAATGTTTTGGATAAAAGGAAATAAAACGCACAGAGAAAAAGGGGAATTCAAACAAGGTTCAAGACAAATTCCAACTTGAATTGTACACCGGAGAAAAGCTTTCAAAAAGATCTAACAGCCATGACACCTTTGTCTAGTTTATAACTGCGGGTGGCAGGATCAGAAATTTCAACATGTATATATAAAAAATTTATCCTCTTAGCGGGTGCCATGCCGCCCCTTTCTAAAGGGGTGGATCCGCCCCTACCTAGAAATAGGTATTCCTTTTCTCTTATTCCTCACAAATGATATAGATTACAATTCTAGTAATGTAGACGAGTCTTTAGTGTGTCTCAGTATGATAAAAAAAGTATCCAGAAAACTGAGAATACCTTCCCATCTTGGTAGATATAAGCTGATGCTTCAATATACACAACTGCCTGATACCTGCAATCAGAAATTATGAAGCATAAGAATTTGATTCAAAATATACTGACTAGGAAAGAACTTAGAAAAGATATAAATGGAGATGATGAGCCAAGTCACATATGAATTAACGTTTTTTACTAATACTTATGAGAAGGATAGATATAATACGGAATAAGAAAGTGTTGAATGGAAGAAAAAGGGTAGAACAGCAATAACAGAGACATTCAGTATTTCCATTAGGGTCATTTTGAGGAAAGTGTGCCTGGGTTTGTTATCCTTTATCTGTATCTCGTTTTTTTCTTGCTTTCTCTTTTTGCCTTTTTGAGGGGTTATCAAGTAGTAGGTTGCCCTCAGATTGCGTCCTATGTGGGAAAGAAATATTTTATTAATTTATCACCAAAAGAGGGAAAAAGGTTAGGACAAAACTTGGCCCAGCTATTGGTGAGGAAAAGGTAGATTAGTGCCCTGCATCCAACAATTGTCCTTTCATGTCCAAAAACCAACTAAAGGGAAAAAGTTAAAAACCCATCAAACACATACATCAGTCCAAGATGTTGTACTTGGCTTCTGAATCTTGTTTGTCCATACAAATGCATTTAACCAAGTCAGACTTCTAAAGAACTTCCCCGCCCATTTTGGCCTTTACAACCATCATCTTGCTGGGGCTTCCCTCATCTTCTCCATTAAAGTTGTTGGTAGCCCCAGAATAACTCATCCCTTCCATCCCCCTGCATTCTCTCTTTCTCCTCTTCAATGAAATCATCTGAAGTACCCAAACTGGGACATCAAACGTAGTCTTTCTATTATGTAAAGACTTGCCATTCTGGTTGTTGCTTTCACTAGCAAGCATTCAACGTCTTTTTTCTTTTCTTTTTTCGACAAAGGTAGGGACGGGCCAGCTTGCGTGCACCTCAACTATTCCGCCGGGGTACCTGCTAGCTCCCGCCAGCACAAGTACCGGGTAACTCTGCCCACCAAATCTTAGGGAGATGACAAAGAAACCACCTAGTGTTTTTTGTCTTTGCTAAGACTAAAACTCTGCAGGTGTTAAACCTTTATAAGTACCAGATGATGTCTAATATCCCCGCAACCCTTCCTTTCATTTTATCCTTTCATAACCATTATTTGTTTATAACAAGAAAACAAGATCAACATGCAGTACAGCAATCAACTATCCAAGACATGTCAAATTCAGAAGGATCTACAGAATCTATATAGAAGAGGCAGTTTTTGTTCTCATACATAATTATTCAACTGTACATACTTTAGTCTATTACACGAACTTTGAGATCAATTCATGCAAGGCAGGCCAAGCATGCAATAGACAGCAGAGTATACACAAGAAAAATTTCTAATGCAATTGAATGGCATGAATTATTGATACAACAGAATCATACACATTATCTGCCGAAAGTAAATGAAATTATGAAGCGCGGAAATGAAAGGATGGACGATGCAAGAAATGGCCTAATAAAAACCAGCTCCATTGTCAAATGCTCCACATACCCAAGATTAAGGAGGCCGGCGACAGTACTAATGCTGATATCGAAGTCCACTTTCGGCTGAATAATATAATTTCCTTCTCTTATAGGCTTCAGATGTAGCAGTAGAAAATATAAGCCAGTACGGTCAAGCATTTGCACAAAATTTTCCCAAAAAAAGAATGGTACAGCAAGTCCTTCGATAAATACATTTGTATGCATGTTAAATCACACACCTCACGTATTAACAATGCGAATCTTCCTTCACATATTCTGACTCTAATGCAATCACTCTCAGTTAATTGGCCATTGGCAGGTAGAGGAAGCCGCAAGTATATATCAATAAAATTCTGGACGGAACTACATATCTTGGTAGGGTCAAGAATTCTCAAAATATCTTGATATGCAACCTGTAAACAGTTCGCTAGTTAAAGCAGCAAAAGAAAAAGACTCATTCTGAGTCCTACGTATTAGCATAAAGGAAGCAACTGACCTGTTTATTGCTTTTCAGCACAAACAATGAACTCTCAGGGGAGAGCACAGGATCAAAGTCGTTCCTGATTTTTAGCTGCAGAATGGTATTAAAAAGGCAGAGCACCATAAAAATTACTTTCTATAATAAGTAAACAATTTTATTAGCAACTGGTGGAAACCCCGTAAATAAGCCATAGACCAAAAAGAAGAGAACCTACGTCAAAATATGATTCTCAGCAAAAAAGACCCAATCTTCAGGAACCTCATGGGCACACCAAAAGGAAACTAGAACAAACGGCTACTTAGCAATTTTGCAAAATCTTGTTCGACTCTTTCAAATGCTCTCCTATTTCTCTCATTCCAAACAACTCACATGATTGTAAGGGGGCAATATTCCATGCCCTTGGACTTCTTCCCCCCCCCCCCTTTTTTTTTTTGAGAAGGTAACAAGTTTTATAAATTAGGTAGAGAAACCTTTAGCATAAAGATTATGCTAAAGGTTAAAGATAGTTACAAGGCCCTCAAAAAAGAGCAAAAATGCAAACCCAGACTTGTGGTAGTTACAAAGACCCAATAATAGAGCTTCTTTACACCAAAAGTGAAACAAAAATATACAATTGGTCTTGATCATCTGTTCAGAGTTAGGTCTATCTTCAAAGCATCTTGAATTCTCTCCAACCAAATTGTCCACCAAATACATGCTGGGATCAACCTCCACCAATGCTTCTGCCTCAGTAGAATACCTGGTCATTCCAGCAAGCTAACATTTCTGCGGTTGTCCTAGGTATTGTCCATTTCACACCTTTCATACTCATGAAAAGATACCACAGCCTACTAGTTACTTTGCAATGTAAAAAGAGGTGGTTGTTTTGTTTCAATCTCTTTTCCACACAAGAAACATTTGGAACACATAAGCATTCCTCTCCTCATGAAACTGTCATGACTTAGAACAACCTCTTTGACTACAAGCCAACAAAAGCAAGCGACTTAAAAAGGGATTTTCACCTTCCAGATGTGCTTCCAGTGCCATGTCCCATTGTTCATGTGACCAGAGCTATTCAAGATTTCATATGCTGACTTTACAGTATATACTCCTCCGCTGTTTCTTTCCCATGTAAGTCTGTCCTCTTCTTCTGTGATGCCCTTAAAGGCATCCAACAATTTATAGAATTCAATGACTCTCGTAACATCCCAGTCATTGAGGAACCTTCTGAACATAACATTCCACCCCTGCGTACTCCATACCTCAGCCACACTAGCTTGGGGTTGCTGCTCTATAGTGAACAAATCTGGAAAAGCCTCTTTAAGAGGTCCATTAGCAATCCAAATATTCCAGAAAGAGGTTTTATTGCCATTTCCCACTTTGATACTAACAACAACAACAACAACAACCCAGTATAATCCCACTTAGTGGGGTCTGGAGAGGGTAGTGTGTACGCAGACCTTACCCCTACCCTAAGGTAGAGAGGCTGTTTCCAAATAGACCCCCGGCATCCTTCCCTCCAAGAACTACCCACCTTGCTCTTGGGGAGACTCGAACTCACAACCTCTCGGTTGGAAGTGGGGGTTGCTTATCATCAGAGCAACCCCACTTTGATACTAACATTGCTGATAAATCCTGTCCACAAATTTCTAATTGACTTCCATACACTTACACCATACGGTCCAGAAGCTCCTGTTGTACACCACCTTCCATCTCCCCTATATTTTTCACAGATAACCTTCCTCCATAAAGCTTGATCCTCCAGAGAATATCTCCATAGCCACTTCATAAGTAAACTCTTGTTATGTTGTCTCAAATTCCTGATTCCCAAACCTCCATTCCTCTTGCTTTTTAGCAAAGTGCTCCATTTTACCAAATTGTAGGCCTTATTCTCCTTTTTCCCTTGCCATATGAATTTCCTCCTTAAAGCATCCACTCTTTTCTCAACTTTTACAGGAATTGAGAAAAGAGACATCATGTAAGTAGGAAGAGCATCTAGCACACTATTGACTAAAGTAATCCTCCCTCCCAGAGAAAGATAATTTCTTTTCCATATAGCAAGTTTCTTTTCACACCTCTCCAGCACCTCATTCCATAACTCCTAGGATCTATTTTTTGCTCCCAAGGGCATCCCCAAATATGTTGTTGGGAGATTTTTCACTTGACAGCCCAGTACCCCTGCCAATCTTTGAATGTTGGTGACCTCATTAACTGTGTACACCTGTGACTTACTCCAGTTGACATGTAACCCTGAGAGAGCTTCAAAGATAGATAAGATCAACCTCAGTTGTCTAACTTTCTCTTCTTTAGCATCACAGAACACCAAAGATTGTCCGCATAAAGCAGATCAGTAATCTCCAAATTGCTACTGACATTATTCACTGCCTTGAAACCCCTTATCTACCTCTCCTGGTTTGCCTTCTTGATCATACTATTCAGACCTTCCATTACAATTATAAAAAGGAAAGGAGACAGAGGGTCTCCTTGCCTTAGCCCTCTTTGTGAGGAAAAGAAACCCTCTGGAGAACCATTAACTAAAATGGAAAACTTAACGGTGCTTATGCAGAATCCTATCCATTTGATCCACTTCCTTCCAAAGCCCATATTCTTCAGAGTTTTCAGCAAGTAGTTCCAATTTATATGTTCATGCGCCTTCTCAATATCCAGTTTGCCAAGGATCCCGGGAATCTTACTTTTAACCCTGGAATCAACACATTAGTTTGCTATTAGGGTTGCATCCATGATCTGCCTACCTTTGATAAAAGCCATTCGTTGAGTGTCAACCAGTTTGTGAATTACTGCCTTCAATCTCTCTATCAACACCTTTGAAATGATCTTATACACACTACTTATGAGACTTACAGGTCTATAATCTTTTAGTTCCATCGCCCCAGCCTTCTTTGGAATTAATGCTACATAAATAGCATTAAAGCTCTTCTCAAAGAATTCCTACGAGTGGAAGTTTTGAAAAGTATTCATCAAATCTTCTTTCACCACCTCCCAGCATTGAATAAAAAAAACCATGATAGGCATCTGGACCCGGAGCTTTGTTGCACAAGCCTTCAAAACTCAATGATTTCTTGCTCTTCAAACTCCCTCCGTAGCCATTGCTCCTCTGCCTCACTATTTCTAGGACAATCTGGAAAACTGAACACTAGCCTCCATACTTCAGATTCAGTGTATAAGTGCTGATAAAAGGCTAAGATCTCACCCTCTATAACTTCATTGTCATCCACTTGTATCCCATTAATGTTGAGCTTGTCAATGTTGTTGAACCTTCTGTGGGCATTTGCAATCCTCCGAAGTATTTCGATCCCCTTGTTCTAGCCATTGAACTCTTGATTTCTGCTTCCAAATTAACTCTTCATTTTTGGCGATCTCTTCCAATTCCATGACTAGGCTAGCCTTTTGCACCAACTCATCTTCAGAAAGATCCCTGGATTCTTGAACCACATCTAGTACAAGAATTTTGTTCAATCAGATAGTTTTCTGAACCTCCAAATTTCCCCCCTTGACCTGCCCTCGATTCTTTCAGCTTAACTTTCAACAATCTGAGTTTTTTGGCTAGAACATAATTAGGTCTGCCTTGTACATCGAAAGAAACCCACCAGGAAGCTATTTTATCCCCCTCTGTTCCCAACCACCAATTTTCAAACTTAAAATATGATTTTGTGTTCTCCCAAACCCCACATTGCGGAGAAATAGGAGCATGATCTGAGCAAACTTTTGGAAGAATAACTTGTTTAATATTCCCAAAGTTTTAATCCCAGTCAGCAGAGAACAGAAACCTATCCAATCTCGACGCTATACGAGAATTAACTTGCCTACTCCATGTGTAAATTCCCCCTTCAAGTGGTGGATCAATAAGCTCTAAATCCTCTATAAAATTAGTAAAGTCTCTCATACCTCTTGAAATTGTGTTGCATCCCCTCCTTTCCTCCATAAATCTTGTAACAATAAAATCACCACAAATAACCAAGGCCCTTCAAAAACTCCCCTAGAAGCAGCTAACTCCCACCAAACGTTCTCCCTCTCTATTTTACAATGAGGCCCATATACCCCAGACAAATGCCATGAAATTTTTTTATTTATAGAAAAGAAACCACAGGTTATGGAGTAACTCCCAACATTGACTACTTCCCCCCCTCGATACTCTGCTATCCCATAATACCAAAATGCCCCCCCCCCCCCCGTACCACTAGCCTCTAACCCAAATTTTACCCATCTATAACCCCATATCTGTTTCACATAGTTTCACATACCCCTGTACATCCCCTTCAAGCTTGGATTCTTGAAGACAATAAATGCCTGCCTTCCAATTCTCAATTAGTAGTTTCACCACTCTTCTTTTGTTAACACGATTTAATCCCCTAACATTCCAAGAGATAATATTGACCTTCATTGATACACATTGCTACTAGATTTCCCCCTATTCCTAGAGCTTGACTCCGGAAAATTCATATTGAACACCAAATTCTGAACCTCCAAACTTCCTTTTTTCCTTTTTGGAGTCGTGCACATCTTCATTGTTGACGCCTCCCTCAACTCTTGTCTATGCCTATCAATTTTGAGAAACAACTCTAGAGCTTCCCTTTCACAGCCCTGGAAATTTACCCCGTATGTCTTGCTCAATTTTAGAACATTTTTATGAACCCACAAAGAAGCCTCCATCTCTGCCTCGATAAATTGCACATCTAGAGGTTCTACATCATCCACGGACCATGGCTCGTGGTCTTCTTCATCCATCAATTGGTTTAATTCAGAAGAAAGAGAAAGAAATGGAATAATCTCTCTGTGAGACCACGATGTTGCTCCCCACCTTGCATGTTCATTACTTCTGTCATTTCCTCATGTACTACCACATCTTGCAATTTGTTTGTAACAGAAATAGGAGAAGAAAATGGACTAGTTTCTCTTTCAGGACATATTGATCTAGTCACTTCCTCAAACCCTTGCACGTTCATTAGTTCTGTTGATTCTGTGTTGCACATCTCTTCTTCTCTCTCCATCAGTGCAACCATAGCAAGCGATTCCATTGTGCTAATGTGCTAATATCTCTGTTTCCATCGGGTCGGGCTTGTTAAAAGAACCCAGAACCGAAAATCTATATAATTCCCAGATCTGGACTATTTAATGACCCCACAATTGGGCCCAGAAATTAAAAGTCCCCCTTGACCCATACGATGTGGCCCAGTTGAATACTTCCCAGCTGGCACCTCTTTATCCACTGGGCCATGATTCAAATTCAAACTGCAGCTACCCTTAGTCACGTGACCCATCCCATCACCCCTTTTAACCCCTACGTCATAGTTACTGGTTGTGTCTCCCCTGTTCACCGCTGAAACCTCTGAAAGAGATCTCCATATCACCGACGCCTCACACCAATTCGGAATTGTGAAGATAATTCCATTTTTTGCTGTAATTGGGCCCTTCACTTTCAGACGAGCACATTTAAGATGGTTACGCAGAGAGGTTTCTTCCTCTGTTTCAATCCAACCACCACATCTATCACCGATCTCCTTGAAAATTCTTTGTGACCATAGATATAGTGGTAATCTCAGTACTCTTATCCACACACACTCGAGATTGGCAGTGGCCGGCAAACACACTGCAACCGGCGACCAACATTCCAGACTCATTAAATTATTTCTCCAACTCCATTCCCCCAGTTTAGTGTGTTCAGCTAATTTTCTGGAAGGAAACTCAAATAAGAATTTTGGCCCATGTAACTCATATATCTGGACCCCTGGAATTGCATTCCATTTGTTGCTAGCCCATCTTCGGATATCAGAAAGAGTAGGCAACTTGTTGCTGATTGCGAAGTTCCCAATCAGACACCTGCTCAACACGTCTTCATCACCTATTACTGGACCATTCATCACTATGTGTTGTACTGTCGACCGGTTCTCCGACAATGATGTAGAGGCTCCTTTTGCTTCCCACTTGTCGGACCTGAAAGCACCTTTGTACGAAAGATTCACAACTGGAACTACTGTAGGTTATCTCTGTGTAGCAGGAGGCTCCCTATTAATGAACCTTTCTATCTTTAAAGCAAGTACCTTCCACCCCGCACTGAATGAAACTTGTGGAAGGATAATAACTGCTCTACGTACCCCTTGCACTGCAACCACACTTATGAATCTGACATGGTCATTGAACTTCCCTTCTGTAAGTCCAACTATGCAACGCCTTCTTTACTGTGCCCGACATCACCCATCGAATACCAAACAAATTAAGGACCCCCCTCTATAACCAATTAGCTATTTGACAATGCAATACGAGATGATCTACATCTTCGCCGAGCTTTTGCACATTAAACACCAACTAACATAGGTGATCCTCCTCATTCTAAAATTTTCTGCTATCAAAATCACTCCCCTTGCTGCCAATCATGCTAAGAAACAAACCTTGGTGCCCTGGGATCTAAATAGAGTAACGAGGGAAAACACATTCCTCTCTCCCTAACAACCTTTAATAATAAGATTCAACAGTGAATAACCCATCTCTACCCTCGCCGTCTCCATACGCCTCACAATATCTCAACCAAGTGATGGAAGAAGGTTCCTCCTGAATGTCAAATCGCAATGAACTTCCCCCCTCCTTGTGAGACTTACAGATTTGTTGGATTGTCATCTCTCTTTGGCAAGATACTCTATATATGTTAGGAAAGGCTTCACTAAACTTCTTCTTTCGCACCACTTATGCACCCAAAAACTAATCCCGCGTCCATCCCCAACCTCGAAAGAAGTATGTATGCTCCTCCATAACCCACACCCAAACGGTGTTGTCATATTTCTAGTCCTCCATCCCCCTTCCATAATACTATTACTTTTCCGCTACCAAACCCATCCAAAGTGCATTCTCCTCCACCCCAAACCACCATAAATATTATTATTAGCAATTTGCTAATAACAGATAATGGGATTTCTATTGCCACTTTATGTAAAAAGCAGTTTTAAGTTGCTCATGCACCACTACTTGTTACAAAATATCAGGCGATTTGCACCATGAAGTAATTACATAAACTTCCACATAGTAAACATGCAAAATAAACATTACCAAGAGATGACAACCATTACTTAAAATTTTGTAGTAGCGAATTCTGCTTGATTTAGAAGATCACTTAATTCTAAAGCCCAATTTATTGCTAAATTTAAACTATCTAGTGAAACCATATAGGAAATACGAAAAGTAAACATATTTCCAGAATAGACTAACATGTGCATGAACAAGATGTGGTTCAATGTACTGCTGGAACATCGGAAACACAGTTGTCATAATTTCATTTTGGGACATAAGGCAGCCAACTCTACTTTTGTCTCTTTGAACTCGAGAAAGAAGATGTGAATGAACACCTCCAACCTGTTCCAAAACAAGCAATAAAATCATTGGTGATAAATTTCTTACCAAAATACTTTCACAAACGAAGTGAAGCAAATTCAAGATAATCATGTATAACATCATCATACTTACAACAGCAATCCACAAATCCAGTGATTTTCTGATGTCAGGGTGCAAAGCATAAACACCTTCAAAGATCACCTAGTCAAATTAAGCAAACCTTACTCAGCTTCTCTAATTACTGGAGAAGATTAGCAACAAAAAGCAATAGCTATACCAACAATAAACTTCACAGCTTTTAGAAGGAAATCAATTGTGTCTTCGTCTTACTTACCTAATTCAACATACATCGCCTCTTTTTTTATTTATATCGTGCCAAAACATACTCAGTAAAAGCAAGAAAATCTGTGCACACCACTCCTCATTCCTTTTTTGTGTCTTTTTACTTTTGTGCGTGTGGGGTTGGGGGTGGGGGGTGGGGTTGATAGTCATACCACTCCACATTCTTCAGAAACTTCAAGCTCCTTGAAGCCGCTACGAGCGCCTGTTTCAAGGTCAAAGATAGGTACTTTCGTTCTTCGGCAATTTCTGATGTCACTGATATTCTACAAATGACAGACAGATTCAGGAACAGCGAAATATGGCTGGGGAGGGAAAAGCATACAGGAATAGTGCAAGCTATGCCAAATACAAGTAGTCCAAAGTTATAAACCCAAAAGTAAGACTTCCAACATAGATGCAGATTTTCAGATACTGCAATAGACTCATAGGTTTACACCAAAGAGTAAATTGGAAACCATCATATAAGACAAGAACTACAAGAACATGCTAACTTGACAGTTCTTTCTTTATTCTCAAGTTACATACACATTACCATAGCTGAGGCGGACTCATCTCAATGAAATGTTAGGGTCTTTTTTTAAAGTAATACATTCTTGGCCTTTTGACTAAGATCAAGTGTAGTATCTGCTCTTATCATTTCTTTTTTTAAATAAGTAAAACATTTTTTTCCAATGTAACTAGAACCTACAAAGGATTTTATAAATAACAAAACACAAGTTTCCTGGAAGGACTGGACAATCTCAGTGCAGAAGTTAATTTCAGAGACAGTAGAAAGTAGGTCTTGCTAAGAAACTTAATTTGGCCTTAAATATCGGATCAATCACAAAGACAACCAAATGAATGTCTTGATTTTGACGGACTTCTGTATACCAAATAAAAGCTCTCATAAACTGGAAAAAAAAGTAAGAAAGATATGTTTATAACTAAGTGTTAGTTAGAACAGGTTGTTAAAGTTAGAACATGCTATTAAAGTTAGAACAGGCTGTTAAAGTTAGAACAGCCTGTTAGCATGCTGTCAACAACTCAGATTTATTTGTTTATGATCCTAGCTGGTTGCTACCTACTTGTATATATTCCCTTGAAATGAATGAAGAAAATATGCTGTGCATTCAATCAAATAACAAGTCCGCAGTAGCTAAAACTTACATGGCATCAGAGCCTATTTTTTAGATCCAATTAATGGTGAAATCTGCCAACATTGGGCAAGATTCATCAGATTCTGAGGGGGAGGGTACTGAGAGTTTAGAAACAATTACTGGGAGTACTACTAGTGTCCCTTCAGTCATCAAAATGAGCAGTAACAGCAGTGATTCTAATAATACTTCCATTCTTCCAATATCACATAGGTTGAATGGGAAGAATTATTTAGAATGGGCTCAATCTGTTAAGCTTGCTATTGCTGGTAGAGGTAAGCTAGGTTATATAAATGGTGGTGAGGCAAAACCTAATATAGAAGATCCCAAATTCATCACTTGGGAATCAACAAACTGCCTAGTTACATCCTGGCTCCTAAACTCAATGGAGCCTTCTATTGGAAGGCCATATTTGTTCCTACCCACTGCAAGAGATGTTTGGGTAGCTGTCAAAGAAACATATTCAGATCTGGAAAATGCTTCTCAGATCTTTGAGCTTAAAAACAAGCTCTGGAACAACAAGCAAGAAGAAAAGGAGGTCACCATCTTTTACAACGAGATGGTTTCCATGTGGCAAGAACTGGAACAATGTTATACTCTTGAGTGGAATTGCACTAAAGACAGTGTACAAGCTAAGAAACAAGAAGAAGATGAGAGAATCTACTTGTTCTTAGCTGGCCTGAATAAAGAGTATGATGAATGTAGATCCAGAATCTTGGGAAAGAAGCCATTGCCACCTTTAAGAGAAACATTCTCAGAGGTAAGGAGGGAAGAATCAAGGAGAAGAGTGATGCTTCAAGACGCTGCGGGTGAAGGATCAAAGGGCCTGGAATCATCAGCCCTTGTGGTTGAAAACAGAGAAGAAAAGAACAAGCCTTGGTGTGAAGTTTGCAAAAAATACTGGCATACTAAGGACACTTGCCGGGAAATCCATGGGAAACCAGACAAATTGGAAGAAGAAGAACACCAAGGAAAGAAAGGGAGGAAGGGCCTATTTAACATCAAATACAGAGGATCAGTCTCAAGCATCTTCAGAACTGAATCTCTTCACTAAGGATCAGATAGAGTTTTTGCAGCAACTCCTCAAACAAACAAGTCAAAATAGTAACCCTAGGTGTTCTTTTGCCCAAAAAGGTAATATACCTATACCCTCAGCCTATGTTAGTATAGAAAAAATGAAGGATGACTCTTGGATTATAGATTCAAGTGCTAGTGACCACATGACAGGAGATTCAAAATTTTTTTTTACCTATAAACCATCTGCAGGCAATCAGAAAATTAGGATTGCTGATGGCACTTTTTCAGCCATAGCAGGGAAAGGAACCGTTAAGCTAACACCTCTCATAACCCTTGAAAATGTTCTACATGTACCTAAACTATCCTGCAATCTGATATCAGTTTCTAAGCTTAACCAGAATCTGAATTGTAAGACTATATTTAACTCAAATTCTTGTGTATTTCGGGACAAGGGCTCGGGGAAGATGATTGGCAATGCTGAAGAAGTTGGAGGTCTCTTTCTCTTGGAAAACAGTACACCTTTAAAATCTGTATGCTTTCAAACCAACCTTGTTAGGAATAAACTTATGTTGTGGCATTTCAGATTAGGACACCCTAATTTTCATTATCTGAAGTTATTGTTTCCTAAGTTTTTTATCAATGAAAATCCTTCTTTGTTAAAATGTGAATTTTGTGAATTGGCTAAGCATAAGAGAAGTAGCTTCCCTGCTAAGACATATACTGCCACTAAACCTTTCAACTTAATTCACAATGATGTATGGGGTAAAATTGAAACCACTTCAAATAAAAAATGGTTTGTCAGTTTTATAGATGATCACACAAGATTAACTTGGGTTTACCTGATGCAAGAAAAAGGGGAAGTAAAAGGGATCTTTGAAAAGTTTTATAAAATGATTGAAACTCGGTTCAATGAAAAGATAAAAATTTTCAGAAGTGACAATGGAAAAGAATTCTTCAATAAGGTCTTAGGAAGCTTCTTTGTAAACAAAGGGATTGTTCATCAAAGTTCATGTGTTGATACTCCTCAACAAAATGGGGTAGCCGAGAGAAAAAACAGACACTTACTAGAGGTTACTAGAGCCTTGTTGTTTACAGGTGGATGTCCTAAAAGTCTGTGGGGAGAGGCTGTTTTAACAGCCACTTATCTCATAAATAGAATGCCTTCTAAGGTTGTAGGCTTCAAAACACCCGTGCAAGTATTCCTAGAACAATTCCCTACTACTAAGCTCATCCATAACCTACCTTTGAGAGTGTTTGGATGTGTAGCATTTGCTCATATTCATGATCACAATAGAAACAAACTTGATCCTAGAGCACAAAAATGTGTCTTCATAGGATATGCCCCAACTCAAAAAGGTTTTAAACTCTATAATCCTAAAACTAGGAAAATTATCATAACCTTAGATGCTACTTTTAATGAAGATGAGATGTTCTATGGCACTGGTCTTCAGGGGGAGAATTGCTATGAAGACCTAGATCTAGATTGGTCTAAAAAGTCTGAATCTGACTCTCAGAGTTTAATCCCTAATATACAAGAAATAACGCAGGTTCCTAGTAACATTGAAATCATGACTGAAACTATATCTGAAAATGATGATGTTTTAAGCAATCAAATAAAACCATTGAAGGTGTACTCTAGAAGGGAGAAAGAGACTGACAAATTCACTTCTCAACAATCATCTTCTCCGGCCATTGTGCCTCAAACACCAGGTAATTCTGAATTAAATATTGTTTCAGATTTAGAATTCGAACCTAATGATCTAGATATTCCTATTGCTCTAAGAAAAAGTGTTAGAAAATGTACACAGACACCATTATATCCTTTGTCTAACCATGTTTCCTATGATAGACTGTCACCTTCTTTTACAGCTTTTGTATCTCACTTAAACAGTCTAGAAATTCCAAAAACTATCCATGATGCTCTAAATGATCCTAAGTGGAAAGAGGCAGTTCAGGGAGGAGATGAAAGCACTAATGAAGAATAAGACTTGGGAGATGATTGATCTACCAAAAGGAAAGAAAACAATGGGTTGTAAATGGGTGTTCACCATCAAATACAACTCTGACGGATCTTTGGAAAGGTACAAAGCAAGGCTAGTAGCAAGGGGATATACTCAAACTTATGGCATTGATTACTTGGAGACATTTGCTCCAGTAGCAAAAATGAACTCCATCAGAGTATTGTTGTCCCTAGCAGCTAATCTGAACTGGCCTCTACAGCAGTTAGATGTGAAAAATGCTTTCCTTAATGGAGAGCTTGAGGAAGAAGTCTACATGGATCCCCCTCCAGGCAGTAAAGAAATTGGAGGAACGAAGGTGTGCAAACTGAAGAAGTCCTTATACGGTCTCAAACAATCCCCTAGAGCTTGGTTTGAAAGACTTACTCAGTATATGAAAAAACTGGGCTACGTGCAAGGGCAAGCAGATCACACTATGTTCATTAACCACTCACTAAAGGGTAAAATGACTGTTCTTATTGTGTATGTTGATGACATTATTCTTACAGGTGATGATGAGATTGAACAAGGCAGATTGAAGCAGAAATTGGCTGAGGAATTCGAGATTAAAGACCTAGGAAATTTAAAATACTTCCTAGGAATGGAAATTGCAAGATCACAACATGGTATCATGGTGTCACAGAGAAAGTATGTACTAGATCTTCTAAAGGAAACTGGGATGAGTGAATGTAAGCCAGCTGAAACTCCTATTGATCCAAATGTCAAATTTGGTGTCAAGGAAGGAAAAGAAGTTGATTGTGGACAGTTTCAGAGACTGGTGGGAAGACTCATCTATCTTTCTCATACACGACCAGATATTGCATTCCCTGTCAGTATGATCAGTCAATTCATGCACTCTCCCAAGAATGAACATCTAGAAGCAGCCCACAGAATTTTGAGGTATTTGAAGAATACTCCAGGAAAAGGTTTGCTATTCAAGAAGACAGAGAACAGGGAGATTGCAGCCTACACTGATGCTGATTGGGCAGGATCAGTAATGGACAGGAGATCTACTTCAGGTTATTGTACCTATGTTTGGGGAAATCTGGTCACTTGGAGAAGCAAGAAACAATCAGTTGTAGCTAGAAGCGGTGCAGAGGCTGAGTTCAGGTCAATGGCACAAGGAATTTGTGAGACTATCTGGCTTAGAAGGGTCTTAACAGAGTTAGAAGTGCCAATGCAATTACCCATGAAACTCTACTGTGACAACAAAGCTGCAATTAGCATTGCACACAATCCAGTCCAACATGATAGAACTAAACATGTGGAGGTTGACAGACACTTCATCAAAGAAAAGATTGAAGATGGAAGCATTTGTACACCATTTGTCCCAACCAATCTTCAAGTGGCAGACATGTTCACTAAAGGATTATTCAAGCCAAATTTTAATGTTCTTGTAAGCAAGTTAGGCATGACAGATATCTATATGCCAACTTGAGGGGAGTGTTAGTTAGAACAGGTTGTTAAAGTTAGAACAGGCTGTTAAAGTTAGAACAGCCTGTTAGCATGCTGTCAACAACTCAGATTTATTTGTTTATGATCCTAGCTGGTTGCTACCTACTTGTATATATTCCCTTGAAATGAATGAAGAAAATATGCTGTGCATTCAATCAAATAACAAGTCTGCAGTAGCTAAAACTTACACTAAGACAACTATGAATCTCGATCCCCTAACAAATCCCCCTTAAAAGCATATTGTATAGGAAGTAAAGGTCATACATTCTCTTCATTAACATATGGGAAAGAGAAAAAAAAAATGTTATTTAAGTGAGAACCCGCAGCAAGCAATGTAAGAGTGGCTAAGAAACTTAAAGTTTCCCAACCCAATGATCACCAAGAAAAATCAACGTGTAGCACCGTAAACCACTTCTACCATTATAAGGATCAACTTAACGGCAGATGAAAGCATTGTTTTTTGTTAATTTCTATAACTAATTTAATAAAAATTATTGAGCAGCCATGAAAATTTCCCTAAGGATTTTCTACAGTACTGATACCCTAATCCTACCAGGATTGGAAATCCCACTTGTTCAGAAGTGAGATATAAGAGGAAAGCAAAGATTATGAAATGAAATAATTAATTTTAAGGGAAGTATGTGATTCAATTCTAAACCCTAAAAGGTGTATAACAATGAAATAAGCGTTCAGGTAAACTATCTCCCTCCTTTTTACCACTTATTCTGTGTACGTAGTTAGCATCCACAATGACATTTCCCAGAGTAAAAGCTAAGACTTGAATTTCATAACACAGCTAATCAATCCATTTGAAGGACTTTGCTGGGGAAAAAGAGAATAAACAAAAAGGACTCTGCTGGCAACCTTATTTACCTTCAATAACAAACGAGGCTGCAGTTCCAAGAAAAGAGTACAGAGCAGAAGAGAAGAAAGGATGATTTTGTACCTTTGACAGCAAACCGAGATCAAGAGAGCTAAAATCATCATATTTAAAGTCCTTTACATGTTCAGACTTGTAATAGCTTTCAAGGGAAACAACTTCACAGCCAACAATATTTGCCATCTTACGAGCCAAACTCGTTTTTCCAGATCCGCTCGGACCTCCTATAGTGGCAACAAAAAGCAGGAAAAGGGGGGTTAAATAAGATGCTAATCAATTCAAAATATCTTGATTTTTTTTTATTTAAGATACCTAATGACAATTAGGACTGAAGATATCATCTCTCAACATTTATTCTTAACCAAAGGATCCATTTGCATTATAGCAAAAAGTACAGTTACCAGGAATAAGCAGGAACCAATTACCATCATAGTCAAATTTTATTGTTTAAAAATTGTACTTTTCAGGAGCAAACTAAAGCATTGATATTTTTAATTAGGGAAAGGAGGCATTGTTTCACTTGGCTAGCAAAGGAGGCAGTTATGACCCACGATAATCTCATAAAGAGAGGGATCTCATTGTGCTCTAGGTGCTTTCTATGTGGGGAAACAGCTGAGACAGTTAGCCATCTATTTTTACACTGCAGGATTACGGGATTACAGGATTACAGATCTCAGAGGTATCTCATGACAATGCCATCTAAGATTACTGAAGTGCTTACTAGTTGGGATGAAGCTGGAACTGGAGCTGGAAACAGAGATAGATGGAGGATTGTCCCTGCATGTATATGGTGGACAATCCAGAAGGAGAGGAACTCTAGATGTTTTGAAGAAAGTAGCAATTCAGTGCAGAAGATCAAACAGAATTGTGTTCTTTTTTATTTTTAGTGTAAACAGAAGTGGCCAGAAGATACTGTATCCACCCTCGAAGTTTTACAATACTGCTAGAATTGCATATCAATTAGTCTTTCTTTTTGTTCTCTTGTAAATATGGTTTCAGTACAACATATGTACTGTTATATATTAATACACACAAATGTTACCATCTCAAAAAAAAATTAGGGAAAAGAAGCATGTTATCTCCTTTGGTTTCTGAAATTAGTACCTCCTAGTGGTATGGAAATAAGCTATGAGCCCCCTTGTGGTATTGAAAATAATCTGTTCCTCAGCCTTTCCATTTTTAATCCAACAACTAAGATAAAAGCCCTAATACCCTCCAAAAGCAATTCACTTCAATTTGAGAAAGGCAACACTTGAGTTTCTTTTCCAAATCATATTTACCTTGTAAATTTTTAGATAGATTGATGATGATATGGAAATAGAATGTGCAGTTGCAATTTAGGTATGAGATCCGATAGTTCAGGTTAGCAATATTTTATGGATAAACAGCCTCGAATCTACCACTCAGAATACTGAAGTGGAAGCAAGGGAACTTATGGATTTCGTGCTTACTGGTAATGAATTTATAGATCAAAATTGGGAAGCAAAGAATCGAGGTTATTCTGAGAATCGGATGTGAAGAAAGTTCATGACCATGTTAATGGGAACTTCTTGTAATTCCTTTTTTTATCTATTTTTTTATGACAGCGGTGTTCATATCAACTTATACGCACCTCGACTATTTCACCTGGTACTTGGTACAGGCACCAAGCAACTCTACCCACCAAAGCTTAGACAAATTGGATAGAACCACCAAGCATTTTTTGCCTCCGTTGAGATTCGAACATGAGACTTTATGGTTCTCCTAACTTCTATATAAGAGTAAATGGCTCTTGTAATAGAATGCATCCACTGCAAACCATTCAAAGAAATCATTACTTTCTAACGAAATATGTGTTCAGGAAAGGGCAAAGAAAGTCAATTTTCAATGAATATCTACGATAAGATATTTCACTACGGTCAATGAAACCTCATTCTCATTCTTTGGTAGCAAAGGCTGAATTAGGCTGGGAGATCCGCTCTATCTACTTCTTTTCTTATTTGATATAGAAGATTTTAGTTATATTTCCGAAGAAGGCCATGGCACAAGGATATCCGTGACTTCATAGTAGATAAGAATAGTAATGAGATATCCATATCCCTTTTTTTTTTGGTAATTGTGGTGCTCGGGCCAGCTTGTGTGTACTCGACTATTTCACCCCTCCCACAAGCACGGGTGCCGAAAAACTCTGCCCACCAAGGAATAGGCAAATGGGAAGAAATTACCTAGCACTCCTGTTTTTATTTGGATTTGAACCCTGATCTCCGACGTTTTCACCCACTTCAATAACCGGTAAGTCACACCCTTGGATGCAATATCGAGACCATTATATCACATCTCATGTTCGCAAGCAACACGTTGATTTTTTATGAGCCAAAGATGAGACAGATTCATTTCCTATTTCCGGTGTGGTATGAGGAAGTGTTTAGGTTGCGAGTCAACATGAGAAAGTCTAAGATCATTAATATTGAAGAGGTGCATAATGTTAATGAGCTTATAATGGCTTGTGGTTGTAACATTGTGCAGAATATGCAATGATGCTGGACGTTTAGCACCCTTTCATTGAGAAAATTGAGAAAATACCAAAAGGATGAATGAAAAATAATTTGCTGAATGATGGAAAGGTCAAGGGTACAAAACAAAGTAAAAGAAATATCACTTGCAGGACGGCGAAGGTGACGAGCCCAACAGGAACTAGATAACAGTGCCATTCGCAGATTAACCACATTCAACCAAGCCTTTTGGGCAAGTGCTTATCGAGATATACGAATGCAGAAGAAGCACTATGAGGAAGGCGATGCATGCTGAATGTTGTAAGTGCCAGTAGTTTTCAAATGACTTTACAACCTCATATGGAGTAGTGCTGAGGGAACTGTGAGGGGTATGAAGGAGTTCTCTAGAGTCGTTGGGTTCACAGTCCAAACCGGCAATCAAATGTGATTCTGGTTAGATTAACTGTGCAGATGCTCAACACTAATGAAGAAACTCCCCAACTTATTCACTATAACAGCCAATAAGCATGCTACAGTTGCCAAAATGCTCAGGGGAAAGAAAAGAGTGTCTCGAGAAATTACACTACTAGGAAACCTAATGATATTTTCCCTAGAGAGGATAAATAGCTGCATGTAGTTCAGGATAAAGAATGATATGAAAAAGGACATGTAGCAAAAATATTTCCGCTAGTCATATAAGAGTTTCTTGTTCAATGAAGGTAATTCGAGTCCAAGACAGAAGACTAACACACCCAAGAAAGTTGTGTTCTTTACATGGTGAGTAATGAAGGATGTGATCCTTACAGCTGACAAATTGAGGATGATGCAACAAATTGTAGTAAGTTGGTGTTACACGATGTATGGGAGGATGTGGACCACCTGACAATTTTGCAGCAGATTTAAGGGCCTCAGAATATTCCATGTTTAATTTAGCCTAAGTACCATTAAAACAACTGCAGGAGTTGAGGCCAGTTGATGTATGGAGTTGCCAAACATAAGAATTAAGGGCATATGAGACATTTTCAATGAGGTGTTAGAGGAAAAAATTGCGACATGCATGTGATTGGTTAGACGGATATACCACATGATTTTTAAAACTACAAGGAGGTTACTAACCTATTCAACCATAGGGAGGCATAGGGAGGTAAAACGGAAGTTCCAAAAGCTGTATAAGGTTAATGATGGTTTTCCCCCCTATTAAGTATCACTAACAAGCATTTTTGAACTGCATAACATCCTTAGTCCTTAAAGCAAAATTTCTTAGTGGTAACAGTTTGTGATAATTAAAGATCAAGGTTACTTCAGATAAGATGAATATCAGTACATATTTTGGGGGAGGGGGAGGAGAGAGAACTTTGTTGTTCATTGTACCAATTCCAACTATAACTGGAAGACCCTTGTTCTCCAGTAAAGCCTGCAAAAAAACAGTAATGAAGCTAAGCTCCTATTTGTGACAAGAATAAGCAGATTCACAGATTTCGAAAAACAAATTAAAAATGGCTAATCTTATAATCTGAACCTGGATTGCTTGAACAGAAAGAAGTAATCCTCTGTCCAAATCATATGAATCAGGCATAGGAGCAAGCTGCAGGACATCCCTGGAAGAAGTAGGATCTGTTGCTGTTTTATGAGCGGAATTGAAACAAATGGATAATTGATGACGACATGTAGATCACTGCTTGTTCCCAGTAAGACAAACATACCAGTAACAGAGCCATGAGCAAGTGCTGGATCCAGTGAGACAAAATGCCATGTTGCTAAGACAGGTTCCATTTTGGACTTTGTGGGGGAACGCGTCCAAGGCTGAGATAAATCTTCTAGCCGGTTGACCAAGTTTGAACTAACACGAAGCGGCTTTGGAGCCGTGATGCTCTCTTGGTTACTAGCTAAAACAGCATTAGGCGGATTAGATAACGGTGGTGTATTCAGACGTGGTACACCTGCAAGTGAAAAATAATTTTATCAGAATGCAAATATCTGATTGTTGAAATCACATCAACATGTCATCGTAAAGTTGGTGAAGAACCTTTGAAGGTAAATTTTTCCCATGTTTTAACTTTGTGGATCATAGGAATGATAATTGAGCAACAAACATTAGCCCTATCCATGATAATGCAGCCAGTGATAATATCAGGATGCTAGCTTTTCAGAATTTGCTTCTACTAGCCAATTGTTGCAACGAATTCTCCTTTTTCACCATTTTCTCTTGTGCTACTAACCACCCCTCCCTCCCTGAGAGAAATATAAATTTTCTACCTCCTCTCTACCCTTTTGGGTAGGGGTAAGGCCTATCTACATATTACCCTCCCCAGACCCCACTAGTTGATGTTGTTGTTGTTGTTGTTGGAAAGACTTGCCAAGCGATAGCAGAGAATACATGTCATCACCCCCTCCTTCCCAACAAAAGTCATGCCACTCACTTTCTCTGGTTGAAAAGGGCAGGGTTCTAAAAACATTCCATCCATGAAGTAAATATCAAAGAGCTCTAGATGCCACCATAAGCATGCAATAGCCAAAAGATTAGAAGGTGGCATTCTCTTACCCACCATTAATTTCCTAAGATAATCCCTTTAAAAATGGACATACGTAGCTTGTCAATTTGTCGTTGCAAATGAAAGCTAGCCACAATCCAAAACTAAGAAAGCCCTATCTATAACATATTTTTTAAAATCAATAGCTTAACCACCATAATCAAACTCAAAAATCTTTCATGCATTCATAAGCACTCTGGACTCAGATTTCACTCTCTCAGCAGTAAAGCTGGATTCATTACTATAAATGACCAAGAGTTCAAACAATTAAAATTTCAACTGACAAATCAGTGGCTACTCAAACCAGTGGGAGAAACAAAATAACAATGAAAACTACATCCAAGAGACAACCTTTCCTCTCCAGAATCATCTCCAGATATGATTTAGTAATCCAAGGTCCATTAATACCCATCCTCGATGCTTCAGCTCCAACCATCTACAAAAAAGAGATGTCACCAAATAAACATGGAACCAGATAGACTAGCACAAATTGCAATAGGTTATAAAATAATCTTTTGATACAGACTTCATGCCGTTGTCCAGAATTAACAAGATGAAAAATGACATATAGAAGATAGCGTGATCTTGAGAGAACAAGATAAACACAATACATACTTTCCGATTTATTCCCCGCAAAACCAGATAAGTCTCACCCAGAGTGTCGATCGTTTCCAATGAATTTGAGAAGCTTCCCTCAACAACTGATGTTGAGGCCCTTTTGTAACTTACTACTACATTATATCCCAAAGCCAGCAGTCCACCCAGGGTCATTCGTCCAACCTACAAATACTTAAAATATGGTAAGAGGAAACAACAACAACAACAACAACAACAACAACAACCCAATATAATCCCACTTAGTGGGGTCTGGGGAGGGTAGTGTATACGCAGACCTTACCCCTACCCTAGGGTAGAGAGGCTGTTTCCAAATAGACCCCCGGCATCCTTCCCTCCAAGAACTTCCCACCTTGCTCTTGGGGAGACTCGAACTCACAACCTCTCGGTTGGAAGTGGGGGACCCCTCTTGTAAGAGGAAAAAGAGTAACATATGCTTTTAGGTCACTCACAGAGGATTACGCTAGGAAACAACGGTATGAAATATTAAGGCGACTAATGAAGATCATCAGTCTAAACTTTGGTAAGAAATATTGATGCAGATGATAACGCAATATTAGGAATTTCGGTGACTATCCTTAGTCTAAAGTTCCTTTAGTTCATGTAATCTATGATTTCTTTATTTTATGTAGCCAAAAATCCCATAATAAAAAATAAAATAAAAAACACTCTTACATGTTCAAAACTCAATTCAGTTATAACTAGATAGAGCATAACCAATATAGATGATGCGTATAACTAATCTTACACGTTTAAAATGTTAGAAATAGTTCACTTCTTGAATATCAAAAGAGACCAGTTACCTCAAATTCAGCTTTGGGCCGAATTATGAAATTTTTGTCAACAATCCGTTGATCGCCCAAAGAGAGATAGTATCTGATACCCGATTGCCGCACCTTAATCCAATCATTAATGCGTGCTTCTTCACTGGCAGATGGAGGTCTTAGGTACATCTCAATAAAACTACGAACAAAGCTCCAGAACGTCAGCTGTGACCATCACTTACAATGAAAACTACAAGCACAATGGAAGGAATAGTTGATAAAATTTGCTGTGGAACAATGCCACAGTGCTGGGAAGAACCTAGAGTCTAGAACTCACTTGTCGACTTGTGCTTCCTTTCCATGGAATACATGAGATGCATGTTCATCTTCTAATTGCTGCATAGAAATTTAATTCAGAGCCAGACTTATGTTTCCTATACAAATAACACCGCCAATATATAAAGGTAGACTACTCTGAAGAACCATGACAAGTAGAAACAATTTAAACAGGAACTTTTCTTGGATTACACCATCATACAAGGATACACTTGTTCATGTTAAAGTAAAGGTCGCTAAATGATTCTAAGCAGCACAAACCTTTATTTTGGAGATAGCATTCTCCCAAACTGGGGGTTCATTATACAAACAAAACTTTGCCTCCTGAGTTGTAAGATCAATCCCCTAAGTTGGATAGGTTATACATTTAACAAGTGACTATAAGATTTCTAAAAGGCCATATGTAGCAAAAAAGCTATTTATTCTCAAGAAGAAGCCTATTAACTGAACACATCTGAGAATGATCAAATGTATAATCTACTAAAAAAACCTGCGCACATCCCAGGTAAAAAGCACAAATCAGATCAAGTAAAAGTAGTATTATCACTGGAGAGGATAAAACTAGCATCCAACACCTGCTTCATGTCAGAGATTGCAATTGTTTCAGGACCAGCAACACTAAATGCACAAATGTCAACAATCATCTCAACATGATCATATTAAGGTAGTGTGGACTAGACAATCTATCACATGAAAGTAAAAACTCATACTATTAAATTCCATGGAGTAACATTTAGAAATTAGCACTGAATCTTACACACCTCACTTTTGCACTTGAGCTTGTAGATTGGCTCTCTAAATGATGACACAAAACTGTTGTTAATTCTGATCTGCATAAATATAGGGAATCAAGAGTAAGATTTTGGAAGACAAGTTAGCATGGGAGACTTCAAATTTTACCTGAGCATGATGAAGGTCTGGTTCAATATGCTTCCTAAACAGAGGGAAAATACTGTCGATTAGGGAATCCAGCGGGCAAGATTCTCCTATATCGTACTGAACTTTAGAAAGAAGGCTGAAGTGAACCCCACCAACCTAAGTGACAGGCACAAAGTATACTGTTAGCGGAAACGTAAAAAAAAGAACACAAGATTTAACGTGGTTCGGATCAAAATAATGCATTTCTATTATTTTCAAAGGAAGGGGAGATTTCTCAATTACACTTAGTGAATTTCTCTCTTTAACTCTCTACTCACAACAATATATTGTATTGTTTTTGGGATGGTTTCTACAAATGAAAGAGTGCATCTATTTATAGAGGTAACGACCTCCTCTTAATGTCATTGGTGACATCAAACTACCTCCTCTTGATGTCATGGGTGACATCAAAGGAGGAAGCTTCCCCCTAGTATTCATGCCAACTCTTTCCACCAACTCTTCCAATTGGCATGCCATTATTGACTAAACATAAACCAACATTTTCAGCATGTCATTGTTGACTAAATATAAACCAACATTTTCAATCTTCGCCTTAAGACAAGAGGGGTTGCTCCGATGGTAAGCAACCCCCACTTCCAACCGAGAGGTTGTGAGTTCGAGTCTCCCCAAGAGCAAGGTGGGTAGTTCTTGGACCATTTTTAGCATGCCATTGTTGACTCAACATAAACTAACATTTTCAATCTCCACCTTGGTTTGCATTTCGAGCGTGCGTGCTCTGGCCAAAACTTCTAAGCTTACTGGGCAATCCCGTTGTAAGAAACAAGAAGAATCAAACCATGGTTGAACATACCACCTCCACCTAACAACTGTTCTCTTCGGAGTTGCATCAGTTGATGCACACCCCCGCCAAGTCTTTGCAGTGTGCAAACTTAGTGAGCGGGACTATCTTGGTCAATATATCTGCAGCATTATCGTCTGTGATAACCTTCGCGACCTTGATAGTTCCCTCTTCAACAACAGCTCGAAGGAAATGAAATCTGACATCAATGTGTTTAGTGTGCTAATGAAATCTTTAATTTTTTATTAGATGAATAGCACTCTGACTATCACATCTAAGAGTTGATTCCAGCTGAACCAAACTCAATTCCGCTACTAAACCTTTTAACCAGATAGCTTCCTTCACCGCCTCAGCTGCTGCCATGTATTCTACTTCTGTCGTAGACAAAGCGACAATCGACTGTAGAGTCGACTTCCAACTAACGGCACTGCCAACGAGGGTAAAGATGTATCCAGTTGTGGACCTTCTTCTATCAAGATCTCCTACATAGTCAGAATCCACGAGAATTAAAATACCTCCACCCTTTTTTCGAAAGGTCAGACCAACATTAGAAGCTCCTTTGAGATAGCTAAATATCCACTTGACAACTTCCCAATGCCTCTTTCCTGGGCTGGACATGTATCTACTTACCACACTTACAGATTAAGCAATATCTGGACGTGTGCATACCATAGCATACATAATGCTACCAAATGCACTGGCATAAGGAATCTTTGACATATGCTCCACCTCATCCTCAGACTAAGGCATTCGTAACTCTGAAAGTTTAAAATGAGGAGCTAATGGCGTACTTACAAGCTTGCACGTATGCATATTGAATCTCTCGAGAATCCTTTCAATATACCTCTTTTGAGAAAGATGTACAACATTGTCTTCTCTTGAAATCTCCATACCAAGGATTTTCTTTGCAGCTCCTAAATCCTATGTCAAATTCCTTACTCAATAGCTTCTTCAAAGCATTTATCACTGTAATGTTGTTAGCAGCAATAAGCATATCATCAACATACAACAATAAATAAATCATTGAGTTACCGGACATCTTCTTGTGATACACACAGCTATCAAATGCACTCCTTGAGAATTCATGTGTAGTCATGAATGCATCAAACCTTTTGTACCACTGTCTAGGGGATTGCTTCAAACCATACAAAGACTTCTTTAGTTGGCATACGTGATCTTCTTTTCTCTCAACTAGGAAACCTTCGGGCTGATCCATATAGATTGTCTCTTCTAGATCACCGTGTAAGAAAGCAGTTTTAACATCAAGCTGTTGAAGCTCCAAGTCAAATTGTGCAACCAATGCTAGTAGCACGCGAATTGAGCTATGCTTCACGACCGGAGAGAAAATTTCATTGTAGTCAATTCCCTCCTTCTGACTGAAACCTTTTGCAACCAATCTCGCCTTAAACCTAGCATCTTCCACTTTAGGAATTCCCTCTTTCTTTCTGTAGATCCACTTGCATCCAACTGTCCTCTTCCCTTTTGTCTTTTCACTAAGACCCATGTCTGATTCTTGTGAAGAGACTCCATCTCTTCCGTCATGGCTAACCGCCACTGTGCAGCATCCTTGCAAGAAGTTGCTTTAATATACGAGGAGGGCTCCAGATCCTTAATCTCTCCTTGTGCAGCTACGAACGAATATACAATCAAGTTTGCTTGATTTATAAGGTGATCCGGTTCTCGTGTCTGTCTCTTCTCCCTCCCCTTCGCAATTGTGTATGGTTCATTGACAGCAAGTTCTTCAAGGTCTACATCTTCTGACTCATCTTTAACCTGAGTCTCTTGATCCTTTTCCTTGGCAAGCTCCACCGGAGGCTCCACCTACTCGTTGTTCTTGTTTCCCGAAAACTCCACGGAAACTTTACGAGGATCAAGTATAGAGGATTCATCGAAGGTGACATCTCTACTAACTATAAATTTGAGTAAAGACAAACACCAAAGTTTGTCCCATTTTACTCTATCCACATACCCTACGAATATGGCATTCTTAGCCCTGGTTCAAGCTTTCCTTTATCAACGTGATAATAAGCTGGACACCTAAATACTCGTAAGTATGAATAGTTAGAGGGGTTCACCTGACCATACCTCATTTGGAGTCTTAAAGTCAATTACCGATGCTGGAGAACGATTGACAATATGAGCAGTAGTGTGAACTACTTCAGCCCAAAATACTTTGGACATTTTGGTTGGTATGAGCATACAACGAGCCTTTTCAAAAAGAGTTCTGTTCATTCTCTCGACAACTCCATCCTGCTGTGGGGTATGCCTGACAATCCTATGTCTTCAGATCCTATGAACCTTGCATAATTCATTGAACTCTTCATTGCAAAACTCCAAGCCATTGTCTGTGCGAAGATACTTGATTTTCCGCTCCATTTGATTTTCAACCAAAATCTTCCCCTCTTTAAATGCTCTTTCCGCCCTTCGATGGAAGTTTAGAGGGACCCCAAATGGATGTAGTCTAGCACTGCTATTGTCTTGTGTTTGCCAGTGCTGAAGAAGACCTTCTTCAGCTTCCCTAGAACGCAGTGCTCATGGAAGTCAAGTGTGCTGATCTTCTCACCTTCGAAAAGATTACGGTTGCTCGACATCTCCAGTCCATGTGCGCTCATATGACTCAGTCTCATGTGCCATAGTCTTACCTTGTCATCATTAGATAACTGCACCGTAGATGCATTTGCAGAGCCAACAATGGTGCTTCCGACCAATGTGTAAAGGCCGTTCTCTAGCTTGCCTTTCAACATGACTAAAGAACCTTTAGTCACCTTTATAGTTCATGCTTCGCCCATGTACCTATAGCCTTGTTCATCCAGAGTTCCCAATGAGATCAACTTCTTCTTCTTCAGATCAGGAACATGACGGACTTGTGTAATAGTCCTCACGACTCCATCATGGCAGCGAACTCGAACTGAGCCAATGCCAACTATTGCACAAGTTGCATTATTTCCCATTACTACGGTTCCTCCACTTTTCTCATAGCTGCTAAACCAGTCTTTTCGGAACGTCATATGCAGAGTACAAACAAAGTCAAACACCCATTTGTTTCCATAATTACTATTATTAGACGATGTTGTTAGTACATAATCATTATCAAAATCATGTACCTGTTCAATTGTAGATGCACTCGCCTTTTCCTTGGACTTTGACATTGGGCAATCTCGTTGAAAGTGCCCCTTCTTGCCATAACCCCAACACTCTGTATTCTTCTTGTTCACGCGAGACTTTGATATGTACTTTGATTTGCTCTTTCCCTGTTGGCTAGTCCGGCCTCTCACAAAGAGCCCTTGCTTGGTCATCTTTGTCTCCTTCGATGTGCCTCCGCACATCACTCCGCACTTGCTCAAGTTTGATAGGCTCCTTGTTATACATCATTGAATTCTCAATATCACGATATCCTGAAGTCAATGAAAATAGCAAAGCACATGCAAGCGTCTCCTCCTCCCTTTTAATTCCTATAATCTGCAAGTCCATGACAAGTTTACTGAACGCATCTAAATGATCTTGTAACGAAGTACCTGACCCCATCTTAAATGTATGAAAACGCCGTTGTAACATCCTTGTTGTCACTGATCGATCTTGGTATAGCCCTTCTAGCTTTTCCCATAATTGTTTGGCCGTCTCTTCGGTACCTACATTCACTTCACAAAGCACGTTAGGTGCAAGGGATAGTTGGATTGCACTCAATGCATCCCTTTCAATCTTCTCCTTGTCGGGAGCTGATATATCCTTAGGATACTTTCCGTCAATAGCATGGATTGAACCTTCGCTCTGCAGTAACGCCATCATCTGGATCTTCCAGATGTTGAAGTTGTTGCGTCCACTGAATCTATCAATTTCAAACTTCATGGAACTCATCTTTGCTTGTTCTTTCTCCTTGGATCGCTAAAGAATCATGTCGCTCTGATACCAATTGTTAGCGGAAAAGTAAAAGAAAGAACACAAGATTTAACATGGTTCGGATCAAAATAATCCTACGTCCACCAGAGAACAATTGTCTTTTTATTATTTACAAAGGAAAGGGAGATTTCCAATTACACTTAAGAGATCCTTTCGGTCCGAGGCTGAAGTTTTCTCTCTCTGTCAGAAGACGAGCTTCTGGCAAAACATCGGGAGGGAGTGTTTTCTCTATTAACTCTCTACTCACAACAATATATTGTATTGTTTTTGGGATGCTTTCTACAAATGAAAGAGTACATCTACTTATAGAGGTAAGGACCTCCTCTTGATGTCATTGGTGACATCAAACTACCTCCTCTTGATGCCATGGGTGACATCAAAGGAGGAAGTTTCCTCCTAGCATTCATGCCAACTCTTTCCACCAACTCTTCCAACTGACATGTCATTGTTGACTAAACATAAACCAACATTTTCAGCATGCCATTGTTGACTAAACATAAACCAATATTTTCATATACTATAGTTGTATGAGTCAAATAGAAGTAATCGCACCATGGTTAAACAGATTGAAGTGTGAAAAATAGAAATTTTACCACAGCAACCCGTATATCTAGCAAGGACCGTAGTCTTGCATGCAAAGCATAAGCACCATCAACTATTACCTATAGAAACGATGATCATTAAAACATAGATATAAAAAGGACCATGGGAAACAAATAGTAGTAAGCATTCTCACCACTCCTGATGAGCTACTTTTTATTGCTTTAGTACCAATGCGTCTTCGTCCTTGGAAATCAAACACTGGGATAAATGTATCACGGCCATTTATCAGGTCCTACCCAAACAGGAAACGAACTTTAAGTGAGCAGATAAAGGGCCACAACACAGATTTAAAGATATTATACTGTTCTAACATTATTAGGCCAATTGAACAATTTCTTGAGGAGATAACATACTCCAAGGCTGTTGGCACTGAAATGTACAGAGCTAACTTTAACAAAAATCCTATCATCCTAAACCACAAAAAAAGTAGAACTATTTTTGGACCTCAGTGCAAAGAGCTTTAATACATTTAATCCTACATCAGTTAAATTCAACTTTAATGGATAAAGGTAGAAAACGAAAAAACAGTGTACCTCGAGATTCTCGACAAGAAGGTCAAAGTCTATTAAATCCATATCATTTCCATCATCCACTCCAGTGCGATAATTCTCCATCGACACAACAATACAACCAATCACAGATGCTACTTTCTCTGCTAAGCTTCAGAAACAATTGAATTCACATAAGCCAAGCAAAGTCGCTAAATTAGCAATAGAAAAAGCTCCACTCAGAATCTATCATTCTCAATGGCATGCAAACAGAGGACTATAAACAAAGCTTACCTCGTTTTACCTGATCCACTTGGACCACCAATGCCCACAGTTACAACACCCTCTTTCTTAGAACGAAGTTCTTGAACAGATTTTACCAACAAGTAATAGCCATGATCAAAGGACTGCAAAATTGCAAAAAGATAATCATTTCTATGTCATCGAGACTACACATACCACAAATTCCAAACAACAGTATCCAAAAACGGCAGCAAGTGCATTAAGCTCCCGTTATGCGCGGAGCCTGGGGAAGGACCGGACCACAAGGTCTATTGTATGCAGCCTTAGCTTGCATTTTTGCAAGAGGCTGTTTTCACGGCTTCAACCGTGACCTCCCGTTCACATAGGAGCAACTTTAAAAGTTAGGCAACTGCGGTATTCAAGCAAAAAAAAAGCTCCTTTATATTCACAATTTTCAAATACCAAAGTATACTGAATTAAAATGGAAGAATCAACAAATTGGAAACTATACAGCTCCAAACTAGCAAAGTATTTCCATAATTTTATATACATGGACACCCTTCTGCACATTTTACTCATTTGATGACGTCCGAGCTTATCAGCATAGAAATGAATGAAAAGAGGAAAAGGGAGGAAAAAGTATACCACATGAAGAGGAAGGGATTGAAGAATGGAAGGAGAAGACGAGGAAGTGGAAGGCTGCTGTTGGTAGTAATCGCGGCCTCCTTCTTGAAATACACGCTGCACCACATCATCATCCATAACCCCGGAACTTAATTTGCACCTTTCAAGATGCAATTTCTTTTTTCTGCGGAAAAAAAATAAGACAATTTTTCCTTTTGGGGCAAATTTCAAAGCTTCAAATTTGATTTTCGTGGATGACTACTGTAAAACCCTGATGGCAAAATCGATTAAGGTTGAAGAAAGGGGAAAAGGATCTTGTTGATCACTTTGTGGGTTTGCTTTGTAAAGTAGGTAACAGTAGGGACGTAGTGCTAGTTTGTTGTAAGATATATGAACATACAATTCTCAAGTCTTCTATGTATGCGTGTCCATTACAGAGTTTTGGTGTACAAGACTCCCCTGCTTGTGTTTTTTGCTTGCACAAGTCGGGATTCAGCATTTCAAGAAAATGAAAGGTATAATACCTTCTCAATAATTTGGTTTTTTTTTTCAAATAAAAAGAAAAAGAAAGATGAATAATTCCATTTTGTTATAAAGTTAACTTTTTACACAAGTTATACAAAAAAGAAAGACAAAAACAATATGATTAGACATCATATATATATACACGCGAAAAAATTAGACATATTTATAAATTTCTCCCAAAATGCCAAAAAGATAACATTAATTATGGCAAGTATTGCTTACAAGGTCGATTTGGATAGACCTATCAGGTCAATTGGAGTTTGTAAATTGTTTTAGCACAGGTAGGATCCAAGTGGTCGTACATAGCACGGGTAGGTTTCATGTAACGATCCCACCAATTGTTTGTGCATTTGAGCTCCATTTCCCCATTTGATGCTTCTTATATGTTTGGTTGTTTGTTTTGTGACTTGCGGGGATGATTGGTTTGGTTCCGAAAAGATTTTGGAGTGAATTAGAACACTTACTTTGTTGGAAGCTAAGTTATAAGAGTTGACTAAGGTTTGGCTTTTGTGTAAACGACCTTAGATTAGTGATTGGATTATTCCAATAGGTTCATATGGTGATTTTGGACTTAGGCGTATGTTCAGATTTAGATTTGAAAGTTCCTAGAGTATTTTGGTGATATTTGCCAGAAGTTGGCAATTTGAAGGTATAGAGGGTTCCTAAGTTTGAGCGGGTGTTGAATTTGATGATATTAAATTCAAATTTTAGTTCTGAAAGTTGGAATTGCTTTCGTTTGGGACTTGTGTTTGGGTTCATTCCGGATTGGATAGTCTTGAATCGGATGCATGCTTGGTTGAAGTATGAAGGTTCTTGAACTTAAAAGAAGTTTAATTTGCATTTTGGCCATTTATTCGTTGTTATGATGTTATTGTGTTACGACCCAAGCCCATGGGTCCATTTGGGCCTAGATCCGTACGGATTTGTCTTTTTGGGCTACGCCACCTCGAGCCCTAATAGTGTGCATACCATATAAACTTAATTCATACCTTATATAGCTCTTCACTTTCCTCTCCCATTCAGGTGTAGGATTTGTCTAAAGTGACATATGCACCCCTCATTCAGAAGTTTGCTAGTCTAAAAGTCTGTCAGTCATGCTTGACCCGCCCTCATAGACACGTCCTCCGTTATGGGAATCATATTCACCTTCATTGGAACTCGGCATCCTTGCTAAGGTTTTCCCTACCACCATACTAATGAAGATTCGACTCTGATATCATATCTGTCATGATCCAATCCCATGGCACGTATTGTCCGCTTTGGACCTAGGCTCGCGCAAATTTGTCATTTTGGGCTACGGCATCTCCAGCCCAAAAGTGGGAGTACCATATGAACTTAACTCTTCACTTTCTCTTTCATTGCGATATTGGATTTTCCTAAGGTGACATATGCACATCTTCTTCTGAAGCTTTTCAGCCTAGAAGCTTGCCATTCCTGGCTTGATCCGCCCTCCGTTGTGATCATTATATATCGTAAGTGTTTGGAGGCTTTGGATAGGTTCGCACAGTGACTTGTTAGTATGATCGGGCTGGGCCCGAGTGGCTCGGGAGAGTTTTGTACCACACAGAGCATTTTTAGTAATAACAAGTATTTGTTGGTGTTAGGCTCTTCTTCACGATCACAGAGGGAAGGCATTTTGGTGTTGGGAAGAATTTCTTCTTCATGTTCGCGACAGTGGGATCACGTTGGCGATGATTTAGGCAGGGTGGTCTCCTCGTTCGCAACATGTGATTGAGTTCGCATTAAGTTGAGTCATATAGGGTCATGGCAAAGGCTTGGCCTTCGCGTTCACGTGGATGGTCCCGCATTCGGTAGGCCAATGGATTTTTGTGCATTGTATTGCTGGCTGGGGGCGCATTCACAAAAAGGTATTTGAGGCAATATATATTTGTGCATCGGAAAAGCGAGGCAATGGGCGAGTTCGCAAAGTGTATCAATAGGCAGACTCATTAGTGATATAATTTTAAGATTTTACCTATACTTTCATACCTTAAACTTCGAGATATAGAAATTTTGGTGAGCAAATTCACTACTATATTGGAGGTAAGCAATTTTTACTTGAACTTGTCTTTATATTTTGATTTCTCATGGATTTCTACACCTAAAACTTGGAATTATAAAGAGAAATTTGAGAGTTTTGTCTACAATTCAAGAAAGTAAAATTAGGATTTGGAGAATCGATTTTGAATCGATTTGAATCTAATTATATATTTGGACTTGTGGCATTATAGATAGTCTAGATCTACCTATTAAATCAGGTTTTGATTGTGTGGTCACGTATTGACTTTTGTTGATTTTGGATATTTGATTAAAGATCAAAGTTTTAGTGTTTAGGGTTATTTCTTTGGCTTAGTTTGACGTTATTGAGTTCTTTTTAGCTAGATTTGAGCCGATGAGAGGTGGTTTCTGAAGAAAAGGAGGTTTTGGAGGGTTGATTTGGTCAATTTGAGGTCAATTGGAGTCCATCAAAAAAATTATGCAAAATCAACTTATACTAATACACACGAAAAAATGTATATAATCATAAATCTGTGTTGTATGACTTTGAAATCCCTAATTGAACTCTAAAGTCATATTGAAGCAATAAGTATTATTCACTAAGCCAGTTTCAGTGGACCTATAAAATTTTAGGCATATCAATATTCGTCAATAAATTCTACAAAATCAACATATACTAATATGCATGAAAAGTATATATAATCATAAATTTATATTGTACGACCTTGAAATGCCATAAAATAAGCTCAAAAGTCATGGCGAAGCAATGAGTATTGGTTACTAAGTTGTTTCTTATGGGCCTACAAAATTTCATGCAAATCAGAGTCTGCCAATTTATTTAGGTTTTACAAGCTTAGCATGAACTAATACACATAAAACGTAGATATAATCATAACCTCATATTGCATGATCACAAAATGCTATAAAATGAACCCGAAATCATGGTAATGGAATAGGTATTGGTCATGGTAAAGGAATAGGTATTGGTCACTAACCTTCTCCAATGGACTTACGAAAATCCAGGCTAGTCGAAGTTCATCAAAAGAATTCTACTAAATCAGCATGTACTAATCGAAGTTCAAGTTTAGATATCTCAAGGGATTAGCAAAAATTCTAATGACTGGAAGACTGAGATGACATGGTCAATCAAGCATGGAAAGGTTAAAACTGCTAACCAAGAGATTTATAGGATGATTATGGGAGGAGGTGTATACCATATTTGGCAAGAAAAAGATGCAAAGATCTTCAAGACACAACAAAATACAATTGAGCAAGTGACTAAGTAAGTGATACATGAGATACATAGTGGAACTTGTAGAAAAAGTAAACGTAAACCAAAAAAAATTGGGATAGAGAGAGATGCTCTCCCTTGTCACTACAATACCATCTTTCTTCAGCATGACATCAAATGAACAAATAGAAAATCAAGACCCCCAAAACTCCAACCAATGAACATAGATGCCTAAATAACAAAACCAATACCATCCTCATACTCTGAGACATTACTGCACAAACATGTAATGTCCTTACCAACTATTACAACTACCTTATCCAACATTGACATGTCAGATGAGGAGTTATACCCCAATATATACAATTCAATCCCACTTACAAGTTCTGAAATTCAGAACTTATTCTCAAGCTCCCGCACTAACAGGAGCGTACATCAAGGAGACCAACAAGAAGCTCAGAAATCCCCAGCTAGGGAAGAACAGGAGGTTAGACTTCACATTATTTTTTAAATGCTACAGGCACAACAGTTGGCGATTGCTCAGTTGTAAAGTTACCAAAAAACTCCCAGCACGGTAGCACCGGGAACGGCTTCCCCAGCCGAGCAGGTACCGAAAAATCAAGCAACAATGGGTCGGCAACCAAACCCACCGTCATAAATATGCTCGAGGACCTCACAAAGAGGGTTGAGTCGGGTGAGAAAAATATAGAAGCCAATGATAAGAAGGTAGAGACCTAAAATTATAGGGTCGACCAAATTTCGGGCACACCCCCGGTCCTGAAGGGTGGAGATTCGAAGAAGTTTTTACAAAAGCTATTCCCGCAGGAAGTTGCTCCAAAACCCATCCTAAAGAAGTTCAAAATGCCCGACCTTGAACCTCGGACCCCAACAAGCACGTCACTGCTTACACTTGCATGGTGAAAGGCAGCGACTTGAGGGACGATGATACCGAATCCATCCTGCTAAAAACGTTCAGGGAGACACTCTCTAAAGGGGCCATGATGTGGTATCACAACCTAGCTCCCAACTCTATAGATTCATTTGCCATGTTGGCAGATTCTTTCATAAAGGCACATGTTTGGGCCATCAAGGTGGCCACAAGGAAATCCGACATCTTCAAAATCAAGCAAAGGGAAAACAAGATGCTACGAGAGTTTGTATATCGCTTTCAAATGGAACGACTAGGTGGTGCAGGCCTTCACTCAAGGATTAAACGAGCGAAGTTTGGTAGCTTCGAAGAACCTGAAGTAGAACATGATCGAGTCTCTCGTTGTGACCTGGTCGAACGTCCACAACCGATACTGGTCAAAGATAAGGGTCGAAGACGACCAACTAGGATCACTCTCAGGCTCGGTGTATCCCAACAAACTTTCAGCAAAAGAGCCAAAGCCAAATAAGGAGATACCAACCATACACTAAAGATAGAAGAAACGCCCTGAGGCGCAACATACCCCACATTGATCGAATGATGGACCAAGTCCAAAACCATCGGGGACTTGTTAGTAGAGTTGGGTTTGATAGGTATACAACGCCCGACTGAGGTACCTCGCTTGTTGGAATACAACTTCAACGTCGACGTATCAGACATCGTGTTCACCATTAGTAAAATCAGAGACACCATGTGGCCAAGGCATGTACAATTACACCCTTCACAAATGAACCATAACTTAGTGTGTGAATTTCACAACACACACGGTCATATGATTGAAGATTGCCGACAACTCTAGGAAGAAGTGGCCCGATTACTCAGCAAAGGTCACCTTTGAGAATCCCTTAGCGACCAAGCCAAAAATAATTTCGGGAAAGAGAGGCGACCAAAAAGAATGAAGTAGATGAGCCATAATATGTCATCCGTGTGATCTTTTGAGGTGCCGGCACCCTGCAGGAACCCACGGCCAGGAGAACGAAAAAAATCCCTCGACAGGTAAAAGAGAACTTGAGGCTCTATCTCAGCCCCGTAATGATGCACTCGTAATTTCTTTTCTTGTGAGCAAATTTCAAATTAAACATGTACTTGTCGATCTAGGTAGCTCGGACAATATTATCAGGTCGAATTTGACAAAGGATCTCAGATTGCTTGACCAAGTTAGGCCCTCTTTTTGAAGTCCTCAACGGACTTAACACGACAAACAAAATAATGAAAGGGGAAACTACCATATCAGTCAATGTGGTCGGCATAACCCAAAACACCAATATCTCTACAATCAAAGGGGCCCGAGGATAAATAAACATTGAAATAGTGACCACGAGTTATGTTCTCGAATGTATCCAAATGAACAAACAAAGGGTCGTGCCGCGTCCTCAGAGCAAATACTGAAGGCCTACCGAGGCTTAAAGCGCCATTATTACTAAGGTATAACCATCTCCTTTTTAATTTACATCTCATACTAACCTTTATGCAGGTGTTCAACTGAGACAGTCGAAGTGCTAATCCAGCGAAAACCTTAAGATTTTTAAGCACGTGTTGCACTCTTTTCCTTTGATCGAGTTTTTATTCCGAAAAGGGTTTTATCGATAAGGTTTTTAACGAGGCAACATTTATATGCTACCTAAGGAAAACTCAACAAGTATTCAAGGTTTCTTTTGCAATCAAACTCAAATACTGGGGGGCATCCCCTTGGAAGGTCACCTAATCGGAGAGGCCAAGATGCGCTAAGAGTGGTCTCGATAGGAAAATAATATACCAGGCCAAATGGTCGAACGAACCGTGCCCGTATAAAATCATTGAGCCCTTCACAGCAAAGACATGTATGTTTTTGCCAAGTAATCAAAGAATACTTCCCAAAAGAATTTTGCGTTGCAAAGAAGCTCGGTATTTTTGCATAAAGTGGCTCATTTATCAAAAAACACTCGAATACTCGGGGACTGGCGTCAACAAATCAAAACAATGTGACCCCTGGGTCGAAGCTTGAAACTCGTAAGCCCAAATAAGGAAACATTAAGATCACAAAATAGATCCAGAGCCAAGATGCCCCGAACACTCCGGGGCTGGCGTAAAAAACTCAAGGCTACATGACCTCCGGGTCAGAAACCCCGAAATCGTAAGCCCTTATTGAGGAAATACCAAGTTTATAAGTAATGACTCCTGAGCCAAGAAACCCTCGATGACTCGGGGACTGTCGCTAATCGCCCCTTCCCCACTCAACTCATCAAAAACTCGAGACAATAAGACCTTAAGTAGGTATACTCGATCTCATAAGACCTACATAAAGCAATAATAATATCTGTAAGACCTCAAGCAAGGCATGAACCATACTTGTACCAAGTAGCCAAAACTGTAAGACCTCAAAGACATGCAAAACTGTAAGACCTCAAAGGCATGTAAAACTTGTAAGACCTTACTAACTACACACTTCGAGATACTCAGCCACCAAACCAAACCTCCCAAGGTGCTCGATCATCGCCATATAACGACTCACAATCGAGGTTTTTATCAAACCGTCGAAGATTCAGGAAAATACAATTTCAAAAAATCCTTAACGAGGGAAAAATAAATCCTATATTAGAGGTCACATCGACCTAAAGTATAAGAGACGCCAGCTCATATAAAAGGTTGTACTAACCTAAAGCGTAAGAGCCATTGTTGTCAGCCCATACAAAAGGTTGTATCGGCCCAACGCGTAAGAGCCTAAGGGCCAGCTTAAAATTCAAAAACTTAAGGGTCGAATGAGCTCGAGTCGAAACCCGACTCAGAGACTGAACCCAAAACAATTGACCAAACATGCCTAAGAGCAAAAGCATAAGAGCTCGAACACCGGCTTATACTAAAAGGTCGTACCGACCAAGCGCGTTAGAGCCTATGGGTCAGCCCAATGAGACCCAGGGCCATACCATGAATCTAAGGATTCCTTTTAACTCAAAGACCAGTTCATCTAGCTAAGATCAAGGCAAAAGGAAATGCAGGAAAAATAAAACCGTGAGGTTTCCTTTTATACATATATGCGAGAAAATTCAAGCTTCATTTACAAATGTTCTTTGAAAGCACTATACAGACAAGGACGGCCTAATCTACGCTCCTCTCGGGAACTATGGCCCGTCGACCTCTTTCTCAGCATCAGACAGAAGGAATTTAGCATCATATTCTTCCGTATTTGCCTGCTTTATCTGTTCTGAGAGGTCGAAGCCCCTAGTATGAATTTCCTCGAGGTTTTATCTCTAATATTTACACCTCGCGTACTCTTTAATTTTGTCTCACAATCAAGAGCCCTTCTTAGCCCAGCTCTAGCATCAGCAGCACCTTCAAATAAACCACAACTTTCTGGTCAACCTTAGTGCGGCTCACTACAGCCTCAGCGCGGACATCCATAACTTCGTCCTTCACCTTCAAAAGCGCAGTCTCGAGCGTTGTAATCATATTCGCTCGGACAAAATCATTTGCACAAGCATTTTGAAGTTGCAATTCAAAGACAGAAGCCTTAGCCAAAGCATACTCCTTGGTCACAACCTAGGTCATTAAATTCACTTTTGACCCAACCAATTTCGCCGAACTTCGAGATGGATTTCGTAGTTCCGACTTTGATCCACCTCATATCGCAGATATACCAGCTCATCTTTCTTTTTCATACAAAGGAGCTTAAGGGATTTCTCCCCATCCAAAGCTTTTTGCATCCTAGCCTCACGACGAAGCAGCTCGAACTTAAGCTTGTCAAAGGCTTACAAAAGAAAACTCAATAAGAAAGGGAGGGCGTGAAACTGAAAGAAGCCTATATCGGCTACCAAAGCTTACCATAAAGCTAAGATGATGTGCCTCATCGAAGGTCGAGCTTACGTTCGATGGCTTAGTTTTCTCTAAAGTACCTTTGGTAGGAGAAGAGGAAGACGCTGAATGACCCTTGTCCCTCGAAGTACCTTATGCGGGAACAGGAAATGTTTTTTTTTTTCAAAAGCAAAAGCCTCCGAAGTTGGAAGCTCGGTCGACTCATCTATTTTTAACCTCAGAGGAGGACTTGCCCCGCTGCGAGCATCCTCACACTTTGATGATTCTTTCTATTTATGATCGATCATCGATTCTGAGGCTGCCGATCTCTCTTTCTTCCCCAAGGGACACAACCTCATCTTAGAAAAACCTCCGACACCTACATTGATAGAGTTTGTGCGCTAAAATGAAAGTACCACTTCGAGGAACTATTTTAGAGGGTATCACTTTGGGCTTTCCTTGGATGTTCGAGAAGAAAAGGCGGTATCCTCTTTTCGAAGAACAATTTTAGAGGTTCTATCCATGGTGGTGGAAAGGCTTTCTTGAGAAAGTAGGTAAGGAATCAAAAACGAAACAAGAAAGAACATGAAAGAGGATGCCCTTGACTCTGAGAGCTTGAAGATGTTGTAAAAGTGCGAATTATCAAACGATTGAGGTATTTGTAGGAGCCATATGGGCAATCTAAATGATGAACCAATAGCAGTTTGTGGGCTTTTTTATCGTCATGTTGACGGAAACCCTTGCACGACTTTTGATTTATATCCTGAGGCTCAAGTCCATCATCTACCTATGACATATTCTGACCATTATCCGCTTTTACTGGCATTACACATACGACCACCATCTAGAACACCTATCTTCAGATTGAAAACTATATGGCTTACACATCAAGATTTTCCAACAATTGTTTAGTAAGTGTGGGAGCCACGCACACGCTATTTAGAAGGGGTTAAATTTTTATATTACCTGCACAATTGTGGAATAGGGAAACTTTGGTAATATTTTTAAGCAAAAAAATCAAATAAGAACTCGTTTAGTAGGTATACAACTATAAAAAAATTTATCCTACTAGTAACTTCTTACAAACATTGGAACAAGACCTCATATCCCAAATTAATCATATTCTTAAACTTGACGAAGACTTTTGAAAATTAAAATTGCACGTTATTGGGTAAATCAAGGTGATGCAAGCACTAGATATTTTCATCTAACAACACTCAAATGACATAGGCACAATCGTATTACTGCGCTTAAGGATCATACTGGAAGTTGGATTTATGATAATGATCAACTCAAATATATGGCTACAAGCTTCTATAAAGAACTATACCACACGAGCCATATTTCTTCAAGGAACATTCACCATCCAATATTAATACTCTCAATGCCTCTATCACCACTCTTTTAAAACTTATAACGGATACAAAAATCACTCAAGTCATTTTTTATTTCATTCCTCACAAATCACCAGGACCTAATGGCCTTCACCCCCTTTTTTCCCAACATTCTGGCCTACATTAAAATATTAAGTTATTCTCATTCAAAAAAATATTTTTTTCACAAGCCAAATCCCTTCGGCCTTGAATCAAACCTTCATCTGTTTGATATAATAATGCAAAGTCCATCCACTACAGATCATTTTCGACCCATAAGTTTATTTAACACCATTTACAAGGTCATCACAAAAATCTTAGTTAATCACATAAAACGTTTCTCGACCACTTAATTCATTCATCACAATCTGCCTTCCAAGAAAATCGTAGAGCTTCTGACAATACAAGTATAGTACAAGACATACTACACAATTTTAGAACTTCTATATCAAAATGCTCAAATATGCTTCTTAAAATCGATCTTGCAAAAACTTTTGACATGTTAGAATGGGATTTCATACGTAGAACCCTAATCTATTTCAAAATTTCACAACTCATCATCACTTTAATTATGTCCTGCATATCAACATCTACCACTTTAATCCTTTTTAATAGTACCCCGGCCTCCTTCTTCTCACTGACCAGAGGCATCAGACAAGGAGATCCATTATGGCCTTATCTCTTTATACTTTGCATGGAACTATTTTCATGCAGTATCACTAATGTAGTACTCTACATAGGAAGCTCCTCCCATCACTCACCTATTCTTTGCGGATGACATAATTTGGCATAGAAATTACTACTATTAGTTGTCAACTTATTATTGATCATCTCAACTACTTTACCAACTTATTAGGTCAAAAGATTAATTTTGCCAAGTCAAAAATTTTCTTTTGAAAAAACGGCTCAAAAACCCACAAATCTTTCATATTAAACTCCCTCAACATGGTAGAAGGAACGTATTTCAATAAATATTTAGGTTTTCCTCTTTTTACATCAAAACCTACAAAAGGGGACTTCTAGTATATTTTAGATAATTTTAAAAATAGACTTGGAGGCAGAAAAACAAATCATCTAACTATAGCTGGGAGAGCAACCCTCATTAAATCTACCTAAACTCCATTCCCAATCACTTAATGCAAACCATCAAACTACCAAAATTATGTGATTAATAGACTAGAACAATACCAAAAAATTTTATGGGCCACTACTGCACAGAAAAACGCATGCATATGATTAAATAGGAAGTCATCACGACACTTAAATCACAAGGAGGCGTAAAACTTAAGGCCAAAAACCTAGCATTGCTAGCTAGTACAATATGGAGATTATTTCAAAACCAAAAGGCTCAATGGGCATTCCTTCTTCTCTCCAGATATGGGATACCCTTCACATCAAACCCATAACTTCCATAATTTGGAAAAATATAGTTACAGGGTGAAACGTATGCCAAAAGGGGTTAGTCAGGCAGTTCACACAAGGAACTCATATTAACTTTTGGCACAACAATTAGCTAGCTCCTTGACTTAATATTAGTCTCATACATTAGCCATTAACAGGACAAGACCAAAATCTCAATGTAGCACAAGCACTTAACATTATAGGAAATTCTAACCCGCTCATGTCCATGAATTCCCCTACTTAAATACTCCAAATAATAACATAATACTATATACCCGCTTACCCAATTCTCCCTAATCACATCATTTAGGGACATATATATCGGGTCTCTTCTCAATTAATTCTTGCTACAAAATGACAACAAAGTCATACAACTTACCCAATCACCACATCTCGATATGGAAACTGTGTACGTTACCAATAATTAAAATTTTTTTATGGTTGTTAAGTCATAAACGACTACCCACACAACATTACGTAAATAGACTAGGAATTATTCCTTCCAATATTTGCACTATATGTCAGCAACAAGCATAAACCATTCCCTATATTTTCTTTAAATGTGCCAACGCTCAACGATGTTGGTTACAATTACAACTAAGACCTTTAATCCAATAAATTCCTTACAATAATGCACCAACTCGTGTTTGGATTAAGAAGCTAGTTATGCAAGCTAAACACAAGTGCTATAAATCCCTACCCCATTAATCCCTAATTCCTTTTATATTTTGGCATTTATGGAAAACTCGAAACCACAAATATTTTGACAATGTTAAAAAAAACCCCAACACTCAACTATTTTCAATCAAGCCTCTGAATTTTACTGCCTAACAAATTTGACTAAGGTTAAGACCTCGCTAATTCTACTAAATCTCAAATGGGATTCCCCGCCAAAATATATTTTTAAGCTTAATGTTGACAAGGCTATAAAACACATGTATACATGTAAAGGTTTTGGTGGAATTATCATAGACGAAGGAAATTGGGTACTGGGATTCGCAGGTAATATAGAAATCACAAGTAACTTTGAAGCCAATATTGTGGCACACAACAGTGGGTCTGTTGCGTGGATTGCAACTAGCCTTATCTTATAACCTTATCCCGCTAGAAATTAATTTGGATGCTAAGCAGGTAAATGCAAACCTATGTACCACATCCACAAACTTCTCGCATATACTCAATGATTGCATGTACATGATCCATCAATTGGGTGATCCACTACTACAACATGCTTATAGCGAGAAAAACAGCATTGTTGACCAACTGAATCATTTTAGCATGGAACTAACGGGTACCAATATCACTTTTTGGGGTCAAGATCCACCTTTTGTTATGGCAAACCTAGTGTCACGACCCCAATCCCGGTCGTGATGACGCCCAACACAACTTCTAGGCAAGCATGACCATTTCCACTCTCATCCCGAGCATGAAACTCAAACCAATTACTTGAATATTATTATCAACAATAAAGTTATGATCTTAACTAATAGATAGAAGCTAAACTGAATAATCTCCCAAAGACCCGGGGTCACGAGTCTAGAGCCTCTAAATAAAAACTGGATATCAATATCTGAATGAAAACTCAAGTCTGAAAAATGTATATACAAATAAAGCTGGAATATGATGAGTGGCCAGGTCCTATGAATGTCAAGTAGCTACCTCAACAACTCTGATAACTCTGGAAACGAGACTGCTCAGCTAAACCTCCGGTGTACCTGAATTTACACACAAAGGTGTAGGGAGTAGGTGTGAGTACTAAGTACTTAGTGAGTAATAAGCATATAAAATATCTGAAGATAAGAAATCCACGAAATACCACAAAGCAAAGCTAAAACTAATAGTCTGATATCTTGCTACAAACCAGCAACAACAACTAATAATAGTTAGCACAAGTAAATAACAATGCACGAATGCAATGCAATGCACATGATGCTACGACGCGTAGCCCGATCCATTTAACGTTGATGGTGCTCACTAGGGGTATGTACTGTCACGACCCAAACCCTGGTCGTGCTGGCGCCCAACACAATGCTAGGCAAGCCTGACCATATTATCCCTTAAACCAGCCAGTTATTAAACGAATTAAACTTAAACAGTAAATGATTATATCAGGTGATAAGTGAAATGTAAAACATACAAAATACGGTCCCAACCATATCGTGGTGTCGCGAGACTGAGCCTCTATAGAATAACATACTAATACAACCAAGTCTAGACAAATAGGAAATCAACAAGATGATAAAGAAGGAGAAAACAAGCTCTGCGAACGCTGGCAGCTACCTCGTAATCTCCGCAAAAGTAGACAAGGATCAGCAGCTACAATGTCTCAACTGCTCTCGGCACCTGTGGATCTGCACAGAAAGTTCAGGGGAGTGGAGTGAGTATATTTCAACTCAGTGAGTAACAATAATAAATAATAACTGAAGGTAAGAACTCCCGTGCTATCACTTAGCAGTTCTAAGGCAACCCTCACAGGTACGTCATCACTATGGTAGTACTCTGATCTCCAATCCACGTTTATCTCTACAAGATTCTACACTGATCCAACCCTCACTCGTACCCTACGGTGTACGGCCATCTCAACATATAAAGACACATACCTATGTCTATAATGTATAAGTATTTAAGTAGATAGTAGGATATGATTAAGTATAATGCTGCGACGTGCAGCCCGCTCCAATACATATACCGCTGCGGCGCGCAGCCCGATCCCATAATATATACAGCGCTCACTGCGAATGTGTGCAGACTCAGACTCCGAAGGGGCTCCTACAGCCCAAGCGCAATAATATCGCGGCGTGCAGTCCGTCCCACATGTATATTACATGTATATTACATGTATATTACGTGTATATTACGATCCAATACTTATACTGCTGCGGCGTGCAGCCCGATCCAATATAGGTATATATATATATATACCCCATAATGGGTCCTCGACCCTATCCCAGTCAATATAGACTTGGCCTTTCAGGCCCAATATAACATCTTATAGTGGGTCCTTGACCCTATCTCATCTCAATCGGTATAGACTTGGCCTTTCAGACCCACCCAGCTAGAACGTGGCATTCCACCTTAGATAATCTCTCTCAATGTACACATCTAGTACCGGCTCATATTATGCTATATAGCTAGAGCTACGGCTGAGTGAATGTTTCCAACACGATATACGGGTCACCTATCTCTATAGGTTCCCTAATGCTCTACAGATCGGCACAAGGCCCCAAACATGGCTATTAGCCCAATTGTACAGTTATAATCTCATTAGCAGTCATACAATACAACATTCTATTAGCCGGGAAGGACCAAGTCCAAGTCCCCATTCACAATGTCACCACACTCGTCTCAAGACGTGTGTCTCATCTCAACATAGCAATGTGAAGTGCTAGTACGGGGTTTCAAACCCTTAGTACATTGTTTACTACCACCACTCACCTCGAACCGGTAGAAGCTTTAACCCGCCTTGCGCTTGCCTCGCAAATCAATCTCCTCGGGTGCCAAATTTGCTCAAAATCATAGAGAATGCATCAATATATGCTAATTTCACGTAATTCATTCGAAATAACCCAAATTATATCAAAACCCACAAGTTGTCAAAACCCGATTTTTGGTGTGCTTCTCGACAAATTATAAAAGTTATATATTCGGAACCCTCGTCTCAATATGAGTCTAGGCATATCAAATTTACCAGATTCGGACTCCATTTGCCCACTCAAATCGATATTTTTCTAAAGTTTTAGGCCTAGGGCTTAAACCCACATTAAATCCTCCATTCCATAGAAATAATTCATGTTTCCATGATAAAAGTGTGTAATTAAACCACAAAACTTACCTCCGACAATATCCCGATGATCTCCCAGCTATTTCCCGTCACTTTCTCACTCTAGAGCTCAACAATGGAGGGTTTTGCAAATGAACCCGTATGTGAAATGTTTCTGGTTTTAATTCACTGCCTGGGTCGATTGCTCTACGCGTTCGCGACACGCCTCACGCGAACGCGATGCTTTGCTCCGCCCTCCCATCGCGAACGCGACACCCAGTCACGCGTTCGCGAAGCACAAATTTCCAACCGCCCGAATTTTCTTCTACGCGTCCGCGTCTCCACTCACGCGAACGCGATGACCAGCCCTTCTCACCTACGCGAACGCGTTCCAACTCCACGCGAACGCGAAGCCTCCGATCCTGACCCTACGCGTTCGCGTCCAGACCATCGCGAACGCGATGCATACCCTTGCTGACCTTCGCGGAGGCGTGCCCTTCATCGCGAACGCGATGAAGGATTTCCTTCTGCAGACACAACAGCAATTCAGCTGCTGTCTAAGGCCAAAAATGGTCCGTTTGGACCCCGAATTCATCCCGAGGCCCCCGGGACCCCAACGAAAACCACTAACATACTCCATAACACAATTCAAACTTGTTCCAATCATAAAAACACCATCCTAAACATCAAAATCACCAATTACGCACGGATTCAAGCCTAAGTTTCTTCAAAACTTCCGAAATCGACATTCGATCAAAAACCCGACCAAACGACCTCCGAATGACCTGAAATTTTGCAGGCACATTCAAAATCACCTAACGGAGCTACTGCAACTGTCGGAATTCCATTCCGACTTCCGGATCAAAATCTCACCTATCGATCGGATTTCGCCAAAATTCAACCTTAGCCAATTCAAGCCTATTTCTACACCGGATCTCCAAATTCAATTCCGATTGCTCTCCTAAGTCACAAATGATCTCCCGGAGCTGACCGAATCATCAGAATTTGATTCCGAGCTCTCTAACTAAATAGTCAACTTCGGGTTGACTTTCCTTATTCAAGTTTCCTCCAAAAAGGCTATATACGTCATTTTCAATCCAATTCACTCCTAACTCCCCCGATAGACTCTAACACTGATATAAAAACATGATTTATGTAATTACAACATAACGGGGTGGTAATTTCCCGTGACGACGGGCCGGGTCGTCACATTCTCCCCCTCTTAAGCAAACGCTCGTCCTCGAGCGGGTCAAGAAACATACCTGAAGTCTCAAATAGCTGAGGGTATCTGCTCCGCATCTCCTGCTCGACCTCCCAAGTAGCCTCCTCTACGGGCCGACCTCTCCACTGCACCTTAACTGCTGCAATCTCCTTCGACCTCATTTTCTTACCTAGCGACCCAAAATAGCAATAGGCTCCACATCATATGATAGATCACCATCAAGCTGAATGGTACTGAAGTCTAATACATGAGACGGATCCCCGATGTACTTCCGGAGCATAGACACATGGAATACCGGATGAATGCTGGATAAGCTGGGTGGCAAGGCTAACTTATATGCCACCTCTCCAACTCTCCTGAGTATCTCAAAAGGACCAATGTACCTAGGACTCAACTTTACTTTCTTCCCAAACCTCATGACACCCTTCATAGGTGAAACCTTCAACAATACTCTGTCACCAACCATGAAAGACAACTCTCGAACTCTACGGTCCGCATAACTTTTCTGGCGAGACTGTGCTGTGCGAAGCCTCTCCTGGATCAACTTTGCTCTATCCAGAGCATCCTGGACTAACTCGGTCCCTATCAATCTATCCTCACCAGGCTCAAACCATCCGATGGGAGATCTACACCGTCTGCCATACAATGCCTCGTACGGGGCCATCTGAATACTCGACTGGTAGATGTTGTTGTAGGCAAACTCAGCAAGTGGCAAAAACTCATCCCATGAACCACCAAAGTCAATCACACATGCCCGCAACATATCCTCCAGGATCTGAATAGTGCGCTCAGACTGTCCGTCTGTCTGGGGGTGAAATGCGGTGCTCAACTCAACCCGCGTACCCATCTCTCGCTGAAATGCTCTTCAAAACTGAGAAGTGAACTGAGTGCCTCTGTCAGATATAATAGACACTGGGACCCCATGCAACCTGACAATCTCCCGGATAAAGATCGCTGCCAACCGTTCCGATGAGTAAGTAGTACTAACCGGGATGAAATATGTGGACTTAGTCAGCCGATCAACAATAACCCATACAGAATCAAACTTCCTCGCTCTCCGAGGGAGCCCCGTAACAAAATCCATGGTGATCCTCTCCCATTTCCACTCGGGAATGACCATACGCTGAAGAACACCGCTCGGACTCTGATGCTTATACTTGACCTGCTGGCAATCGAGGCACTTAGCTATATGCCTAACAATATCCATATTCATTCTCCTCCACCAGTAGTGCTTGTCTCAAGTCTTGGTACATCTTTGCGGCACTTGGGTGAATAGAGTACCGCGAACTGTGTGCCTCCTCAAGTATCAACTCCCGCAAACCATCAACATTGGGCACGCACATACGGCCCTGCATCCTCAGAACACCATCACCGTCGATAGTCACATCTCTAACATCATTATGCTGCACTCTGTCCTTAAGGACAAGCAAATGTGGGTCATCATATTGTCGCTCCCTGATGCGATCATATAAGGAAGATCGAGAAACAACACAAGCCAACACCCGACTCGGCTCCGAAATATCTAATCTCACTAGCCGATTGGCTAGTGCCTGAACATCATAAGCAAATGGCCTCTCCCCAACTGGGATGAAAGCTAGGCTGTCCATGCTAACCGCCTTCCGACTCAAGGCATCGACCACCATATTGGCCTTCCCCGGATGATACAAAATAGTGATGTCATAATCCTTAAGCAACTCCAACCACCTCCGCTGTCTCAAATTAAGGTCCTTCTGTCTGAATAAGTGCTGAAGGCTGCGATGATCCGTGAACACCTCACGAGAGACACCATACAGGTAATGCCTCCAAATCTTCAAAGCATGAACTATGGCTGCTAGCTCCAAATCATGAACAGGGTAGTTCTTCTCGTGGGGCTTCAACCGACGAGAAGCATAAGCAATGACCCTACCCTCCTGCATCAACACACAACCAATGCCCACTCCTGAGGCATCACAATATACAGTATAAGAATTTGACGTTGTCGGTAGAATCAAGACTGGTGCTGTGGTCAGTGCTGTCTTGAGCTTCCGAAAGCTCTCCTCGCACTCCTCGGACCATAAGAAAGGAACACCCTTCCGAGTCAATCTAGTCAAGGGTGAAGCAATAGAAGAGAATCCCTGAACGAATCGGCGATAATACCCTGCCAATCCCAGAAAGCTACGGATCTCAGTAACTGAGGTCGGTCTGGGCCAACTCTGCACTGCCTCGACCTTCCTCGGATCTACCCGAATACCATCACAGGACACCACGTGCCCTAAGAATGCCACGGACTCAAGCCAGAACTCACATTTGGAGAACTTGGCATACAACTTCTCCTCTCTCAACCTCTGCAACACAATACTCAAGTGTCGAGCATGCTCCTCCTGGCTACGAGAGTAGACTAGAATGTCGTCAATGAACACAATCACAAATGAATCAAGATACGGCCTGAACACACTGTTCATCAGATGCATAAATGTTGCTGGGGCGTTGGTCAGCCCAAAAGACATCACAAGGAACTCATAGTGACCATATCTGGTCCTGAATGCAATCTTCATAATGTCGGACTCTCTAATCTTCAGCTGATGGTAGCCTGAACGAAGATCAATCTTCGAGAACACCCTAGCTCCCTGGAGCTGATCAAATAAATCATCAATACGAGGCAGAGGATACTTATTCTTCATTGTTACTTTGTTTATCTGCCTGTAGTAAATACACATCCTCATGGATCCATCCTTCTTCTTAACAAACAGGACCAGTGCACCCCACGGCGACACACTCGGCCGAATGAACCCCTTATCTAGGAGTTCCTGGAGCTGCTCCTTCAATTCCTTCATCTCAGCTGGTGCCATCCGATACGGAGGAATAGAAATAGGCTGAGTGCCTGGCACCAAATCGATACCAAAATCAATATCCCTGTCCGGCGGCATGCCCGGCAGGTCTGAGGGAAACACATCAGGAAAGTCTCGCACAATGGGAACAGAATCAATACTGGGAGTCTGGGCCTCGACCTCCCGCACAAATGCTAAATAAGAGAGACATCCCTTCCCAACCATTCGTTGGGCCTCGAGGAAAGATATTACCCTGCTAGGTACATACTCAGTCGTGCCTCGCCACTCGATCCTCTGAATGCCCGGCATAGCCAAAGTGACTATCTTAGCATGACAGTCCAGAATAGCATGACATGGAGATAGCCAGTCCATGCCCAATATAATATCAAAATCAATCATGCTGAGAAGCAACATGTCTACTCGGGTATCCAGACCTTCAATAGTGACCAAACAGGACCGATATACGTGGTCCACAACAATAGTATCCCCTACCGGGGTAGATACATGCACTGGCAGCTCAAGACTCCCTCGGTCGTGCCCAAATGAGGAGCAAAATATGTAGACACATAAGAATAAGTAGAACCGGGATCAAACAATACTGAGGCATCTTTGTGGCAGACTGAAATAATACCTGTAATGACAGCATCAGAAGCAACGGCCTCAGATCGGCCCTGAAAAGCATAGCATCTAGCCTGTCCGCCTGATCGGCCTCCCCCTCGAGAGCGACCCCTAGCTGTCTGACCCTCACCCCTAGCTGGCGGAGCGTGTGCTGAAGTAGAAGGACCAGATGACGAGGGCTGCCTCCTCTGCTGATAAGATCTGGAAACAAGACGGGGACACTCCCTACGGTGGTGCCCAAACTCTTCGCACTCGTAGCAACTCCCCGGTGCTGGGGACTGAGACTGATAAGGACCTCTGGCGCTGGAGTGGCCAGCTGATGAACTAGGCCGAGATGAACCCCGAGCGGATGGGGCCTGTGAAGAACTCTGAGCTGGCATGGCACTGAGAGATGGCTGGCTCTGGTTCGAACCCTGATAACCCTATCTAGAAGACCATCTGCCACGATCGGAGCGACCCGACTGCGAAGATCTGAAAGAGCGACCTCGGCTCTGTTGACTCTGGCCTCTAGTCTGAGTACCACTGGAACTAGCTGCACCTCAAGGCCTCTTGGCCTCCCTCTCATCCCACTGTCTGCGACAATCTGTCTCTATGTCGTGAGCAATATCCACGACATCCTCAAATGTACGACTCAAAACCCTCTCCCGAGTCATCAGAATACGAATGGGATAAATGAGGTCGTCCACGAAGCGCCCAATCCTCTCTCTGTCGGAATGAACCAACCACGGTGCATATCTGGACAACTCTGTAAACCTGATCTCATACTCTGACACCGACATGTCCCCCTGACGGAGACCCTCAAACTGCCTACGCATCTCCTCTCTCTGAGATCGAGGCACCCATTTCTCCAAAAACATAGTGGAGAACTCCGCCATGATAGTGGTGCTGCTCCGGCTGGCCTGCGGCGCTCATAAGCCTCCCACCAAGCGAAGGCTGGCCCCTGAAACTGAAAGGTAGTGAATGATACCCCACTGGACTCCAAGATCCCTGCCGTACGAAGCATCCGACGGCACTTATCCAGAAAACCTCGGGCGTCCTCGCCCGGAGCACCAGTGAACACTGGAGGAGATAACCTCGTGAACCTCTCGAGACGACGCTGCTTATCGTCTGTCATAGTTGGGACCCTGTCCCCCTGAATCTGATCTGCTGGCTGAACCGGTACCACAGGCTGAACTGGAGGAGCCTCTGGTGTCTGTAAGCCCTGCACTCCTGGCTCTGGAGTGCGTACTGCGGGGGTCTGATGACCACCCCCGATCCCTAATGCAGCTGCTGCAGTAGTAACTGAAACCGCCTGTGCTAGGCCAGTGCAGACTGCTAGTATCTGAGCCAGGGTCTCCTGTAGACCTGGAATGACAATGGGCACAGCTGGTGCCTGATCTGGTGCTGTTGGCACCTCTGCAACTAGGGGTTGTGGGTCAACTGGCACTACCTCAGCTGCCCTAACTCCACCACGACCACGGCCACGTCCACGACCTCTAGCATGTGGTAGTGGTGGTCGTCCTCCACGTCCGGATGATCGAGTTCTCGCCATCTGCGAGAGAATAGAATGTCAAAGTTCCGATCAAGTCAAAAGTAATCGCACGACAAGAATTCCAAGAATTGAAACTTTTCCTAAAAAGGTTTGCAGCCTCCCGAGGATAAGTACAGGCGTCCCCGCACCGATCCACGAGACTCTACCAACCGACTCATGACTCGCGAGACCTGTTAACCTAGGCTCTGATACCAACTTGTCACGACCCAAACCCTGGTCGTGATGGCGCCCAACACAATGCTAGGCAAGCCCGACCATATTATCCCTTAAACCGGCCAGTTATTAATCAAATTAAACTTAAACAGTAAATGATCATATCAGGTGATAACCGAAACGTAAAACATACAAAATACGGTCCCAAACATATCGTGGTGTCACGAGACTGAGCCTCTACAGGATAACATCCTAATACAAACAAGTCTAGGCAAATAGGAAATCAACAAGATGATAAAGAAGGAGAAACAGGCTCTGCGGACGCTGGCAGCTACCTCGTAATCTCCGCAAAAGTAGACAAGGATCGGCAGCTACAATGTCTCAACTGCTCTCGGGCACCTGTGGATCTGCACAGAAAGTGCAGGGGAGTGGGGTGAGTATATTTCAACTCAGTGAGTAACAATAATAAATAATAACCGAAGGTAAGAACTCATGTGCTATCACTTAGCAGTTCTAAGGCAACCCTCACAGGTACGTCATCACTATAGTAATACTCAAATCTCCAATCCACGTTTATCTCGACAAGATTCTACACTGATCCAACCCTCACTCATACCCCTACGGTGTACGACCATCTCAACATATAAAGACACATACCTATGTCTATAATGTATAAGTATTTAAGTAGATAGTAGGATATGATTAAGTACAATGCTGCGGCGTGCAGCCCGCTCCAATACATATACCGCTGCGGCGTGCAACCCACTCCATTTAATGTCGACGGCGCTCACTGGGGGTGTATACAGACTTCGAAGGGGCTCCCTAGGCCCAAGCACTATTATACCGCGGCGTGCAGCCCGATCCACACATGTATTACTGCGGCGTGCAGTCCGATCCAGCCCGATCCAATATAGGTATATATATATATAATACCCCATAATGGGTCCTCGACCCTATCCCAGTCAGTATGTACTTGGCCTCTCAGGCCCAATATAATATATCACAGTGGGTCCTTGACCCTGTCTCAGTCAATATAGACTTGGCCTTTCAGGCCCACTCAGCTAGAATAGGGAATTCCACCTTAGATAATCTCTCTCAATGTACGGATCTAGTACTGGCTCATATTATGCTATACAGCTAGAGCTACGATTGAGTGAATGTTTCCAACACGATATACGGGTCACCTAGCTCTATAGGTTCCCTAATGCTCTACGGATCGGCACAAGGCCCCAAACATGGCTATTAGCCCAATTGTACAGTTATAATCTCATTAGTAGTCATACAACACAGCATTCTATTAGCCGGGAAGGACCAAGTCCAAGTCCCCATTCACAATGTCACCACACTCGTCTCAAGACGTGTGTCTCATCTCAACATAGCACTGTGAAGTGCTAGTACGGGGTTTCAAACCCTCAGTACATTGTTTACTACCACCACTCACCTCGAACCGGTAGAAGCTTCAACCCGCCTTGCGCTTGCCTAGCAAATCAATCTCCTCGGGTGCCAAATCTGCTCAAAATCATAGAGAATGCATCAATATATGCTCATTTCACGTAATTCATTCGAAATAACCCAAATTATATCAAAACTCACAAGTTGTCAAAACCCGATTTTTGGTGCGCTTCTCGAAAAATTATAAAAGTTATATATTCGGAACCCTCGTCTCAATACGAGTCTAAGCATATCAAATTTACCAAATTCGGACTCCATTTGCCCACTCAAATCGATATTTTTCTAAAATTTTAGGCCTAGGGCTTAAACCCACATTAAATCCTCCATTTCCATAGAAATAATTCATGATTCCATGATAAAAGTGTGTAATTAAACCACAAAACTTACCTCCGACAATATGCCGATGATCTCCCAGCTATTTCCCGTCACTTTCTCACTCTAGAGCTCAACAATGGAGGGTTTTGCAAATGAACCCGTATGTGAAATGTTTCTGGTTTTAATTCACTGCCTGGGTCGATTGCTCTACGCGTTCGCGACACGCCTCACGCGAACGCGATGCTCTGCTCCTCCCTCCCATCGCGAACGCGACACCCAGTCACGCGTTCGCGAAGCACAGATTTCCAACCGCCCAGATTTTCTTCTACGTGTCCGCGTCTCCACTCACGCGAACGCGATGACCAACCCTTCTAACCTACGCGAACGCGTTCCAACTCCACGCGAACGCGAAGCCTCCGATCCCGACCCTACGCGTTCGCGTCTAGACCATCGCGAACGCGATGTATACCCTTGCTGACCTTCGCGGACGCGTGCCCTTCATCGCGAACGTCATTTGACGTGATTTGGACCTAAATTAGAAACTTTGATATTTTATGATGTTTGAAAGAATTCATGGATTTTGAGGCTTAATTCGATGTTTATGATGTTATTTTGGCGATTTGATCGTGCGAATAAGTCTGTATGACGTTTTTGAGGTTGTGTGCATATTTGGTTTGGATCCCCGAGGGCTCGGTGAGTTTTGGATAGCCACGAGTTGCATTTTTGAACTTGGAAATTAGCTGGTATAACTGCAAGCCTAGCTCGCAAATGCGAAGACCCTCTCACAAATGCGAGATTTGCCTGGACTTGACCCTCAATCGCAAATGGGAAAGTGCCCATGCTGGCCGGGGATCGCAAATACGACCAAGAGGTTCGCAAATGCAGAGCTGGGACTTTCGCAAATGCGACATTTTTGTTCGCAAATGCGAAGTCCCTAATTTTGTTCATGGTTCGCAAATGCGAACTCCACTTTGCAATTCCCATATCAGAGGGTTGGGGTTCACAATTGCGAACCCCTGTTCGTAATTCCCATATCAGAGACCTGTATATTTTACACTTAATCGATTTTGAACTTCATTTTCATATTTTCTCAAACCCAAACACACTTAGGCAATTTTTTAAGGATTTTTTTTTCTCCAAATCAATTGTAAGTTATATTTTACTCATTTCTCTCAATCATTTACCTCTTTTAACATAAATTCAACCTAAAATCAAATATTTTTATGGGGGAAATTGGGTGTTTTGGATGGAACCTAGTTTTTTCAAAAAATGAGGATTTGGAACTCTATTTGAGGTCCGATTTCAAAATAAATTATATATTTGAGTTCATGGGGGAATGTGTAATCAGGTTTTGGTTCGAACCTCGGGTTTTGACCACGTGGGTCCGGGGGCAATTTTTGACTTTTTGGGAAAAAACTTTGAAAAAATTATTTTCATGCATTGGGATTGATTCATTTAGTATTTATTAATGTAATCAAGTAATTTGTGAATAGATATGAGCGAATTGGATGGAATCGCAAGTTAAAGCTATTATTGAGGCTTGAATTGTATGCAAAGCATTGAGGAAAGTGTTTTGTTTAACCCTAGCTTGAGAGATTAAGAGTTGAGTCTTATTTGCTATGTGGTAATTGTCGAGTATGATGTATAGGTATGGTGACGAGTATCTATATGTTGGTGTCTAGTATGACCGTCAGTCTTTAAATTGTGAATATCTTGAATTCGTTATCTTTTTATGTCTTGGTGATGATTCCTAATTATTGAGAAAAGCTTGTGAAAATATATGGAATAGCTGAACCCTTTGGAGCATTGGCTCAAGTGGTAAAGTAAGTTATAAAATAAAAGTGAAAGAAGAGACTGAGTTATTAAATTGTTTCCTTGCCGGGATGTTGAGATTATTGATGTTATGCCCTTCCCGAGATTAATTGTGTTCCCTTGCCGGAATTTATATTACAATATTGTTAATTCCCTAGTCCCTTGTTTGTGATTGTTGGTTGGGTGAGGAACAGTGTTAACGCACGCAGGGTGATGCCGTGCATTATTTGTTTATTGTGAGGAAAGAGTGTAAAGTACGAAGGATGATGTCGTGCTACATGATGTACCATTCTGTGCAGATTGAGAGTAAAGCACGAAGGATGATGTCGTACCGCACGATGTACTATTCCATGCCGATTATATTTATTATATGTGAGGAAAGAGAGTAAAAGCACGAAGGGTGATGTCGTGCATATTTTATTATATCATTGCTTGGTGAGGATGAGAGTAAAAGCACGAAGGGAGATGTCGTGCACTTATTGCCGTTTATAATAATTTTTTATTGTTATCAGTTCAAGTGCATTTAATTGTCTTATTCCACTATTACTATAATTCTTTATGTTGACATTTTTCTTTATTGTGTTACCTGTTATTATTGAATCAAGGTATCCGTGCAACAACATGTCTTAAATTTATGTTATAATTGCTATATGTTTATATGAATTAATAGCTACTTGACATTTGACATATTAAATACTAAATTTCCTAATTGATCCTTAAAGCCCATAATTAATTGCTACTTGTCACTATTTTCCTCAGTGAATCATAAATTGTGTACTTGTTATCTTATGAATTCGTACTAATTGTTGCGTTTATTAGAGTAAATTTTATTTGGAAGAACTGTTGATATAATAAAATGGGAGCGGGTGGTACGCCTACCACGAGATTTGATAAATTGGAATGGGTGATACGCCTACCATGAAAATAATGAGAAATAGGATCGGGTTGCACGCCTGCAACGAGATGTGTGCATATAGTGAAACCTGCTTTTATTTTCTTTATCCGTGTTAGAGATAATTTATTGATGTTCATTATTATTCTCTTGAATTTTTGTATTATCTGTTATCCCCGAAGCATGTTCCCTTCTCATTTAAAATTGTTATTCTTGTTATTTTTCCGCTGTAGATATAAATATAACTGCACAGATTTATGTGGTAGTCCTGTCTAGCCTTGTTACTACTTTTCCGGAGTTAGGCTAGGCACTTACCAACACATGGGGTCGATTGTGCTGATACTACACACTGTGTTCTTTTGCACAGATTCAGGTACTGGGGCATCAAGTACATCTATATTTACCGATTAACCAATTTTTAAATGCTGGACATTAGTAGTAGCTCGGGAGCCAGCCTTCAGTCCTCCGAGACACCGAGGTAGCCTTGCAGGCGTCCGTAGGCCCGGTGTCTCCTTTATCCTTATTTATGTTCTGTTATCTCTTGTATTCGAGATAGACAATGTTACTCTCTTTCAAATGGTTGTATGTAGTAAATCTTAGTGGTCCGTAAATGTTGTGGCACCAGTTCTGGGTAGAGGCACATGTGGATCTTCCTTAATATCTTTCTTTAAGGTCTGCGTACAAACTACATTTCTCAGGCACCACTAAGTGAGATTATACTAGGTTGTTGTTGTATTTCGTTTAAAGTCTTCCGCTAAATTATGAATTTCGCTGTAGTTTAATTATTTATTTCATGCTATATTAATTGATACAAATGGATCTAAAACAAAAGTATTTATGGATTCTAAATGTGTGACTTACCTAGCTTCTACGAGTAGACGCCATACTGACCTCCAAAAGTGGAAAATTTGGATCGTGATTCATAACATACCTGGAATAAGAAAAACTTTGTATAATATTCCGTTAGAAAACCTCCTTTGATTGAACTTAGAACTCAAAAGAAAATGAATTTCTGCTTTCTGAATGTTGAACGAAATTGTGCCATGATTTCTTGAAATGTTTGGACGAAATGCTTTCTGTTTTTGGTTTTAAACCAAAACAGAAGGTTGCATGGTCTTTCACAAGGAAATAAATTTCCAACCGTTCAAAGTAAGAATAGGAATCCTTCTTGCTTTCTTATTGAAACCAGAAACGTTATTTTGTGTTCAAGATTTTACATGCATTGATTTGAATAAAAGAATAATCACTCTTTTAGGTATCTGATTCAAGTACATCATACATAGCCACCTAAGATGTTTAATTGATTAGTCACTTCACGTGGTAAGCTAGTGCTGCCACATGTCTTTGGAGTATAAATTAAGTTTTATTCACTTATTAGTTAATTGGATAATGTCCTATTACTCGGTGATTAATCAAATATTTGCAAAATTAAAAACTATTCTCACTTACTTAAACTATTACTCATTGTTCATACATTATACACCTTACTATCATGGGCATGTAGTATCTTGAATGTCACTAGTTCATAAATATCGGGTATTTTAGCTCGGGCCGTATTTTATTTCAATATGCCAAACTTGACCGAAAAATTCATTTTCTTTGACTTTCTTCTCCTTTATCCTTCATGAATTTATTCATCACTTGTGAAATTGAATAATCCTTATAATATCCAAATAATCTTTTACTTGTACTGATGTCAATTACCTTACGATAAATTCACTTGCAACATCGTTGTAACTTAATATTGCGAAGCGTCACATCATCGTAATATAATACCGCAGGACGTAACATCATCGTAATATATTATTGTAGAGGGTAACATATCGTAATACTGCGAGGTGTAACAAGAACTTCGCAATTGCGAACCTTCTCTGCCCAGTTCATTTTCGCATTTGCGAGACTGGCTTCGCAAATGTGAAGCTTTCCAGTCCCAGCCATTTTCACAAATGCGATACAATTGGCCGAAAAAATGGTGGTCGCAAATGCGAGATCAGACAACATAAACATCAGAAGTTTCTTCCAAACACTTCGAAATGCTTTCAAAACGCATCCGAGCCCTCGGGGCTCCAACTCAAATACCCACACAAGTCTGAATACATAACACGAACTCGCTCGTGCGATCGCAACATCAAAATAAGCTCTAGAACCACGAACCGGAGGCCAAAATGCATGAATATCACCATGAACTTTAAGAACTCCTAGAATTGCAACCAAGCGTCCAAACCATATCAAATCAACTCCAAACGACACCAAATTTTGCAGGTAAGTCCCAAATGACGTAACAAAGTTGTTTCAACTTTCAGGATCGCATTCCGACCTCGATAACACAAAAATCTACTATGAGCCAAACCTCTCCATTTTCTAAACTTTACACCAAAATGTCTCAAATTACCTTAAAGGCTTCCAAATTCAAATCCGAACGCACGCTTGAGTCCAAAATTGTCATACAAGCTATTAACATCACCCAAAGTTCATCCCACAACTGTTTACTCAAAAGCCAAATTCTGGTCATATTCTCACTGCTTAATCTTCCAAAACTATATTCCTTCTTCCAATTCGACTCTGATTCATTCGGAAATAGAATCCAACCATGCACGCAAGTCGATATACATAATATGAATTTGCTCGTGACTTCAAACTGCCGAACCGAACGTAATTGCTCAAAACGGCCAGTCGAATTGTTACACAAAAAGAATGACAATTTTTTATATTTAAAAATAATTAATTTTTTTATAACGATTTATAACCATATAAAATATATATACATCTTTGTACTACAAGTTCTTTTTTTTTTCTTCCTCTTAAATTCCACGACTAGTCAAATATTTCCTAGACAAGTTGTTTCGCTTATTTGATGTTAAACTAATGTTTTACTAACCTTTATTTTAATATTGTACAACTTTATACTATGCACAGGTCAAATCAATACTTTATATGAGGTATCCAATGAATCTCAAATAAAACATCATGGAGAGACTAATTTATAATGCTCTTTGAAAAGTTGAAGGGACAAACTACTCAGTTTGAACTCCCAATTCCCATACATTTTGCTCAAACTCAAAGGAAACAATTTCGACTTTACAATTTGTTACTTTCTCCATTTATATAGCAAATTTTAAATTTCCACAGTCAAACGAGTTTTTATAATATTTTTAAAAATATCTTTTAGATATTTTAATTGTTAATATATATTATAGTACTTTTATGTAATTTTCAAATATACAAACTTTATTTAAAAATTTAAAAATTCTATATCTGAATTTATGATTAAAATTAAGAAGTTTGACTCTCTGAATCCGAGCTCCACCACATAAATTAAGACAAAAAAAAAAGGCAATTTACTTGATTGTAGGAACGAACGAGCTACTCCATCCGCCCTATTTGTTACATATACATTATTTAATTGCTATGGAGTTTAAAATAACCTCTTTACTTTATAAGGGCGTAGGCAAGGGTGCAATGGGTTTTTAATTGAATTGTCTCTTCATCGAAAAATTATTGTGGTACTACTATATGAATAGAGCAAAAATGATTATTCTTACTATATAAATTATTGAATCCCATTCGCACAGGAAAAGTTACAATACAACAACAAAATTATTGTAGATTACAAATTCAAACTCTAGGTGTGATATTCTTATATTTCCACTTATATATATATATATATATATATATATATATATATATATATATATATACACACACACACACACACACGCTGTGTTATTTGATAAATATAATGGTATGGGTCGGAATCCGACCATGCAATAATCAACGAAATTAATCACCTCTTTGGATTAATTCAAGATTAAAAAGTGACATGACCACTCGTAATTAACGGCATTTAACACTTGCCTGACTCGATCAATAAAGCTACGACCTACCCGCTACCCTGAAGACAAAATCTCAATGTGGTCCCGACCACCAACTGCCAGCTCGTGCCATTCACTACTATAAAAACCAGACAGGGAAACCTAGTAAGGGGTTCCTCTCCTTCCCCATGGGGACGCTCCAAAGAGAGAGAGAGAAGAGAGAGAGAGAGAGAACAACGGATGAGAAAAACACAATCTTACAGAGGAGTACAACATGATTGTAATGCTCTGAACCTCTTCATGGAGATGCAGACCACATCGTTATCTTCAATAAAAGTTGTCAACGTTTATCACCCTAATTGAGAATGTTTATTATTATCTCTTTTCATTCGGTTCTAGAATTATTAGGACTTGCTATGATTGGACCATAATTTATGCATATTGTTTCGTATTCACAATGTATACGATAACTTTTGAGTCGAACAATAATGTTTAAATAAATTGTATCGTTTACGTTATTTTATGATATCACACACTAACAACATAAAAATAAACTTGCAATATCACTAAAAAATAGGATACATAGTAAAATTATTATATAAAAATAGGTTAAGAATAAATATGATTATTTAATAATGAGAAGCATGGACATATCTATAGCCCAGTGTATGGGATACGTGATTATTTAATAATTAGGTAGTTTATGTACATATTTTTTTAGATCTGATCAAATATTACCTGCCGTCATTCAAGCTCCTAAAAGGTTAAATGATGCACTTGGTTGAATGCTAAATTATTTACCTGGAGGATTTGCGATCAATTCTCACTTAATACTTTTTTTTTCTTTTTAAGTGGTGCACTCATATTATAAAATCCATAGATTCGCCTCCAATAAGAAGTGCATGAGTAAAAAAAGCAAGGTAACGACGTCACTACACCAAATCCGATCCGTCGTTCCATAATATGACACTTTTGGTCATTACATAACAACGAATTTAGCGATACAATACAGTATAATTTAAGTAACAATCGAAACAAACATTATAGTTAAAGTATCATTACAATACAATAGAGAACAACCATCCAAATAAACTGTTACTATCCAATGATTTGAATGGATAGATTTAAGTTCCCGTTGGACATAAAATTTGATGGAAGATTTTTCCAAAAACTTTCACTTTTCTTCGAAATCAGTGTTTGTTCATAAAATTTTTAATTTTTACTTGAAGATGCATTTTGAAAATTTTCAAAAATTTAAAATATTGCAAATTTTTTTTTTATTCAAATTTTTCATTCAAATTACTCACAAAACTTCAAAACCAATCCAAACTAAAATTTAGGTCCCACTACAATTATGATTTCAAATACCATTTTTACTTCAAAAAAGTTTCACCATTTTTTTCTAATTTTACTATTCTCATGTCCAAACGCCTAATTATTATCTACTTCTCAAATTATACCTTTATTACATAATTTTAAATTTAAAAAGTTATTTACAACAGAAAAAACAAGGGAAGATGTGGTTGACGTGCCATTATTTACAGCCTCCTGGTAATGTCGAAATCGACTTGTCAAAACAAATACGTATCAAAGACAAGGGTGGAGATAGCGTTTATAGCGGAGGTTTCGGCCGATCGCAGTAATGTATTTGTTTTAAGAAATTTATTTAATATGTTTATTTATTATTGAAATCTAATAATTTAGAAGAGATAGAATTTTAAACTCTCAAGCTTCAAATTATAACTCCATCTCTTATTCAAACGTAGATGTCAAAAGAATCCCACTAAAAATCCAAAATGGTCTGAATATTGGATGCCCCTTACGTTTCTCCACACCTTATAGCCATAAAAAAAGAAGAAGCAAGTACTCATTCTAGTCTACAATAAGCCATCTAAATTATCTTTAATTAAAATATTTAATTTGAGAGAGTAAGAAAACTTTTTACCAATATATACATAAGGGTAATTTTGTAAAAATAAATTAAATTTTTTCTTGATTATATATATGATTACTTATTTTAAACCAAAAAAAAAATTGATTAATGAGAGTATTAATTAATTAATGGGAGTAATTGTCATTTTCAAACCATATATCCACAGGACATGGCTGCCATCACTTTGGACTTTTCTCTACTCTCCACAATTCAGGGAGCTGAAAGAAGCCAATCCTAGCTAGATTGGAACTAGAGAAATCTATAGCTATCCTTTTTTTTTTTTTTTGGTAATAAAAAATTCAGTCATTTTTTTATTCTTTGCGCAAAAAGCAAATAAAGGCAGTAAATCCCTTTTTAAATTTATTTGTAATTTTCTGAATCCTTCCTCTTTGTTTGATCTCTCTATCTCTTTTAGTTTGTTGTGTAGTCTCTCTTCATCTGTTACGATTTAAATTAAATCTCATTTATATATTATATTCTTCTTCGTGTGGTTAATTTGCAATAATCACAATGTATTGGTATATTGATTGCATTTGAACTATTCCATCAATCCTTTTTTATGATCTATCTTACAGCTTTATTGGAACCAAAAAACTTATTAAATAATATATTATGATAAATTAGTGAAACGCAACCTAGCCCTTTACATCATTCATATGCCTTTTAAAGTTGACTTTTGGTACATATAAAAAAAAATTGCCAATAAAAAAAACAAGGATTAATGAATGTTCAAATCAACAAGTCAAGATCAATATAAAATGTGGCTGTCAAAACTTAAAACCAACAATCTAAGAAAATAATCTAAGAGCCCGTTTGTCTTAGTTGATTTAGACTAGCTGATAAGTATAAGGTGTTGAAAAATACTTTTAAATGCTGAAATTGATTTAAAAAATAAGCAGTTACGTGTTTGGATAAAAGTGCTGAAATTAATAATAAGCAGCTTAAGAACTGGGTATACATGAGTTTTGTTTTAAAAAGTATTATTTTAGGGATAAAATATTAAATATTTTGGTCAAACCTAAAATGCTTAGAAGCTGAAATTTGATAAGTTGGAGAGACCCACATATGACTTTTGGCTTATTTTTTTTACTTATAAACACTTAATTTATAAGCACTTTTAATTCTAACAAACGCGTAGATGAGCTAAAAGTACTTATAGACTAAATTAACCCGCTTAAAAACTTAGCCAAACACCTCTAAGTGTGAGAGGCCCCTCACGTTTTCTCGCGTATTAACTAAAGCCAGAAAAATTGCAAGTATTAACGGAATACATGGAGTTTGGCCAGACTTTTATTACTTTTTGATTAAAATCCATTTTAATAATCATCATTAGCGTTTGAGGTCAATCCTTTCCAACAATGAATGATGAATGATGAATCTAAACCAAACACGAGAACACGTCTTTTGTGGCTGTCCGCTGGCTTAACAAATAACCAACAGTTGTTTGATCACTATATAACTAATTAATTTTCAATATTTTATAATACCATGTCGTCAGAAATATTTTAAAATTTTCAAATCAAATAGGCTAATTCATTGATAAGAGCTTGGAATGACGTGTTTCCACAATTTATAATCTTAGATTGACGTGTTACGATAAAAGCTTGCAATTCGGACATAATAATAATAATAATAATAATAATTAAAGGCATAGAAAGGAGTATATAATTAGCTTATAAAATTTGATTTGTGAAATTCAACAAGCAAATTTTCAACTAAAAATGTCGTCCTTGGCCGTACACAAAACAAATTTGGGGACAACTTCGTGTCACTTATTTCAGGTGGGTACGTAGAGCTTAGTTAATTAATTAAATGTTCAACTTGATGATGCTTATTCATATAGTTATTTATCTTCACAAAATAAATAAATCTGCAAGTTTGAATAATATCAAAAGTCAAATCTGTAAAAACCAAGATTAATTGAATGCATGCTTCATTGTAAAGAGATTCAAGAGTGAGTTTACAAAGATCTACATCATAGATTCTTTAAATATAAAATGGAGGAGCAAAGTTGCCCAGGTACAAAAGGAAGAAGGATCCTAAAGGATCGCCAATCAAAGGTATACATAAGAAAATAAGGATTGTAATCAGAAAAAATAAATTACAGAATAATTAAAAGATTACAATGAATCAAATATAGAAAATGTCACGACCCGGATTTTCCTCCATCAGGAGTCGTGATGGCGGTCAGCCAAACTTTAACATTTTCTGACAAATCTCATCAATATAAACAAATGAAAATCAATTAAACGAGTGCGGAAGACTTTAAAACTTAAATATAATGAAACCAACAATGCGAAAGTCTGAAACATATCTCTGCCTAGAACCTGGTGTCACTAGTCACGAACTTCTAAGATTACTACATACAATCGTTTGAAAGAAATCATAACAGTCTGTTTCAATACAAAAGCTAACAAACTCAATAAAGATAGAAGAGACTCCGGGCCCGCGGATGTCTGCGAGGCTACCTCAAAAGTCTCTGGACTAAAGGCCTGCTCCCGATCTATTACTATTGCGGTCCGAAAGCTGCGTCCTGATCTGTGCAAAAGAAATGTACAGAGTGTAGCATCAGCACAACCGACCCCATGTGCTGGTAAGTGCCTAGCCTAACCCCTGCGAGGTATTGACGAGGCTAGACAGGACCTATCACAAATAACCTGTATAGATATACGTGCAATAACAGGAAATATATCAATTTAAGCAGTAAAAAGGGGGAGGGACATGCTGGGGGAATACTACAGTCAGAGTACAGAAATTATCCGTAAGAAGTGAAGCTGAACAATAACACTGATAAGGGAAACACATGAAATCTCTACATCCGAACATAATACA